>JAKRSK010007449.1:0-245000 GCA_029891615.1 Natrix natrix natrix | reverse complement strand
GGCTCCATGTGACACTTTGGGCATGCGTGCTATAGTTCGCCCTCACAGTTCTCAACCATTTCAAACAATTGTCTGTCCGGTCTTTTCTCAAAGCCTCCGGTGTTGGAGAACCACAACTCCTGGTGGCAAGCTGTTCTACCGGTTAGTTACCCAAACAACAGAGTTGGAAGGGACCTTGGAGGTCTTCTAGTCCAACCTCCTGCTCAAGCAGGAGACCCTACGCCAATTCAGACAAGTGGCTCTCCGGTCTTTTCTTAAAAGCCTCCAGTGATGAAGCTCCTACAACTTTAGGAGGCAAGATTGTCCTCACTGTTAGGAAATGTCTCCCTAATTCTTGCATAGATCTGGCCGTTATGTCTCCTTCTTGGCCTAAACCAGGATAACAGAGTTGGAGGGGACCTTGGAGGTCTTCTAGTCCACCCCCCTTGCTCGAGCAGGAAACCTTGTACCATTTCAGACAAAGGATTGTCCAATCTCTTCTTAAAATCCTCCAGCGTTGGAGCAACCACAACCTCTGGAGACAAGCCACTTACAGGATTAAATAACAGAAGAACAGAGTTGGAAGGGACCTTGGATGTCATCTAGTCCAACCCCCTGCTCGAGCAGGAGACCCTATGCCATTTCAGACAATCTCTTCTTAAAGACTTCCAGTGTTGGGAGCACCCACAACCTCTGGAGGCAAGGCGTTCCACCGGTATAGAATATACAATAGCAGAGTTGGAAGGGACCTTGGAGGTCTTCTAGTCCAACCCCCTGCCTAGGCAGGAAACCCTACACCACTTCAGTCAAATGGCTATCCAACATCTCCTTAAAGACTTCCAGTGTTGGGGCATTCACAACTTCTGGAGGCAACTTCTGTCCCACTGATTAATTGTTCTCACTGTCAGGAAATTTCTCCTTAGTTCTAATTTGGGTTCGGCAATCGGGATCCAAACTATGACACTAAGATTGTGCGGAAGTGATGCAGATGGACAAGGAGACAAGTCAGTATTGATGCTCTTAGTATATGCGCCGTGATAGGTGCTTTTGTGGACATTTCTCACGGCCACACTTCAATAAATTGAGGAGTCAACCACCTTCTTGACTTCTTCAACTTTGCATAATTAAAATGGGAATTTTTTGGGGGGCTCACCTCAGGCACCTTTTGATGCTGCCGAGCGTGATGGTGTGATGGGATATTGTGTGTGTGTGTGTGTGTGTGTGTGTGTGTGTTAGAGGATTTTTTTTTCAACCGGTCAAATTCCACGTGGACCGTCGTCATTTAAAAAACAAAGCAAAATAGAATCACTTTTTCTTTTCTTTAAAAACTTTTTTGGAGTTCTGCATTTTAATTCCCCCCCCCCCCCAGAATAAAAACAGAAGGGGGGAAAAAAGAGAGAGAGAAAATGGACCACAGTTGTTAAAAAAGGCTTCTGCTATTTCTTTTCAAAATTCTTTTGGAGTGTTGCATTTTAATCGCCCTCCCCGGCCCGAATAAAAACAGAAGGAAAAAAGAGAAAATGGACCACAGTCACTAAAAAAAAAGGTAGACACGTGCTTCCCCCCCCCCCCCTTCTTTTTCTAAAAAATTCTTTTGGAGTTTTGTGTTTAATTTTTTTTTTCCTGAATAAGAACAGAAGGAAAAAAAGAGAAAGTTGATCGCCGGCATTTTTTAAAAAAAGGCGTGTGTTTTTTTCTTTTTAAAAATTATTTTGGAATTTTGCATTTTAATCCCCCCCTCCGGATAAAAACAGAAGAGAGAAAAAAAGGAAATTGACCACCGTCCTTTCAAAAGACATCGATGATCCCAAATCCCACCGGACAGGCAAACAGACAGCTTCGATCTAATTGGTTCATTAAGAGCTTTATTGACAATCATGGGGTCCGATATTGAAAAAGGGGGAGTATTGGCGTGGCCTGCCAGCGGTCAGTGGCGCTGGTGGCAGATTCGGACAGAGAGGAGGGTTGGGGAGGAACCTGTGCCAGTCCTGGTGTCTGGGGAAGGCTTAGGTGAGGGCTTTGCGTTGGAGGCAGAGAGGGGGCCAGGGCCGTCTGACAGTTATCAGCTGCCTCCGGAGTCGGAGATCAATGGGGCAGAACAACAGCTGGAGCTTGTTCCTAGTGTGTGCATGCACAGAGTTGTCAGATGAAGGGAACAGCTATGGAACAAGGGCTGACGTGGTAGTGAGGCCACAGGTGGAGGTGAATGGTCCCTTCCATAGGGAATAAAGAGGAGCAAAAGGGGAGTGGAGTTTGCAGGAGACAATTCGTACCATTCATTAGGGTGAAGATCTGTTCCTGACTTCTTGCCAAGTAATTGCTGCTACAGCTTGGAGTTTGGAAGATATCGACCTAGCCGCTCTCCAAGCCTGATCAAGGTCTGTAGTAGTGAAATCTCTTGAAAGATTGTTGGCCGGGACTTTGCTGGAGAGAAATTCCCTTTAACCTAAATAAAAGGGGTTTTATCGGGACGAGGAGTCAGCTTTGTGCTTTTGGGAGGCCTAGGTCAGAACAAGTATTGGTGTGGACTAAGAACTGGAGGCGAACCATCACTCTGGGATAAGGCACAGAAGAAAACCTGAAAACATCTTTTTAAAGTTTGAAAAGAGCGGCTAAAACAACAGAGCAGAAGGGACAATTTTGCATCGGAGGTGCCAATTTCCTGACAGTGAGAACAATTGATCAGTGGGACAGAAGTTGCCTCCAGAAGTTGTGAATGCCCCAACACTGGAAATCTTTAAGAAGATGTTAGATAGCTATTTGTCTGAAACGGCATAGGGTTTCCTGCCTAGGCAGGGGGTTGGACTAGAAGACCTCCAAGGTCCCTTCCAACTCTGCTATTGTATTGTATTGTATTACAAGCAGAGATGGCATTGCTGGAGGGGGGGTATATACAGGTAGTCCTCAACTTACAACAGTTCATTTAGTGACTGCTCGAAGCACTGAAAAAAGTGATTTAGGATCATTTTTCCTTCCTCCCACTTTATGACCGTTGCCACATCCCCAGGGTCACACGATCAACATTCAGATGCTTGGCAACCGACTCGTACTTATGACGGTGGCCTGAGGTCAACGTGATCCCCTTTGGCAACCTTCTGAGGAGTGAAGTCCATTGGGGAGGCCAGATTCGCTTAACAACCATGTGACTAACTTAGCATCTGCAGCAATTCGCTTAATGACGGTGCCAAGAAAGGTCGTAAAATAGGGCAAACCTCACACATGGGAATTTTGGGTTCAATCGTGGTCATACGTTGAGGATTGCCTGTACTGAGTTTCTGGTCGTTTTTGCAACCCCCGTGATCAAATGGCGGAAAGATTGGGGTGAGGATTTGCATTCCTCAGCCAGCTATGAATTCTGGGAGTTGAAGTCCACGGGTCTCAAAGCTATCAAAGTTGGACATCCCTGGTTTAAACTAATGGAGGATGGACCTGTTGCCACCACAAGCATCTTCACCAGAACGCCTTCAGGCCCACTTCAAAGGTTGATCCTTTGCGAGGACTGGAGCAGGAGCAGAGGGAGAAGGGAAACTCAGCGGATGAAAGGGATCTTAAGAGATCTGAGGCTGCTTCCTTCTCTAGCAGGTCCCCAAGAGGTGTAACACAACAATTTTGTTCTTGCCCTCATGCTACACAACAGAGGGATCTCCCTGTTGTTCTTCATGCCACTGGTGACCATTCTGACATAAATATTTATTTATTGATCAGATTTTAAAACGGAGGTATCTGTGATATCCTGATAGAACAAGACAGCTGCATCGAGCAGAGAACGACTGCCGATTCTGGAATCTACAATTGTTTCCTTTTAAAAATCAAAACAAAGCAAAACACCCCATTTTACATCTTTCTTTAAGTAACGGAGCAGCAGCAGCGAGAGGGGACAGCTCCTTCGAAAACCAACCGGAAGAGCTGCGGCGTGAATAATTAAAGTCAGAAGGCGAAACATGCATTACCCGGGGTAAGTGGAAATAATTACTGATTTGTCTTTATTTACAACATCAAGGCAAGCGGTTGCAGAAATGAAGGAAGCCTTTTTGGACCCAGGAAACATGGAGTGAATTAATTTCTCCCTGCAAGTCCGGTGCGCTTTCTCTCTCGACGCGAAGGGAGCAGCTCCGAGGGAGGAGATGCTCAGTTCTGCTTAAGAGAGTAAGCAGAGAAAAGGAAGGGGAGAATGGTATTGCAGACATAGTGTATCCGATGCGCCCTGGGTTTATTTGTTTTCTTTAAAGAGGCATCTTCTATCAAAGGGTCATTAACCGGGAAGAAAATCATTGGAAGTGCAGAGAGCAATTTTTAAGTTGCCTGTCTAAAAAGACCAGGGAAACGGTTCGTAATTCCCGGGAATGTAGGATTGGGGAAACGCACTGCGCTTCCCGCGTTTCAACAGGTTGCTTTGCAAATGGAAAATTATACGGCTGGAATGGCTTTGGGTATGTGATACAGAGAGGGGGGGAGGGAGGGAGAGAGAGGAAGGAAAGGGAGAGGGAAAAGGAGGGAAAAGGGAGGGAGAGGGAGGAGGAGAGGGAGAGGAGAGGAAAGGAAGGGGGAGGAGGAGAAGAGGGAAAGGAGGAGAGGAGGGGAGGGAGGAGGAGGGGGAGAAAGGAGGAGGGAGAGGGTGGGAGGAGAAGAGAGGAGAGAAAGTTGGAGGGAGAGGGAAAGAGAGGGAGAGAGAAGGAAGGAGAGGGAAAGAGAGGGGGAAGGAGAGAAGGAAAGAGGGAGGAAGGAGAGGAAGAGGGAAAAGGGGAGAGAGGGAGGGGAGAGGAAGGGAGAGGAGAGAGAAAAGGAGAGAGAGAAGAAGAGGGAGACAGTTGGAGAGAGAGAGAGAGAGAAGGAAGGAGGGAGGGAGGGAGGAAGGAGGGAGGGAGACAGAGAGAGGGAGGGAGGAAGAGGGAGAAAAGGAGGGGACAAGGAAAGAGAAAGAGGGAGGGAAGGAGGAAGGAAAGACATAAAACGGGAGAGGGAGGGAGGGAGAGAAAGAGAGACTAAAGAAACGGTTTCCGCCACTAAAAACAAAATCAAAACTCCATAAGGAAACACCCATCCTTTGCACAACTACGTGACTTTTTTCCACCCCCTTCAGCCATAAAATCCAGACAAGAAAAATCCCCCCTGGGAAAGTTTCCACTAACACTCCATGCAGTTCGTCTCTATCATGATCCAGAGATGGGGGGGACGGGGGGGGGGGGGGGCTACCGCCTTCGGTTCTCCCTAAGGGGAGAGGAGAGAGGGGAGACAATCGATCGGTCAGACAAATAATTTAAAAAGATCCTGAAAAACGTCGACACACCCAGGTGAGAAAAGAGGGAAGGGAGTTTTAAAAGAATTCCTCGGAGCCCCCGCGAGACCCTCAAATGAAAAAGATGTCCTCCAAAATCCGGCTCTCTTCCAAATCCTCCAGCCCGTTCTTGGCTCGGGGGGATCGCCAATCCCAGCGAGGTTTCCCGCAGCTCCTGCTCTGGGGCTGGATCCCCCTGGGAAAGCCGGGGCGATCGTCCTGCCTCGGACTCATGGCGGCCACCAGGTCCAGGAGAGAAGTCTCGTACCTGGAGAAGAGAGGAGAAGAGGTGAAGGTTACACAGCGGAAGTATTAGCCAGCGGAACAGCTGGCCACCAGAAGTTATGGGCGCTCCATCCCTGGAGGCTTTTAAGAAGGCACTGGACAGCCACTTGTCTGGAATGGTATGAGGTCTCCTGCTTGAGCAAAGGGGGTGGACTAGAAGACCTCCAAGGTCCCTTCCCACTCTGTTATTCTGTCATTCCATATAGCGTCTTCTGCTTGAGCGAGGGGTTGGACTAGAAGACCTCCAAGCTGGCTTAACTGGATTGTATCAGAGTTTGTTGCAGAAAAATCAAAAGCACTGATTCAGCTGGATTCATTAACTTTTTTATATACATAATAACAGATGAATAAATACCAATAGTAGATTCTTTCAAAGTGGTGACAACAGACTCAGGCTCAACCCCTCCAAGACGGAGTGGCTGTGGCTTCCGGCCCCCCGGTTCAACCAGATGATCCCATCTCTGGCCATTGGGGGCGAGCAACTGGCCCCCATGGAACGGGCGCGCAATTCGGGCGTCCTCCTGGATGCCCGGCTGTCCATGGATGACCATGTGGCAGCCGTGGCAAGGGGGGCGTTCCACCAGGTTCGCCTGGTGTCGCCAAATGCGCCCCCTATTGGACCGGGATGCCCTTCACACAGTCACTCACGCGCTGGTGACGTCCCGCCTAGACTACTGCAATGCTCTCTACATGGGGCTCCCCTTGAGATGCACCCTACAGTTGGTCCAGAATGCGGCCGCGCGGGTGATTATGGGGAGTACTAGATACTCCCATATAACACCTCTCCTGCGCGAGCTGCACTGGCTCCCTGTGGTCTATCGGGTGCGTTTCAAGGTTTTGATTACCATCTTCAAAGCGCTCCATGGCACAGGACCTAGCTACCTGCGGGATCGCATCCTGCCCCATACATCCCTACGACCAATTCGCTCTCACAGAGAGGGACTCCTCCGGGTGCCGTCCACCAGGCAGTGTCAGAGGGCGGCGCCCAGGAGCAGGGCCTTCTCTGTGATGGGCCCAGCCCTCTGGAATGACCTCCCCCCGGATATCAGGATTACTACCGACCTCCGCTCCTTCCGTTCAAAACTCAAGACCCACCTTTTTCAACTAGCCGGCCTGGCTCAATTATAGTTCCATCTTTATCCTCCTGGCAATCTTTTAAATTTGTAATTTTATATTGGGGTATTTTAATTTTAATTTTATTAAGACTATTACTATGTATTGTACTATGCGATTTTGACACCTCCTCCGTGAAATGTTTTAATTGTATATTATGTGTTTTTGTTTATTGTACGCCGCCCCGAGTCCCTTCGTGGAGAGGGAGCGGCTAACAAATATAATAAATTCAAATTCAAATTGGTAGTAGTTACAAGCAGAACACAAGCAGGAGAGAACAGTTTCATCTCAGAGTTCAGAGCAGAGGGAGTAGTTTCAGTTTTGATTCTCAGCACAGACTCAGATCTGTTTAAGCTCCCATTGGCTGAATTAATTGCTATGCCTATTCATTGGCTGACCTTGTTCCCATGTCTCTCCCAGTCATGAATATTCTAACAGATTGTTAGTCTGAAGTCGACCTTGGTTAACTTAACCTAACTTCCAAGGTTAACGTCAGACCAACAATCAAGTAAATTAATCTGCCAATTAAAAAACTGCCAAAGAGCCAACAGTACACAGGCCCACCAAATAATCTCTAAGGTCACCTCCACCCACCCAGACAGGCGGGACACCAGAATATAAACTGGCAGCAAGCACCCCTCCTCCCTAGCACTGATGTTGTTACCTAGTTGGGTAGTGAAACATCGACAAGAAAGTAAGCAAGTCAGAGAGCCCCAAGGACCCCACTCTTCAACTCTGTGCTACAAACACTCTTTTCTAGCCAAACCACTTATGTATAAACAGAGAACAAAACCTCCTTCCCTTCTAGCACTGATGTTGTAACCTAGTTGGGTCATGAAACGTCAGCAAGAAAACCACCAAGTTCAGAGAGAAACAACGATCCCACAGTTCTCTTTTTCCTCCTCCTCTCCATAAACCCCACTCCCATTTAGCACTGATAATGTTACCTAGTTGGGTCATGAAATGTCTGCAAGAAAACCACCAAGCTCAGAGGGCACCAAGGACCCCATCGGTCAACCCCGAGCTACAAATATTCTCCTTTATTGGTACTATTTACCCATTTTACTGCCCCCCAAGAGACATCTAGAGATGGATTCTGCAAGATACAGGTCATCCCTCACTTGCAATCATTCGTTTAATGACCAAAGCTCATTTCAGTACCCCCCAAAAGTGAATTATGACCGTTTATCAACGTTACAACAGTTGCGACCTCCCCATGGTCAAGTGATCGAAATTCAGGTGCTTGGCAACGGACTCGTATTAATGCTGGTTGCAGGGTCCCTAGGATCACGTGATGCCCCTTTTGCGACCTTCTGACAAGCAAAGTCAACGGGGTAGTCAGATTCACTTAACGACTGTGTCACTACCTGAACAACTGCAGTGATTCATGTAAGAACTTGTTGTGGTCCACCAGCAGAGCTGGCATCAGAATTTGGACAGCGAGGAGGTTGGGGAGGAAGACGGGCCAGTCCTGGAGTCTGGGGAAGGCTCTGATGAGGGCTCTGTGTCGGAGGCAGAGAGGGGGCCAGGGCCGTATGCCAGTTATCAGCTGCCTTCAGAGTCGGACATCAGTGAGGCAGAAGAACAGCTGGAGCCTGTTCCCTGTGTGCGCATGCGCAGAGCTGCCAGACAAAGGGAACAGCTATAGAACAGGGGTCGACTTGGGAGTAAGGCCACAGGTGGACAATGAATGGCCCCTCCCAGAGGAAACAAAAGAGGAGCGAAAGGGGAGTGGAGTTTGCAGGAGACCATTAGATCGCTTAATTGGTTTGTGACTCTCCAAGACTCTTTGCCAAACTTTTGCAGATACCGGCCTGGCAGCTCTCCAAGCCAGATAAGGTCTGTGACTGTAAATCCTCCCTCGAAAGGCTTTGCTGGATGTGAAGGAGCAGAATTCACAGCAAATTAATAAAAGGGTTTTTTGTCGGGACCACAAGGAGTTTGCTTCATGCTCTGGGGAAGCCTGGGTCAGAACAGAACTGTAGCAAAAAAAGTCCAGCTGTCCTTTGAAAAAAAGCACCTTCTTATGCATGTCATTTTTCAATGACTGTTTTGCACCTTCTTATTGGATTTCCCAAATATTATTAATATGCCCCGCGGACGGTCATGAGCTAATTCAAATCCTTTTGAGAACTAGTTAGGCCTAAACTGTAGAACTTTACGGTCTCAAATGGAGTCCTGAGAGATTTGCTGGTTTTTTTTTTCTTTTTCAAAGATGCAATTAAATCTCACCCAGACCCCCCCCCCCCCCCGAAAAAAACCCGCTCATTAATCATTAATCACGACCTCCAGATCTAATTAAGACGGGCTAGGAATAAACATGCTGTCACAAATACTGTTAGTAAATGTTTAGAATGCCTTGGGAAGGCCACCCTTGGAATACTATGCATTCAGTTTTGGTCACCACGGTGTTTTGTTTTTTTTAAAAAGAGGTTGAGACTCTGGAAAGAATGCAGAGAAGAGAAAAGCAACGAAGGTGATTAAGGGACTGGAAGTTAGAACATATGAAGTTGCTGGAATTGGATATGTCTAGTTCAATGAAAAGAAGGACTAGGGGTGACATGAGAGCGATCTTCCAGTATTTAAGGGGCTGCCCCAAAGAAGGGGATGGGGTCAAACTATTTTCCAAAGCATCAGGAGGCAGGACTTTACTTTACTTTTACTTTACTTTATTTCAAACTTTTATACCGCCCCCTCTCCCAAAAGGGACTCGGGGCGGTGTACAGTCAGATTAAAACACATAAATACATGGGAATAAATACAAACATAGATAAATACTAAATACTTAAAAGAAGCCATGGATGGAAACTAATCAAGGACAAGAAGCCATGGATGGAAACTAATCAAGGAGAGAAACTAATCAAGGAGAGAACCAACCTGGAATAGAGTAGAGTAGGAGTTGAATAGAATAGGAGTAGGAGTGGAGAGGGAATGTGGATTTTGCAGTATCCTTCCCCTGCCACACGCACAGAACCGGTAGTAAAAAAAAATAGAATTTCATCACTGGTATAGGGTCTCCTGCTTGAGCAAGGGGTTGGACTAGAAGATCTCCAAGGTTCCTTCCAATTCCAAGGTTATTCTATTGCTACCTGGCTTCCTGCAGAGGCAAACATACCCTGTGGCCCACTTCCAACTTTCCATGTTGCTAGTCCTGTGGAGGTGATGTATCCAGGAGGAGGAGGAGGAGAAGAAAAAGAAGCAGATGAAGTAGTGGGGGGAAGAGATGATGAGGAAGAAGAAGGAGGCGGAGGAGGAAGAGAATGAGGATGGAGATGGTGGGGAAGAGGAAGAGAAGAGAATGGGAAGAAGGAGAAGAACCAGCAGCAGCAGAGAAAAAGAGGAGGAAGAAGAGGAGGAGGAGGAAGCAGCAGCAGAAAGAGAGGAGGAGAAGGAAAAAGAAGAGGAGGAGGAGGAAGACGAAGAGCAAAAGCAAAGAAGAAGAAGCAGAGAAGAGAAGCAGAAGAAGATAGAAGCAGAAGCAGAAGAAGCAGAGCAGATGAAGAAGAAGAAGAAGAAGAAGAAGAAGAAAAGAAGAAGAAAAGAAGAAGAAGAAGAAGAAGAGAAGAAGAAGAAGAAGGGAAGAGAAGAAGCAGAAGCAGCAGAGCAGCAGCAGCAAGCAGCAGAAGAAGAAGAAGAAAGAAGAAGAAAAGAAGAAGAAGAAGAAGAAGAAGAAGAAGAAGAAGAAGAAGAAGAAGAAGAAGAAGAAGAAGAAGAAGAAGAAGAAGAAGAAGAAGAAGAAGCAGCAGCAGCAGCAGCAGCTCCAGTTAAAAAAAAAATCCAGCCATGTCTGCATTTGGGGGAACAAATCGCCCAATGGAAAAAACATTCTTCACTAAATTTTATCTAGGTTTTACAGCACTGCGGCTATCAGGGAAAATTAAAAGATTTGGGGAGATAACAGGAGCAGCAAAGACGGGAAAGATTATTTAAAAGAGCAGGCATTGGAAATCGGTTTATTTGACACCGAGGCCCCTCTCCTTGCCAGAAAGCACGGCCAGTTGGATCAGATAGGGGAAAAGGCCCCCGGGGGCTGTTATTTAGTAGTTAATCCCCCAATAGAAGAGCCTGTCATGGCTTGTCAGGTGCCGTGGCAAAGCGTTTTGCCTGGGGGGAGGCAGGGACAGACACCCCCCCCTTTGAATGGCACAAAAGTCAGGTTTCTTTTCCACATTTCTTCCAAATATTTAAAGGGAAAACTGCTCATTTGCTGGGAAAATGAAGCCTTTTTTTTTTGCACCCAAAGCCATGAATTCCTTACATCACCCACACAGGACTAGCAACATGGGAATTTGAAGGAAATGGGTGTTTACGCCAATCAAGTCAGTAAACCCCAGCCTAAACAAGGAGCCACAAAGAACAGAACCCGCCAACACTGGACAGGGCAGGCCAGCTGTATCTAAACAGAGAGCAACCCCATCCCTCCTTCCTAGCACTGATGAGGTTACCTAGTTGGGTCATGAAACGTCTGCAAGAAAATAACCAAGCACAGAGAGCACCAAGGACCCCACAGTCCTCTTCCTCCTGCTCTCTGCAAACCCTTCTCCCTTCTAGTACTGATGAGGTTACCTAGTTGGGTCATGAAACGTCTGCAAGAAAATACCCAAGCTCAGAAAGTCCTATTCTTCTTCCAACTCCTCCTTTCTGCAAACCCCACTCCCTTCTAGCACGGATGATGATACTTAGTCAGGTCGCAAAACGTCTGCAAGAAAACACCCAAGCTCAGAAAGTCCTCCTCCTGCTCCTCTCTCCAAACCCTTCTCCCTTCTAGCACTGATGATGTTCCCTAGTCGGGTCGCAAAACGTCTGCAAGAAAACAACCAGGCTGAGAAAGCAAGAAGGATTCACATGTATGCAAGCCTCACCCTGATACAAGCCATTGTGCAAGAGTTGTCAGTGTGTTGTTTAATGATAGGAGTCCCCAACCTTTTGGACCTCAGGGAAGACTAAATTCATAATTTTAAATCCTACGGACCACTAATATGATTTGCCTCATGACCAGCTGGGTGGGCGTGGCTAGGTGGTCATGTGACTGGGTGGGCAGGGCCAACTTGAATGTCACTCACATCGAGGGGCGCCTCACCGGCTTCTACTTGCCCCTCCCGACCCAGCCACTATTGGCCTGCACGCCCGGGCTCCTTAGGATCCCAAGGAGGAAGCAGTTGCTGGAGCTAAGCAGCCACCAGGAGAAAGAGTTGGCAAAACAGCTCAGTTCAAATTGGATCTGGCCGAGAAGGAGGCTCAGTAGAAGCACCTCACTGAGGACTACCAGCATAGGCTTTCCAAGCAGAGGGAAGACCTGCGGGAGTGCAAGGCCAGGGACCGGCACCTGGAGGCTCAGTGGGCTGAGATGGTCAGCCAGTTCCAGGCCATGATGCAGCCCCACTGAAACAAGGTTTTCTGGCTCTTCTCCACCAGCGGATCTTCCCTCCAGCCTTCGCCCAAAGCCCCCCACCAGGAGGCTGAAGCAGACCCCAAGTTGGAATTTCTGCACCCCTCCGACCTGCACCAAAAGACCCCAAAGGGGGAGACTCTCTGCAGCAACACAAGCGTTCATTGCACGTATCCAGCCCAGGGGGGCATATTTTGAGCACCCCTGATTTAGTGCAATATTAAAAAATGCAAATAATTTTTCTGCGGACCACCAAAATGTTATCACAGACCACCAGTTGGTGACCACTGCTCTAGGAAACTAAGGAGGAGGGAAAAGGGGACTATTAAACATCACAGCAGAGAAAAAAATGGCACAGGGATTTTCCCCCCCAAAGCCAACACATGGAGAAATGAAATCAAATGAACGTTTTTTCCCACTTCCTTTGGACTGGCGCTATGAAATGGCTTCAGTTCGCCTAACAGACAGATTTTTTTAAAAACAAAATCCGACACTGTCTTTTTAATAGACTCCTGTCAGGAACTGTCAGTCTAAGTCGCCGAGCTTCAAAAGACGGGACAATAAGCTTTCAAGCTTTAGCTTTCTGCTTGCATTCTGTTTTTGATTTTCACACTCGGCCGAAAGGAGAAGACGATTCTGGCAGGGCTTCAAACCCCAACTGATATCCGTAGGAGTCAATAAAAGTCCTAACTACTGGAAGGGAAAAGGAAAAAAAGAAAGAAAGAAAATTAATGAGATTTATCGGCATCATAAACGCTCCAGCAGGAAAGATAGACATAGATTTCTTTCGATGAGCAGCGTGAGATATTATTCGATCGTCCAGTTTAGCGGTATCTCTTCATTTAGAGTCTCGAAATGTAGTCTTCTGCTGTAAGTGTCTAAAAATAAAACTAACAAACAAACAAACCCACAGCTCTGGTTCTGTGAAACTGGAGTCCTAGGGGACAATCACTTAAATAGGAGCCAGCCGTGTGCAGCAGCTGCCAAAAAAGTCAACACGGTTCTAGGCTGCATCAACAGAGGGATAGAATCAAGATCACAGTGAAGTGTTAATACCACTTTATAATGCCTTGGTAAGGCCACACTTGGAATCCTGCATTCAGTTTTGGTCACCACGATGTAGAAAAGATGTGGAGACTCTAGAAAGAGTGCAGAGAAGAGCAACAAAGATGATTAGGGGACTGGAAGACTAAAACATATGAAGAACGGTTGCAGGAACTAAACTATGTCTAGTTTAATAGAAAGAAGGACTAGGGGAGACATGATAGCAGTGTTCCAATATCTTTGCCACAAAGAAGAGGGAGTCAAACTATTCTCCAAGGCACCTGAGGGTAGAACCAAGAAGCAATGGATGGAAATTCATCAAGGTGAGAAGCAACCTGGAATGAAGGAGAAACTTCCTAACCGTGAGGACAATTAACCAGTGAAACAGCTTGCCACCAGAAATCGCATGCCCTCTGTCACTGGAGGTTTTTAAGAAGAGTCTGGACAAGTGATGGTTAACCTTTTCTGGACTGAGTATCTAAAGCGCAAGTGCACGCCCGAACCCCCAAAATGCAAGGTCCTAGGTAGAGCTGTAGGGTCTCCTGCTTGGGCAGGGGGGTGGACTAGATGACCTGCAAGGTCCCTTCCAGCTCTGTTCATCTGTCCCTCTCACAGTTACTGTTTTTCAGCCAGGTGCAGAGGAACCAACTCTAATAGGATAGCAGTGACGGTTCCTTGAGGACCGCTGTACGATAAACAGAAGAGGACGTCACAAAAGGTTGGATGGCAGAGGGTAGGACCAGATGACCTCCAAGGTCCCTCCCACCCTTTGGATTCTATCATCTATGATCTGGTTTGTAGTAACCTCTGACAAGGGTAGGTATGTTGGTCAAATCTTATGGGCAGTGCACTTTTTCAACATTTAAATGTTCAACAAGGAATTAACAAGGTAGAAAATGGAAAATAAACCTCAATGGGGATAAAGGCACAAAGAGAGCAGAGAAGGGCATCCAAAAAAAGAAATTAGGCAAAAATAAAGAGAGAAATAAAGGGAGATGGGAAAGAGAAACTTGGGGGAAAGATACTCAAAAAAATCTGTCGAAAAGTGAGAGGGAAGATACAGAAGAAAAGATATAAGACACATAAAAAGAAGAAAAAGAGAAGAAAAAATAGAAATAGGAGAATAGTAGAATGTGATCCAGTAGAAAGAGAGATTGTTAACAAAGTAAAAATATATTTTAATTAGAATGTGTCGGAATTACATTAAGAACCTCAAAGCTGATAAATAATTATATAAATGTTATGTTATGTTGATTATATAAAACTTGAAATTGAAATTCGAAGATTCATATTGTTAATGGAAAATAGATGGAAAAGAAATGATAAATTGTTTATTTTTAAAGAGAAAGAAAAACTACATTGTTTGTACATGTTAAAAACTCGAAACTGGAAAACAGAAGGAGGAAAGTAATACGGCTAAAATTGGAAATAATGGAAATACAGTGTAAAATGAATGATGTTTTTTGGTGGGAATGTTAAAGGGGGAATTCAGACAACACACTGTTCACAAAAGAATTTTTATTATGTAACAAAAATAAATTAAAAATTAATTTTTTTTTAAAATGCTTAACTAAAATAGGTGCCAGCTGCTGAGAAGATTGAAGCTGCCTCTAAAATGAACTGCAGTCACGAGAAAAGGAGCTGACATTGCAACGATACGGACGTGCGATCTCGGAGCTCCGAGATCGCAGCCGATACTTTACTGCTGGGTGATCCATCTGGACCTAAACCTTCCCGAAGAGACGGTGACAGGGAAGAGTACGTCTTGCTGATCTCAGGGACATTGCAAAGTCCCTGATTGATCCAAGAGAATCTCTTCTAGTCGGCGATAAAAGCATAGCCCCAAGCTGCTGAAGTTGGGACAGCTCCGCAACCAGAGGAAAGCAAAAAGAGAAAGTGTGTCCATCTGGTGAGGAAATTTTATTTTTACAAAAGAGTCTGCCCAAAAAAGATTAAAACCAAATCAAACTTGTAAAGAAAAGAAAAGAAAATAAGCAGTGAATTTAAGCTATTTTGGACAGTGTGTTATCGTTTTTTTAAAATTGTCTTCTATGGATAGAAGTTTTGCAAACACTTCCTACTTTTTAAAGCGAAAGTATTGGCTTTTCTTCTTCTACTTTTTTTTTTACCTATGGATTAAATCTTTTTACTTTTTATTTTCACAATACTGGCTTGAATGGGGTTTTTTTCTTTTTCTTTTGTTCTATTCAAGAGCCTTGTTTCCTTTAACCTTGGAATATAAAGAGGATATAAAAGGAATATAAAGAGAGTAGTGACATCAGAGGGAAAAGAAGTTACACTGCCACTTGGAGGTTGGAGGCTGAGTTCTGGAAATATTTTTCTCTCTCTTTTCTTTGATCGTTTTGACCTAGCACTTCAAAGGTTTTAGCTTAAAAAAGAGATAAGATGGGTTGTTTATGCAGGTGCCCTTTGGATGTCTCTTTGGCAGCGAGAGAGAAGTGAAAAACAAAGCTTTGTTTTCCAACTAGAGTGGCAGTGTTTATAAATTGGACAATGACACAATACCAAGAAGACACCATAACATTACAACAGATTATGTTTGAAATTCAAAAAATTATTAGAAACATCAGAGAGAATTGAGAAGAAATTGGAAAATATAGATGGTAATATAGCAAAATTTGATGAAATTGAAGATAGCCAGCTAATGGAAAAAGTGGAGGTTAGAGTCTCAAAAGCCCAAGGGAAAAATGAACAAAAAGGCAAGATAACAAGATATTGACAGTGATCTGTGCGTAGTTGGAAATGGAAATAATGGAGCATGGAAAGGGAAGAGAGATGGAAAGGAGCTCAATGTTAGGGTTCTAAATACCATGCAGAAATAAATCATTGTCCAAGGCAAAACATCCTTAAAGGTCCAATTTATTCTACAGGCATGTTAGCACGGCTATGGAAAATTCCAACTCTGATTTGCATCCTGTGGGTTCACCCAGTTGAAAGTTCATGATCTATCCCCACACCCACAAATCCATCACATGTTCCAGTCATATTCTTCCACACTGGCATCTACACCCCTCTGGTTCCGGTCAGGTGTCGAGGTGCGGAGACAAAAGATGACCTTGGCTTCTACAAAAGAATGTCAACAATCCATTCTACAATCCTACTCCTTTCTATTCCCCCCTCCCAACTACTACACTACTAAAACACATAGGAAATTATAAGAAAGTGTGGCAGGCCAAAGATCCTAAAAAGAACATAACTACAGGCCTGACACTCTAACCCAGATTTCAAGGTATAGAAGGAAAAAAAAGAGAAAAATTGATGGATTTAAGGGAGGAACTTTGACAAAAGCACTACTGATAACCAAAGATAAGCTGATTAAAGAAGCTGATGGAGGGTTTCGAGAATTTATAAGACATGCAACAAGCAATAAGGTGCGAAGAGAAGTCCACACAAAGTTGATTAAGGAAATAACCAGAAGATTAATCCCACATAAGGCAGAAGAAATAAGACTGTACTACTACTAGAAAGACACAGGTTGAGACATGAAAACTATTAACAAAATCCTAGCTAAATAGTTAAAATTAGAGCATTATGTAAGTGATAATGGATATAGCTAGATAGATAATTGATAATGATAAAATGTATACATATGTATTGGTTTGACAAGAGAAAATTTGGTATAAATTTTTAAATGGTGACCATGAAAGGAAGTTTAGAAATTTTGTTATGTATGAAAGCCTATATATCGAAATTGGATTGATCATGGATATAGTTAGATAAATAATTGATAATGATATAATGTATACATGAGGTATGATGATAGTAATATATATAAATATATTTGATGTAAAATATATAATTTGATATGGATTATAGGTGATGACTGTGGAAGGGATGCACAAATGTTCTTTGTAACCAATTGACACACTTTTTATAATTTGTAATGGAATATGTTTTTATGGTGTTTGCTGTGTCTTGTTTGTGTCTATTCAAAAAATAAAAAAAATGATTAAAATAAAATGAACTGCAGTCACATGGATGGACCCACACACAGCCTCACCAACGAAAACAGATGACACGTAAAAAGAAAAAAAAATAGGCAGAGCTTCAAAGACCACTGGAGAATTGCTGGAAGCTGGGCACTCTGACAAGTCAGCCATCAACAGGCACGCAGAGGTAAACAACATTTACATATCATTCAAAAGAGACCATCAAAAAGGTTTTTTTTTTTTTTAAAAAAAAAAGGAAACAAAAAGACCGAAACATCTCCTGGCTAGCAGGCAACATCCAGATAGCTGACATTAACTACGCTCAATCAACAATGAAAAAACGTAAACAATATACAATCAACTCAAACAAACAAGCGAATGATAAATTGCAGCCCAATCTAAGAATCACAAAGAACATTCCTACTGACACTTGTGTATCAACAGAGGGCAAAGCTCCCTCCCTCCCTTCAAGCACGGATGATGTTACCAAGTTGGGCCATGAAACGCCTGCGAAGGAACAACCAAGCTCAGAGAGCACCAAGGACCACACTCTGCGCATGCGCAGAGCATCAAAAATGGGACATGATGAGGTTCGGGTGGGTGGGCGGAGCATCCTTCTGCCACCGCTACCGGTTCGCCTGAACCGGTTCGAACCGGTTGAATTGCACCACTGATCTGACATCGTGGGCTGAATCCAGCCTGCGGGCCTTGTGTTCGACACCCCTGCCTTACAGCCAACCCGACTTCAGATTACCACATTTTTCGCAGCATAAGACGCACCCCCCCCAAAAGAGGGTGGAAATGTTGGTGCGTCTTATACACCGAATACAGCCATTTTTGGCCTCCTGAAGCCCTGTCCCTGCATCCCATTTTTGTGAAAATTGGGCCACTTTTTGCAAAAACAGAGGCGTTTCTGTCTTCCCCCTGCCTCAGAAGCACCCTGCAGGCTTCAGCAGTGCTGGGGGAGGGGGAAAATGCCCCCGTTTAATGGCCTGTTTTCCGACTGTTTTTCACAAAAACGGGGGTGTTTTTGCCTTCCCCCAACCCTGCTGAAGCCCACAGAGTGCTCCTGGGGGCAGGGGAGGACAAAAACTTTGTATTTTCTTACTTACCTCTTCAAAATCTTGGTGCGTCTTATACACGGTTGCGTCTTATAGTCCGAAAAATACGGTGGAGAAATAACAAGGCCTTCCTTGGCGAGATGCAACTCATTTGGCCGTTCTTTTAACTAAAGCGGCGCAGTGAAACGTCTGAATCAAAGCCAAAAGTACCAGATGCATTTATTCCTCTCGGCACCCCAATTCCCCTCACCTCAAACAAGCTTGATTTGTAAATCCTCCAGGGCTGAAGTCAGGGGAAGCTATCTTTCTGCTTCTTAACGGGCACTTTGGAGGTCTCTGGGCCCTGCTGGACAGGCATTCATTCCAGTTTAGCAGGCTGCGGTTACGGAGGAGTGCCCGTGTTTGGCATCAATCATTCAAGGCGCGTTTTGCTTTGGAGTCTCCGATGGGAAGAAACACTCGTGCCACCCCACCCGCCCGCCTACCCTTCTGCACTCTTTTCTATTTATTCAGCCCTCCCGCTCGTTAATCTTCCGAGCCATCCGGACAGAAACATATATCAATGAAAGAAAAAGCCTGCGTGTAACTCACACTTTTCGTGTAACTCACACTTTTCGGAGCGGGAGGGAAGCCAAGCGGAGATTTAAAAACTCCGGGCGGAATGCGGCTGGTTTAACAAACTTCGGGAAGTCCAGAAGCCAAAGGATTGACGGCTGCCACAGACGGTTGCTGAATAACTGAACAGGATGTTTAGAATAGAATAGAGCTGGAAAGGACCTTGGAGGTCTTCTAGTCCATCTCCCTGCTCAAGCAGGAGACCCTGATTTGAATCAAGTGAGTGTCCAGTCTCTTCTTAAAAACCTCCAGCGATGGAGCACCCACAATCTCTGGTGGCAAGCTGTTCCACTGGTTAATTGTCCTCACTGTTAGGAAGTTTCTCCTTAATTCTAGGTTGCTTCTCTCCTTGTTGAGTTTCCTTCCATGGCTTCTTGTCCTGGCTTCAGGTTCTTTGGACAATAGGTTGATCCCCCTCCTTTTTTCTGGCAGCCCCTCAAATACTGGAAGGCTGCCAACATCAATCCAATTATTCTTTTCTCTAGACTGGCCAAACCCAATTCCTACACCCGTTCTCCGTGTGTTTAGCCTCCAGGCCTTTAATCATTTTAGCTGCCCTTCTCTGCACTTTTTCCAAAGTCTCAACATCCTTTTTTGCAGTGTGGTGACCGGAATGGGTTGCAGGATTCCAGGTGTGCTCTTAGAATTGGTCTTAGAGGCTAAGCACTGAGCTCACGTCGAGTAGTGAGCGTGCAATATTTTGGAAGTCCAGGCTGATAATGCTACGCAGTAGGGTCACGAAATGTCTGCAAAAAAGCCTAAGCTCAGGGAACACCAAGGACCACACATTTTCTTACTCTACACAAACCCTTCATCCTTCCAGCACTGATAATGCTACGCAGTGGGGTCATGAAATGTCTGCAAATAAACAACTAAGCTCAGGGAGCACCCAGGACCCCCCCCCCTTTCATATTAGTACAATTCATATGCTTTCCAGACATGTTACGCTTCTCTCCAAGCCGTCCCATTTCCATAAGGAAAGGCTGCAGCCGTGAGATGCCCAAACCTTCCCCAAGGAATTTCATTTGGGACACAATGAAGGATGGTTTTGAATCTTGAAAAAAACAGATTGCAAATAATCTTGGTCAAACTTCTGCTAAAAGCTGGCTGAAAGATATCCGTGCCTTTAAAGCAAGGACTGGACAAAGCACTCCCTTCAGTGGGAGGGAATAGCAAACAAGAACAAATAGCGATCAATCACAGATTGGTCGGTTCAATAGGGATGCAGCCGAAGAGCGATTGCTCAATTCGCAGTTAACACCGCAGGCAAGATGCATCCCAAAGAATATAAATTGCAAGTGATCTATATAAAGGACCCTGAAATGGGTCTCTGCTCCCCCCCCCGGCTGAATTTCGGTAATTCTGAAGACTAGGCTGGCGTGCTCTGGAAGTACACGTGCAATCGCTGAAGTCAGCAAAAGAAGAATTGTTGGGAAAGTTCCCCGATTAAAAAGCTAAGGAAAGGTTTCATTGTTAAGAGACAAAGTGGGTGGAGTGGGGGGGGGGGGAGGGTGTGTTTGATCCTGGATGGATCAGAGATCCTGACGGAGATGATCAGGAGTAAGAAACTGTTAATAGGAGTAACGACAATAGCAGGCTGTTTAACTTTGTGGTAAGAGTAGAATAGAATAACAGAGTTGGAAGGGACCTTGGAGGTCTTCTAGTCCAACGCCCTGCCTAGGCAGGAAACCCTACACCACTTCAGACAAAGGGTTATCACAACTTTTGGAGGCAAGTTGTTCCACTGCTTAATTATTCTAACTGTCAGGAAATTTATCCTTAGTTCTAACTTGCTTCTCTCGAATAGTTTCCACCCATTGCTTCTTGTTCTACCCTCAGGTGCCTTGGAGAATAGTTTGACTCCCTCTTCTTTGAGATATTGGAAGACTGCTATCATGTCTCCCCTTGTCCTTATTTTCATTAAACTAGACATCCCCAGTTCCTGCAACCGTTCTTCATGTTTTAGTCTCCAGTCCCCTAATCATCTTTGTTGCTCTTCTCTGCACTTTTTCTGGAGTCTCCACATTTTTTTTACATCGTGGCGACGATATGATGGTTTGCATTTATTTGCAGGGCCTCTGGAGTCACCCCCCCCCCCCCACACACACTGTGCTGTCTTGGATCAATAGAGTGTGAAAACAGCCCAGGGTTTAAAATCAGGCTTTTGCAATACACCAGCAGCGTTGCTTTTTCTCCAGCCAAATTGACTTTCTTGCAAGATGCTGAGGACCAGGTGAGGTTGAAAAAGCACCTGTCCCAAAGGTGCTTTTTGCAAGAGGCAAGTGGGCTTTCTGTTTGTTTGTTTTTTAAAAAGACGTTTCACTCCTCATCCAAGAAGCTTTTTCAGCTCTGTGTGTGTGAAGTTGAAGAAGCTTCTTGGATGAGAAGCAAAACGTTTTCAAAGAAAAACCAGTTGCCTCTTGTTCTGGCTTAGACTTCCCGAGATCCTGAAGCCAACTCCTCATCCCAATAAAACCTCTTTTATTTAGTCTAAAGGGAATTCCTCTCCAGCAAAGTCCCGGCCAACAGTCTTTCCAGAGATTTCACAACTACAGACTTGGAGAGCTGCCAGGTTGATATCTTCCAAACTCCAAGCTGTAGCAGCAATTACTTGGCAAGAAGTCAGGAACAGATCTTCACTCTAATTAATTGAACTAATTGTCTCCTGCAAACTCCACTCCCCTTTTGCTCCTCTTTTATTTCCTCTGGGAGGGGCCATTCACCGTCCACCTGTGGCGTTCCTCTCAAGTCAACCACTATTCTTTAGCTGTTCCCTTCATCTGGCAACTCTGCACATGAGCACACTGAGAACAGGCTCCAGCTGTTCCTCTGCCCCACTGACCTCCGACTCCAAAGGCAGCTGATAACTGTCGGACGGCCCTGGCTCCTTCTCTGCCTCCGACACAGAGCCCTCATCAGAGGCTTCCCCAGACTCCAGGACTGGCCCATGTCCCTCCCCAACCTCCTCACTGTCCGAGTCTACCACCAGCTCTGCTGGTGGGCCACAACACCTCTCGAAAAACCACCTCTGGGCCAACCCTGAGCTGGAGGACGGAGAATCTCCATAGACATTGAAAAGCACCTGCCTAGCTGTAAAAAGGCAATGACCGTCCCACACTGCCTGTGGGTGTAATGCAACAGGGTGTGGGTGTGCAGGAGAAAATTCATTGCTTGGGGAAAAAAAATATTGACAATGAAAGGAAGTTTGCGACAAAACCCAGATAGAAAACTCTTGGCAACGTGAAAAATGCATAGAATCCATTCTGATGGAAAATTGCTTTTTGGTTCAAAGGTCATTTCTGACAAGTCGTGCTTTTCACACCCTATTGATCCAAGACAGCACATGGGAGTCTCTGTGTGTGTGTGTGTGTGTGTGTGTGTAGAGCACACACACACACTACAGAAATAGGCCCGTGTTCTTTCTGCTATGCCTTTTAATCAAATCTGCAGGGCGCCGAGATGATTATATTCTTCTAAACTTTTTACTCATTTCGTTCCAGTGATATCATTAAGTGAGATGGCAACATCTTTATTAAAAAGGAAAAAAAAAGAATAATCAAAATTGAAATGTTTCAATAAACCCAATGTTCATTTTAAATAGTCGAAGATGATTTGATGCAGACGAGGCAAAAAATGAAAGTTAAAAAAGACAGTAGCATTAGAGCGTTTGAAAAGCCGATTCCCCCCTCCCCCCTTTTCACTTTTAAAGAAAGCCTCGGAGGGAGGGGGAAAGGATTTTTTCCTCTTTATTGAGGTTGGTGTTTCAGTTTATTGACTTTGAAAATGAGAAAGAGAGGGAGGAGAGGGGGGGGGGGATAATTGTAGATGCATCTAGTAAGAAAGTACTTTTGTTAACTACCGTATTTTTCGGAGTATAAAATGCACTTCCCCCCTAAAAGAGGGTGAAAATTTGGGGGCATCTTATACACCGAATGTAGTCCCGCCCACCTGCCAGCCCCCTTTGGTCTCTGGCTCCCAAGCAATTTGCCTCCTTGCAGCAAACAGCCTATTTCAGTTTCAATTTTAGCACAGCCTGATTAGCGCAAGCAGCTGATTGCCAGTTGGATCAGACTCCCGACCATCAGCTGTTTCAGGCTGCATGGATTGACATAGCCTATTGCCGCCTCTGTGCATCCTGATTTTGGCCTCTGCGCACCCCATTTTCCACCCATTCCAATCCCTGCGGCCCAGAATGGGTGGAAAATGGGGCACACAGAGGCCGAAAACAGGGCATGCGGAGGCGGCAATAGGCTATGGCAATCCCTGAGGCCTGAAACAGCTAATCGTCGGGAGCCTGATCCAATCAAAAATCAGCTGCTTGTGCTAATCAGGCTATGCTGAAATTGAAACTGAAACAGGCTGTTTGCTGCAAGAAGGCAAATTGCTGGGAAGGAGAGGCAGATTTTTTCCCCTTGTGCTAATCAGGCTAAACTGAAACTGAAAAAGGCTTTTTGCTGTTTGCTGCAAGGAGACAAATTGCTGGGAGGCAGAGGCAGATTTCTTTTTCTTTGTGCTAATCAGGCTAAACTGAAACAGAAACAGGCTGTTTGCTGTAAAAAAAAGGAGTCAAAATGGAGCTTCAGAAGGTAAAGTGACTAGCATGAACCAAGTTGCTTCCTGCAAAGGTTTGTGTGCCTTTGCTCCTCCTTTATGTCCTATGGGAGGAGTCAATCACCTCCAAGCCTTACTCCTGAGTTGCCCCTTTTATCTTAACCGTTCTTGCCTTCTGGCAGCTCTGCACATGCATGCACTGGGAACAGGCTCCCCCTGTTCCTCTGCCTCACTGCTGTCTGATTCTGAAGGCTCCAGAGGCAGCACATAACTCCCAGACGGCCCTGGCCCCTCTCTGCCTCCGACGCAGAGCCCTCATCCGAGCCTTCCTCAGACTCCAGGACTGGCCCATGTTCCTCCCCAACCTCCTCACTGTCCGACTCTGCTGCCAGCTCCGCAGACTGCTCTCGGACCACAACAGCATGAGTCCGAAAGCTCGGAAGACAAAACCTCTCGTCCCGGTAACAGATCCAGATTGGATCCTACAACATTATCCTGGGACACGTAGATTAGCCTTCCTTCATGAGGACTATCTGCATTGGGAAGGGGGGTGGGTGGGAATTAAGCAGAATGCTGTGAGTCACCCAGATTTTCCCAGGAGGAGAAAGTAGCGTGTGAATTTTAAATCAGGCAAACTCTTTGCATAAATGTGTCTCGGAACTGAAGTTGCGTTTGGAGACAGGAGGCGTTGTGTTGTCAACACTCAATGCCTTGGTACAGGAGTCCAACCGAATCGCTGGAGCGTTTTCAATGCTGCAGCCTCTTGGCTTAAGCGGAGTGATGCAGAGAGAGAGATGATGACAGCTCAGGATTCAAATGTGTGAGGGGGTGGGAGTGTTTAACCGGACCACTTCTGGGCATGGAAAGAGAGGGGGAGGCTCACTGAAGCTCCCCAACCCTTCGGGGCTTGTGCTCTGCTTTAAGAAGAAATAATCTAGGAGGTGTGCCGGGAAAGCAACAAGCCTGGAAAAAGCAGGTTTGGAGAGAGGGAGGAAAAGAAAGAGGAAGAAAGAAGTGAGAGAGAAAGAGGAGGGAAGGAGAAAGACAGAGAGAAGGAAAGAGAACAGGGAAAGAGGGAGAGGAGAAAAGAGTGAAGAGAGAGGGAAAGAAAGAGGAAAAGAGAAAAACAGGGAGAAGGAAAGAGAGAAGAGGGAAAGAGAGAGAAAAGAGTGAAAGAGGAGAGAGGGAAGGAAAGAGAAAGACAGAGAGAAGGAAAGAGAAGAGGGAAAGAGGGAGAGAGAAAAGAGTGAAGAGGGAAAGAAAGAGGAAAAGAGAAAGAGAGGGAGAAGAAGAGAGAGAAGAGGGGGAGAGAGAAAAGAGTGAAGAGAGAAAGAGAAAGACAGGGAGAAGAAAAGAGAGAGAAGAGAAATAGGAGGGAAAGAAAAGAGAGAGAAAAAGAGGAGGGAAGGAGAAAGAGAGAGAAAAAGAGAAAGAGAGAGGGGAGAGAGAAAGAAAGAAAGAGAGGGAATAGGGAAGGCAGAGATGTAGCCATTGTATTGCAGGGCATCCCTTCAGTCGGCGACAGAAAGGTCCTTGCATTGATCGTTTGAAGTTAGAATGACACTGAAAAAAGGGACTTACGACCAGCATCTCCATGGTCATGTGATCAACATTTAGATGCTTGTACTAATGACGGCATGTACTTATGACGGTTGCAGTATCCTGAAGTCACGTGATCCCCTTTTGAGACCTTCTGACAAGCCAAGTCAACGGGGAAGACGGATTCACTTAAATCTGACTAGCTTAACGACGGAGTTGTTCAGAAAGGTCACAAAACGGGGCAAAGCTCACTTAACAAGCCTGTCGCTTAGCGATGGGAATTGAGGGCTCCGTGTCATGTTGAGCACTAATTGCAAATCTCTCTCTCTCCCTCACTCTCTCACTTTAAATCTAGGCTTGTTGTGAAACGAGAACCCATTCGCCGTTCCGGAGTTTTAGCAGCTGCAAAATGACTAGATGCAACGCGACACCTCCCGACAACGCAACCCCTCCCCTGGGGCGCCTTTAAAAGGGGTTAAGCCAGCTTTCCGTGGTGTGATTGATACCGCCTTTTCCTGGACTTCTTTCTTAGCTCCCAAGTCATCATCAACTTATTGTCACACGGCTGAGTGACGGAAACCTTGCCCAACAGAGAGGTGTTCGAATGCACTCAACGTTCCCAAGAGGCGCCTCATTTTCATACATTAGATTCTACCGGGGGTGGCGGAGCAGAATGCGAAATCGCAACCAAAAAAATGTCAAAAAGATAAGGAGCCGAAAGGGAAAGTCCAGGCAACCGGTCCCAGCACATCCCAGCAAAAATTGAGGGGGAGGAAGGAGGAGGAAGATGATGAGGAAGAGGAGGAGGATGGAGATAATGAGGAAGGAGGAGGAAGAGGATGGAGATGATGAGGAAGAAGAGATGATGATGAGAAAGGAGGAGGAGGAGGGAGAGGAGGAGGAAGAGAAAGAAGAGGAGGAGATGATGATGAGGAAGAAGGAGGATGGAGATGATGGGGAAGAGGAGAAGATGATGAGGAAGGAGGAGGAAGAGGATGGAGATGATGAGGAAGAAGGAGGAGAGGAGAAGATGATGAGGAAGAAGGAGGATGGAGATGATGGGGAAGAGGAGAAGATGATGAGGAAGGAGGAGGAGGAGGATGGAGATGATGAGGAAGAAGGAGAGGAGAAGATGATGAGGAAGAAGGAGGAGGGAGATGATGAGGAAGAGAAGATGATGAGGAAGGAGGAGCAGGAGGATGAGGATGGAGATGATGAGGAAAAAGAAGAGGAGAAGGAGGAGGAGGAAAATAATAATAATAATAATAATAATAATAATAATAATAATAATAATAATAATAATAATAATAATAATAATAATAATAATACCGGGATCCAATGTTAGATTAATGCAAATATCTGCCTGCCAGCGAGTGTACTATTTGATTAAACTGGCATATATCAAGTACAATTAGAAAGGTTATTTATAACTTAAAAAATACATAATTCTGTATTTTAATGAGGGTGACAATTAGAGCCGACGGTTGCTAATTAACATTAATCTCTTGGTACTGAAAGGCAGGGATCTTTCGACAGGATTTGTTCTCTTAGCAATGGACACAATCCCCCCCGCCGCCAAAATGGAGCTGATGACAACCCTTTGGTCGCACAAATTGTCCATCTTACTCCCCAAAGGGGCCTTCCTTCCTGGCCCCCTCCACAAAATCCCAGGTATCTAATGGAGATTCTCAGTCATCCAGGTCATGGCTGTCCCAAGATGTCTCCCCGCCCCCCAAGAAAAAGCAACTGGACTTTCTTGAGGTTTTCTATGAAAATGTTTCATTTTTCATCCAAGAAGCTTCTTGAGTTCAGTTCGGTTGCTTTCCATGGTGCTGAAATCCATCTCTCTCTCTCTCTCTGGAAGTCTATAGAGCAGTGATGGCGAACCTCTTTGGCACCAAAAAGCTCACGTGGAAACGTCGCACACGCCTGTGGTGCACACATGCACACGCTCGTCAGCACCACGCTCCGGAAAAGCTGAACTTCTGGGTTCTACCGTGCAATGTGCACCCGACGATCAGCTGGCCAGCGTGCATGCGCAGACCAGTTTTCGTCACTCGCACGTTCACGCCAAAAACTCAGAAGACAAACAGGAACGGCTGTGCATGCCGGGCAACATGACTTCGTGTGCCACTTTGGGCACGTGTGCCATAGGTTTGCCATCACGGCTATAGAGATTCTCAGCCATCCAAGGTCACGGTTGTCCCAAAGGTGTTTTTTCAAGAGGCAACTGGACTTTCTGGTTTTTCTTTGAAGACGTTTCGCTTCTCATCCAAGAAGGTTCTTCAGCTCTGATCCAAGATAGATGGCCTCTTTTAGTTCCTTTTTTCCCTGCTGACTGAAAGAGAAACTGAATTTTTTTGATGGTGGGCCCATCCCATGTCCTAGAATTCTGCATTTGTTTTGTACGGGGTCTTCATTTTCTCTTTTTTAAAAAGGAGAATAGTTCAGAACGAAGGAGAAATTTCCTGACAGTGAGAATAATTAACCAGTGGAACGGCTTGCCACCAGAAGTTGTGGGTGCTCCATCACTGGAGGCTTTCAAGAAGAGATTGGACAATCAGTTATCTCAAATGGCATAGGGTCTCCTGCTTGAGAAGGGGGTTCAACTAGAAGACCTTCAAGGTCCCTGTTGGTCTTCAGAAACCATTGGTTGACTTGAACCTCTGGTCACTTAGGCCACTAATCAAGGAGAGAACCAACCTAGAACGAAGGAGAAATTTCCTGACAGTGAGAACAATTAATCAGTGGAACAGCTTGCCACCAGATGTTGTGGGAGCTTCAGCCCTGGAAGCTTTCAAGAAGAGATTGGACAACCACTTGTCTGAAATGGTATAGGCTCTCCTACAGGGGCAGGGGGTTGGACTAGAAGAGCTCCAACTCTGTCCGTTTGTTCCTCCACAGAACACACTTTGTGAATTAGAACTTCCACAATTTTAAGTGCCTGAGTAGAAGTAGCTTAAATTAGCTGGTCTTTTTTGGTGATCTTCTCTGAAGAAGACTATGAGTGTTCTGAATTTTGGTCACATGACTTTGGGGATGCTGCAATGGTCATGAACTATTGTTAAGTCGGAACTAACCTGTAAATAAAGATAGATAGATAGACAGACAGACAGATAGATTAGATAGATAGATTAGATAGATAGATTGATCGATAGATGATAGAGATAGATAAATGATAGATAGATGATAGATGGATGATAGATAGGTAATGATAGATAGATAATAGATGATAGACAGATATTGATGACAGATTGATCGATAGATAGAGGTTAGAAGATTATCAGATAAACAGATAGATATTGATGACAGATAGATAGATAGATAGATAGATAGATAGATAGATAGATAGACAGATAGATAGATGGCATAGGGCCTAGTTACCTGCGGGATCGCATCCTCCCACACACATCCCTGCGGCCAATTCGCTCTCACAGGGAGGGGCTTCTCCTGGTGCCGTCCACTAGGCAATGCCAACGGGCGACACCAAGGAGTAGGGCCTTCTCTGTGATGGGCCCAACCCTCTGGAATGACCTCCCCCCCGACATTAGAACCACCACCGACTTCCGCTCCTTCCGGCAGAAACTGAAGACACACCTGTTCCGACTGGCTGGTCTAGCATAATTTTTAACGTCTACCTCCTGGCATATATATTTCCTACTGGTTTTTTAGGGGACTTAATTTTATAGGACACTGGGGTTTTAAATTCTGTATATTTTAAATTATTTATTTAGCAATTACAGTTCTGTCTATTTTTATCCTCCTCTTATTTATGTATTTATCCATTTAATAATTTTAATTGTTTAAATTTTATTTATGATGTTTTTGATATGGACTGTACACCGCCCCGAGTCCCTTTTGGGAGAGGGGGCGGTCTAGAAGCGCTAATTAAATAAATAAAGATAAAGAAAAGAAAGAAAGAAAGAAAGAAAGAAAGAAAGAAAGAAAGAAAGAAAGAAAGAAAGAACCGCCGTGTGTCCATCTCAGTTTTGGGAGCTTGACACTCTGGGTGAAACTGAGTTAATGGCAAAACCAACTTCTCCACCATCATCATCTTCAGAATTTGAACATATGGGCCCATCTGACCATCCAATGATGGGCGATAAGGAAGTGCGATAAATTCTACATTTATCGGGGGGAAGCGCGAGAGAGATGGGCTCCTTTCTACGCAACGCCGTTGGCCGGCAAAACTCCGGATAAGCGGTATTAATGTCCCGTGGTCAGTATTATCGAACCTCCAAAGCAATAAACTGCGAGTCGATAAATATTACATTTGCAACGTACTTAACATTCTCTCCACTGTCTCTGGCACTTATTGCACATTGTAACCGCAAGTCTACAATACATTATTCATATCTGGCATGTCAGAAAGTGATGGATTGCTGTAAGAGAGGCTGTCCTTTAAATAAATCAACAAATAAAAATGCAAATGTTAACATTTTACAGCTACAACTCTCCCCCCACACACAACGCACTCCCCGTCCTGGATGGAGGGGAGGTATGAAAATGTTCACATTTGTTATCGACAGCTAGCAGAGAGAACAATTAACAATCTACACAGTGAGTAAGAGAGATTAATTTGCCAGTGTCTGCTTTGATCACCCGCATATGGGATAATATCCGACTTTTCGGGATGTGAAGTTCTCTTGGGCAGTCAACTTTCCCTAACATCACGTGAAGAGTTCCTCAAGATCACATGAAGTGTTGATACCGCTGTGTTAACGCCTCGGGAAGGCCACACAAACAGAAGGGCATTTGATCCTGGATGGATCAGAGATAATGACCGGGGTGATCAGGAGTAAGAAGCCCATTGTAGACTTCCTAGGAGTAAATGACAATAACAGGCTGTTTAACAGAGTGCCTGGAACTTTTAACTTTATTAACTTTAATATTTGCAGCCTCCATTGTCCCGGCCACCAGGATTTATTCTCTGCCCCCTGAAAACGTTTAAAGAGTCCCTTTTCAGAGTCAAGATATAAACGCGGGAGAAAAGGTGTTTTGTTGCTGAGATCCGTTTGGCTCTGCGGAGACCATGTTTAGCCGAGAACTTGTTGCTTTAAAACAATCAAAACCTCATTTAGTTATCAACACGAGGCATCAACATGTCCGCAGCCGCGGCAGCTCAGATTCGAGTTTTTATTTACTGCAAAGTGTGGAGTTGGAAGGATCTGGAGGGGTAATACGGCACTGTGGACTGCGTTCAATAGGCAGCCTGGCGTCTTACATCAAATATTAATTGGTTTAAAAGTCCCCTCACGGCCATCCACCTGATCAGAGATACGCTGGGAAGCGCTCGCCATTCTCCCTAACAGCCCCACAACACAAATTGGCACGAGGTAATTTGAGGGCTTTGTTCCCCCGCAACCCGGCCCAAACCTCTAAAAGGACACCGCTGTTGCGACACTCTCACAATGTGTGTGCGTGTTTGTTGCTTAATGTGAGTGTTACAGGAGATTGCAGGACACGGAAGCTGTTGTCAGATTTGCAGATGGTGGAAACATGGGACAATTTAGATTCTGACCTGCTCAAGGTTCACTTAGCTTTCCGTCCTCCTGAGGTTGGTAAAATGAGGACCCAGATTGTTGTTGGGGGCAAGAGGTTGACTGTGTAAACTAGATAGATAGATAGATAGATAGATAGATAGATAGATAGATAGATAGATAGATAGATAGATAGATAGATAGATAGATAGATGGATGGATGAATGGATAGGTAGGTAGATAGATAGGTAGGTAGGAAGGTAGGTAGATAGATAGGTTGGTTGGTAGATAGATAGATAGGTTGGTAGGTAGGTAGGAAGGTAGGTAGATAGGTTGGTAGATAGATAGGTAGATAGGTAGGTAGATAGAATAGATAGGTAGGTTGGAATTTGTCTCTTTGTCCACACCCAGCACAACCTAGAGACTCATTAGGATAAGAGTGTCAAACTCAAGGCCCACAGGACAGAGGGTGCTTAGATCTGGCCCAGGGTGCCGCGCATGTGTCCCGTCCCCCCCCTCCTGTCCCAAGCTCCATTTTCTCTGACCGAGGGCTGCAGGAGTCCGTTGTGACCGAAAACGTTTTCTGTTTTTGCTAGCAGAGGGCTATCAAAACAAACTGAAAAGAAAACAAAGGGAGAAATGTTTCCCCTTTTGCATTTGAGCATGCAAGAAGGGACAGGAAAGGAGAAAGGGAAAGAGGAAGGAAAAAGAAGGAAAGAGGGGAAGGAAGGAAAGGAAGAATGAAGAGGGAAGGAAGGGAGGAAGGGAGATAATAATGAGAGGGAGGGAGGGTCTCAGGAATTTCTGCCTTAGCACTTGGCCACCACAGGTGCCCCCAACAGGAGTGACATTGAGCTTGCCACGCCCCCTTGGTCACGCCCATCCCAGCCACACATCGCAGCCCTTCGAGGTCAAACACAACCCTGAGGCAGCCCTCAATGAAAACTTGATCTGCTAGAACTTTAAATTAAGCAAAATTAAATTAAATGTCCTGAAAACTCATCCCATCCCTCTTTCTGTCTCTCTCCCCCCTCCCCTCCCCTCCTTCTCCTGCTCTCTCTATTTCTCCCTCTCTTTCTCTCTCTCCCACCTCCCCTCCCTTTCTCCTGCTCTCTCTCTCTTTTCTCCCTCTTTCTCATTCTTTCTTCCTCTCCCTCCCCTCTCTCTTTCTCCCCCTGTTTCTCTCTCCCTCCCTTTCTCTCTCTATTTCTCTCTCCCTCTCTCTCCCATTTTCCATCTCTCCCTCTCCCTCTTCTTCCTCTTAAGGCTCCAATGTGGATCAGCAAAGATTCGGTCCCTTCGCAAAGCGAACCCTGAGGGTTTTAACCCTTCAGTGTGGCTTAGAACAGACCTGCTGACAGATATTTAGCTTTGCTGGCAGCTATAATTCTCCCTATGGATTCATTTAGTTAGTTAAACCTGGAATTTAATCTTATCGCCCACCCGGTGATAAATGGAGGCCAACCTGCTTGCCCAAGCAGCTTTGGCTGATGAAGAATAGGATGGGGGTTGAGGGTCTCGCGCAGAATGACACGTGCCCCTTTAACCATTTTCAGTTAGAGAAGCCCCTGAGTTAAGGGGAAAGACCAGCCCGACTCTAATCTGGTCGATTAAACTGAAACAGGACACTAACAGGGAGTACGGAGGAAGATATATTCATACGCAACCAACATTTTGGAAGTCTGGCTTAGCAACTGATCTATTCCAAGGGTGCCAAACTCAAAGTCCGATGACTTACGACCGGATTTGGGGATCCCCGTTGTGGTTTGAAGTCAAGGACTACCTATAAATTGAAAAGTGGTGGTTGCCACTGGGTAAGGCGGATAACTCAGACCAAGACCCAGAGATCAAATTCTCTCCTCATCATTCGGATATACAGAGAGTCCTCGACTTATGCCCACCATGGAGCCTGTCGTATCACCGTCATAACTCGTGAGGATCGCCAGAATTCTGTTCACCGTCCAAACCTTATGACTTTTTTGGGGTGCCAGTCACTGCAGTCATTAAGTGAATCCATGGTCACTAAGCGAACACCACGGTTGCTGAGTGAACTAATGGTTCCCTAGGGGCGCTGTTTTGACAGAACAGGATGTAAATGCGGAGCACCGATGCAGTCATGTGACGAGGGGAGGGGAAGGCAAACCCGGTCATAAGAAACTCGCAGATACGTCCGACGGAATTTCGAATGGTTCCTAAGTGAGAGGTCATAAAACAAGGACTGCCTGGATCAACTCCCGAATTCCCAAATGCTCCTAAAAGGACAAATGGGAGGAAGAAATGCCAGTCCTTAAGGGTCGTTCAGATTTCTTTTCACCCACGTAGCAGAGAGCAGAGAGAAATCTCTCAGAACGCAACTACTTTGCTATCTGGGAAATTAATTTCTGCAAGTACATTCTTCATTATTCATTTATTGCAAATCCAATGAAATTAATATCGTCCCCAGGCAATTGAAGGCGCTGGGGGGAAAAAGAGAGAAGAGAGGTTCAGTTTGAGTCCAGAGGAAGCCACACATCAGAAGGAGGGCAGGCAGAGCCTTGGGGGGGGGGGGGGAGGAGGGGAGTCAAGAGAGTAATTAGCCAGGAATCCTTCCGCTCCCACAAACAGCGCAGAGTCCGATCTGTCTTCAATTCCAATGACTCTTCACTAGCGCCCGCTGACCGCTGACTCTTAGCTGACTCGATTATTTTGTTGAGGCACGAGCAATAAAGCCGTTCAACTGGACCTCACTCTGGGGTCCTGATCCTTTGCATGGCAGGGAGGGAGGGAGGAGTGGAATGAGGGAGAGAGAGAGAGGAGAAAAAGGAAGGGTAGGGAGGTAGGGAGGGGGTTGGAATGGAAAGAGTGAGAGAAGAGAAAAATGAAGGAAAGAGGAGAGGGAGGGAGGGAGGATGGAAAGAAGGAATGGAATGAGAGAGAAAAAGGAAGGATAGGGAGGGAGGGAGGAGTGGAATGAGGGAGAGAAGAGAAAAAGGAAGGAAAGGGAGGGTGGAAAGAAAGAAGGAGTGGAATGAGAGAGGGGAAAAGGAAGGAAAGGGAGGGAGGAGAGGAGGAAGGAAGGAAGGGAAAAGAAGAAGGGGGGAGATGGGAATGAGAAGGAAGGAAGGAAAGGGAGGATGAAAGGAAGGAAGGAAATGAGAATGAGAAGAAGGAGGGAAGGAGATGGGAATTAGAAGAAGGAAGGAAAGAAGGGAGGGAGGAAGAAAGGAAGGAGATGGGAATAATGATGGATGGATGGAATGAATGAATGAAGAAAGGAAGGTGAGGCAGAGTCAAGAGAGGAATCAATCTGGAATCATGACCTTCCCACAAGTGGTCTCTCCAGCCCCTCTTGAATTACCTCATCTAGCGCTAATTTAGTGCAGACTGTTAGTTGACCGATTCTTGTGTTTTTTGTTGTTGTTAGTTGCGAAGTCGTGTCCGGCCCATCGCGACCCTATGGACAACGTTCCTCCAGGCCTTCCTGTCCTCTACCATCCTCTGGAGTCCATTTAAACTCATCTTGTCTTTAGGCATCAGCAATTAATCAGATTAACTGGAGTAAACGTGTATTCCTGAGCCTTCGCACCTGACATGTCAAGCACGTGACCACACAGCCCCCCCCTTCCCCCCCACGGGATTTAATCCGGGTTGACGTCCAAAAGTTGCCCCTGGTGGCTTCTAAAAACCTTCGGAATGCCATCGTTCGACATTCATCACTACTTTGTACCCAGGGCCCTTAAGATCACATATGATGTTTAATCTAATCCCACTGGCTAAACGATGGAAACGGGTCCAAATCATCGGAAGGATCCCGAAGGTTGATTTGGCGGGTTTCACATCAGATCTATATTGTGTCAAACAGGCAGGTTGGGAAGGCTGTAAGTGCCCTTCCTAATTGAACAAGAAACTCTCAAATCTGAGAGCTAATTTGTTATAGTGCTTAAGGCAGGGGTGTCCAAACTTGGGAACTTTAAGACTTGTGGACTTCAACTCCCAGAATTCCCCAGCCAGCATAGCTGGCTGGGGAATTCTGGGAGTTGAAGTCCACAAGTCTTAAGGTTCCCAAGTTTGGACACCCCTGCCTTAAGGCATCAAAGCTAGAAACCAGAAGACTGTGAGTTCTAGTCCATCCTTCGGAATAATAATAGACTGGGTGACTTTGGGCCAATCAGCAGGAGATGGTGATGTGTTCTGATCTAGGCTTCCTGAGAACGCATAAATCACACGCTTAGTCCCCAAAACCCTCTTTTATTTAAACGGCTGTGAATTATGGTCATTCACAGCCCATAGTGAGTCATAAACAGTCTGTAAAGAGTCCGACAGAAGTCTGCCACAGTCTTTCAGAGTAAGGCTGATAAACATCCACCTTTATCTCCCTTGAAACGCTGCCAGAGACCTAACTGCCAATTAGTTTTGCAAGGCCAAAGGGAGCACAAAGTCAAACGGGGCTTCTCAGAGTTTGAACCGACCAGAATGAACAAAGTGGCTTCCTGCAAAAGATCACGTCGGTTTGATCCTCTTTTAAGTCTTATGGGAGGGGCCAATCATCTCCAAGCCTTACTCCCAAATTGCCCTTTTTGTCTTAATTGTTCTTGCCTTCTGGAAGCTCTGCGCATGCGCACACTGGGAACAGGCTCCAGCTGTTCATCTGCCCCAATGATGTCTGTCTCTGAAGGCAGCTGAGAACTGTCAGATGGCCCTGGCCCCCTCTCTGCCTCCGACACAGAGCCCTCCTCAGAGCCTTCCCCAGACTCCAGGACTGGGCCATGTTCCTCCCCAACCTCCTCACTGTCTGCTGCCAGCTCTGCAAGCCACTGGCAGACCTCAATAGGTGAGTTCTAGTCCCGCCTTAAGCACGAAAGCCAGTTGGGTGACTTTGGGCCAATCACCAAGGGACAGTGAGTTAGTTCTAGTCCCGTCTTAATAATAATAATAATAATAATAATAATAATAATAATTTGAATTTATTAGCCGCTCCCTTTCCAAGTAGGACTCGGGGCGGCGTACAATGGAGCATATAGAACATAAAACATGTATACAAACACATAAACATACATATATACAAAGACACACATGCACGGAGGAGGTAACAAATTACATCAATTAGACAGTTAAAAATCACCATTAAAATACCCCAATTGTAAGAAACCCAATATACAATTAAAATTTAAAATTTAAAAAACAGTTAGGAGGAGTAAGAAAAATTACGATCGAGCCAGGCCTGATAATTGAAAGAGGTGGGTCTTCAGCTGTACACGGAAGGAGCGGAGATCGGAAGTAATCCTGATGTCACGGGGGAGGTCATTCCACAGGGCTGGGCCCATCACAGAGAAGGCTCTGCTCCTGGGTGTCGCCCCCCGACACTGTTTGGCGGACGGCACCCAAAGAAGTCCCTCTCTGTGTGAGCGGATTGGTCGTAGGGATGTGTGGGGCAGGATGCGATCCTGCATATAACTAGGCCCTGTGCCATGAAGCGCTTTAAAGATCATAATCAAAACCTTGAAACGCACTCGGTAGACCACAGGAAGCCAGTGCAGCTCGCGCAGGAGAGGTGTTACAGGGGAGTATCTAGTCCTCCCCATAATCACCCGCGCGGCCGCGTTCTGGATCAACTGTAGTCTCCGAGTGCATCTCAAGGGAAGCCCCATGTAGAGAGCATTGCAGTAGTCCAGGCGAGACGTCACTAGCGCATGGGTGACTGTGCGTAGGGCCTCCCGGTCCAATAAGGGGCGCAATTGGCGCATCAGGCGGACCTGATGGAACGCCCCCCTTGCCACGGCTGTTACATGGTCATCCATGGACAGCCGGGCATCTAGGAGGACGCCCAAATTGCGCACCTGTTCCATGGGGGCTAGTTGCACGCCCCCGATGGCCAGAGATTGAAGCACCTGGTTGAACCGGGAGGCCGGAAGCCACAGCCACTCCGTCTTGGAAGGGTTGAGTTTTAGTCGGTTGCCATCCATCCAGATCCGTACGGCCTCCAGACACCGGGACATCATTTCGACGGCCTCATTGGGGTGGTTCGGGGTGGAGATGTATAGCTGAGTATCATCAGCATACAGGTGATATCCCACCCCAAAACCACGGATGATCTCGCCCAGCGGTTTCATGTATGTGTTGAACAGGAGAGGCGAGAGTACCGATCCCTGTGGCACTCCACATGTGAGTGGCCTCCGGGTCGAACTCTGCTCCCCTGCCAACACACGTTGCGTCCGGTCAGAGAGGTAGGAGCCAAACCACCGTAAAACGGTGCCCCTGACTCCCAGCCCCTCTAGCCGGTGCAACAGGATACCATGGTCGATGGTATCGAACGCCGCCGAGAGATCTAATAGGACCAGGATAGAGGAACAACCCCTATCTCTGGCCCTCCAGAGATCATCAACCAATGCGACCAAGGCCGTCTCCGTGCTGTGCCCGGGTCGGAAGCCGGACTGGCGCGGGTCTAGATAATCATTTTCCTCCAGGTGACGTGGGAACTGCTGTGCCACCACACTCTCTACAACCTTCGCTAAAAAAGGAAGGTTGGAGACTGGACGATAATTGACTAGGTCCGTTGGGTCCAGGGAAGGCTTCTTGAGCAGGGGCCTCACCACCGCCTCTTTCAAGGCGGCCGGTAGAGACCCCTCACCCAACGAGGCGTTCACCAGGCCCAGGAGCCAGTCGCGCGTAACCTCCCAGGATGCCAGTACAAGCCAGGAGGGACACGGGTCCAATAAACATGTGGTGGGTCGCAGACGTCCACGCAACCTGTCCAAATCCTCGATGGCAACCGAGTCAAACTCCTCCCAAAACGGTCCCTCAAGACTATGTCTTAGACATAAAAGCCAGCTGGATGACTTAGGACCAGTCCTCCTCTCTCTCACCCACTTCACAGGGTTGTTGTTGGGAAAACATGAAGGTGTGTTGGATATGTTCTCCGCCTTGAGCGATTTGTCAAAATAACAAGTGGGATACAAAATAAGGTAAATGACGCCGGCAGTGCCTAAACCAGCCCTCTTACCGCCAAGCTCCTTGCTGCATTGGGGAGGTGGCTGCAGTCACAAGGTCCTTCTTGATGGCTGTCACTCCAGAAGACGTGGCGGGATCCTTCCCAAATGTCCCTGTGGAAAGAGGAGGAACATTTGCAACCGTCTTTTCTGGCTTTGTCTGATTTTTAACATTGGCCCCCGCAGCAGCGTGCAATTCTTCCTTTGGGGAGCTTTAGATACGGTGAATCAGCAGTGGCAGGGAAAGGATGAATATATGAATATATATATTCATATATTTAGATAGATAGACAGATATAGAGAGATGATTAAATGATAGCTAGAGAGATGATCGATAGATCGATAGACAGACAGATAGAAAGATGATTAAATGATAGATGATAGATAGACAGATATAGAGAAATGATTAAATAATGATAGACAGATATAGATGATTAAATGATAAATAGATATAGATGATAGATAAATAGATAGATAGATAGATAGATAGATAGATAGATAGATAGGTAAGATATGGAGAGATGATTAAATAATGATAGACAGATATAGAGAGATGATTAAATGATAGATATAGATAGATATATAGAAAAATAGATAGATAGAGATAGATGATAGATAGATAGATAGATAGATAGATAGATAGATAGATAGATAGGTAAGATATGGAGAGATGATTAAATAATGATAGACAGATATAGAGAGATAATTAAATGATAGAGAGATGATCGATAGATAGATATAGATAGATAGATAGAAAAATAGATAGATAGATAGATAGATAGGTAAGATATGGAGAGATGATTAAATAATGATAGACAGATATAGAGAGATGATTAAATGATAGATATAGATAGATATATAGAAAAATAGATAGATAGAGATAGATGATAGATAGATAGATAGATAGATAGATAGATAGATAGATAGATAAATATAGGTAGATAGACAGACGAGACAGGCAGGCAGGCTGAAACTACAGTCCTGACACCAAGTCTGGATAATAGTGGAAATGCAATTAAGACTCCATGCGACCCTCAAATATGTGTATATATATATATGTGTATGTATGTATGTATGTATGTAGGTAGGTAGGTAGGTAGATGATTACATGATATCTATCTATCTATCTATCTATCTATCTATCTATCTATCTATCTATCTATCTATCATCATCCATCCATCCATCCATCCATCCATCCATCCATCCATCCATCCATCTATCTATCTAGTTTGAGTGTCACCTGAAGTCTTAATTGCATCTCCGCTGCTACCCAGATTAGACTTGGCGTCATGACTGTGGTTTCAGCCTGTGACAGGCTGTTATTCCCCTGGGAGCAGCAGGCCAACTCTTGAAAACCTTGGATTGAAATTTCGGGTTCTGGAAGAGGGAGAAGGAAACTCCCAAAGCTACTGTGCATTTGCAAAAGAACTTGGAGAATTTCAAAAATGAACACAGAACAATCTCTACGTGCTTGCACTATCACTCCGCTCAACACCCAATTCTCACATTACTCTCCAAAGTCTATGTATACTTCATCCATGTAGTATGGCTGTAGTATTATTATGATCCTTACTTACTACCCCTGCCCTCCTTATTGCTGCTGCTGCTACTACTATTATCATTACTATCATCATCATCATCATCATCATCATCATTTTTTTCTCTTTCTCTTCTGTTCTGTTCTATGGCAGACCCCTCTAGTCAACAGAGCAAGTTTTGATTTGTTACTCAGATTTAGCATTTATTTCTTCGCTATTCGTTCAGCCATTCATTTCATTTATCACATTTTATCGTCCTATCAACACAGTCCTTGACTTACAACCACAACCAAAATATCCATTGCTAAGTGATATTGTTACGCGAGTTTTGCCCCGTTTTATGACCTGTCTTGCCACAGTTGTTAAGTGAATCGCCGCAGCTGTTCAGTGAGTAACACGGTTGTTAAGCGAATCCGGTTTCCCCATCGACTTGGCTGGCCAGAAGGTCGGAAAAGGGGATTATGGGCCCTCGGGGCACTGAAAACGTCATAAATACGAGTCAGTTGGCATCTGAATTTTGACCCCGTGGATGCTGCAATGGTTGTAAGTATGAAGAATGGTTGTAAGTCACATGTTCCAGTGCTATTGTAACTTGGAACGGTCACCAAACGAATTGTTTTAAGTTGAGGACCACCTGTAGGAGCAAAATGGACTCCTTGCTCATTGGAACGAATACTTTCAGCCCTTTTGGGGGGGGGGGGTTTCTACCATTTTTGAGGCTTTTGGGGGGACATTTTTGAGGCTTTTTGGGGGATGTTTTTGAGACTTTTCCAGCCTGATTTTAGCTTTTGGGGGATGTTTTTGAGGCTTTTTCCAGCCCATTTTTTGGGCTTTTTTCAGCCCATTTTTCAGGCTCTTTCCAGCCCATTTTGAGGCTTTTTTCAGCCTGTTTTTGAGGCTTTTGGGGGTTGTTTTTCAGGCTTTTTCGGCCCATCTTTGAGGTTTTTGGGGGGCCATTTTTCATGCTTTTTTCAGGCCATTCCCCCCCCAAAAGGGTTGAAAAAACCCTCAAAGAAGCCCCCCAAAAGCCTAAGAACGGACTGAAAAAAGCCGAAAAAACAGGCCGAAAAAAGCCTGAAAAATGGCCCCCAAAGCCTCAAAAACGGGCTGAAAAAACCCTCAAAATGGGCTGAAAAAACCTTCAAAAACGGGCCAAAGGCCTGAAAAATGGAGCGTCCAGAATCCCAAAAATGTCCAGTGGGTGGGCGGAGCTTTGGCAATATTCGGTCTATAAGACGCAGAGACATTTTCTCCCCCTTTTGGGTGCATCCTATAGTCCAAAAAATACGGTATATACAGATATGAAGGGAAGCCGGACATTTGATTCCATTTAGCGGGGTTGGACTTTCCATGAAATGAATGAGACAAAAGAAGGACCACAGAACTCTCGCCACCAGAACGCCTTCTGGATCTGGCCCAGAATCTCCAATAACCCTCCAGAGGACGGAAGCAGGGAAGGCCATCTGTTAATTATTCCTAATCACGCTTTTGACAGACAGCCAACTTGCTCCAGCCTATAATTTTCCTAGCAAATGGCTCTGAAAGAGGGAGTGGACAATAAAAGGGGAAGAGAAGAACTGGGCAGGGAGGTCAGCCTGCTTTTCAGATTTTTAATTCACAAGGAAATGTCGAAAGGACTCGTGAAACAATGGAGGGTGGCAAGCCTCATCCATGGTATTTGCAGGAGAGAGAGAGAGACAGAGACAGAGAGATAGACAGAGAGAGGGGGGAGAGAGGAGGAAGGAAAGGAAGAGGGGGACGAGCAGAAGGAGGAGGATGGGGTGGAAGGAGAAAAAGGAAGAGAAGGGGGGAAAATATGAAGGAGAGAAGGAAGGGGAGGAGGAAGAGTCCTTGATGCTCTCTGAGCTTGGTGGTTTTCTTGCAGACGTTTCACCACCCAACTAGGTAACATCATCAGTACTAGAAGGGAGAGATGTTTGAAGAAAAGAGGAGGAGAACTCTAGGGTCCTTGATGCTCTCTGAGCTTGGTGGTTTTCTTGCAGACGTTTCACCACCCAACTAGGTATCTTCATCAGTGCTACAAAGATGTGTGGTTTGCAGAGAGAAAAGGAGGAGGAGGAGGAGGAGGGGAAGGAGAGAAGGAATGAAGGACAGGAGGAGGAAGAGGAGAAGAAGAAAGAAAGAAAGAGAGATAGAGAGATGAAGGTGAAAAAAGAACAATAAACCCAAAGTGAAAATTGCCCCTGAAAACTTCGCGGATGGCACCGGCTTCCTTTCTCCGGCTTGAATTGATTGCATGGAGCCACCTTCTAAGGCGACAATTAGAATTCATGGCGTGCTCCAGAAAAGAGCTGAAATGTCAGCTGAGTCGAGAGCAGAGGTAATGGATCCTGAACTCCTGTTAGTCAAAAATGATTTTGTTTCAAATTAGAAATTGATTTTTTGGGGACACCAGGCCTTTTGCTGGCTTTCCAACTTTGGTAGCGGAGCTTTGCAAGAGATTAACCTTCCCTTCCCTCCCCCCCCCCAGTGGGGGAGCCCTCTGATGATCCCTTTCCAAAGTTTCTTTGCAGCAAAAGCATCTCTCTGCCCCTTCCTCTTTTTTTCAATAAATAAATAAAATAAAATATGTGCCATATCCAAAGTGGCAACAGGTCGTACACCCATTTTTTCCTTTCCTTGGTTGGTTTCCGCTGACACACAGTGCAAACCGGTTGAGCAGTTTAAGAGGAGAGAAAAAGGAAAGGGCAGAGTGTGAAAATGTCCAAAAACAAAAAGAAAAAAGAAAGAAGGAAAGAAAGAGTAACAGAGTAGGAAGAGACCTTGGAGGTCACCTAGTCCAATCCCCTGCTCACGCAGGAGACCTATACCAAGGATTCGAACCACCAAACTGCCGACCTTTCTGATAGACAAGCTCAGTGTCTTAGCCACTGAGCCACTGAGAGAAGAGAAAGAAAGAAAAGAAAGAAAGAAAGAAAGAAAGAAAGAAAGAAAGAAAGAAAGAAAGAAAGAAAGAAAGTTTCTGAGTGACCCAAAGATTAGGTAAGGATTTTGCTTTGTTCCTAAAAATGGAGCTGCAGGAAAAAACATTTGCCATTAAGATATCGGTGGTTTAGAAAATGCTGTCCCCCCCACCCCCAGTTTAGGATTTGGGGGAATTTGGGGAACGATTAGAAAAACTGCACGGTTAAAATGCACTTTTACAATACAATACAATAGCAGAGTTGGAAGGGACCTTGGAGGTCTTCTAGTCCAACCCCCTGCCTAGGCAGGAAACCTTAGACCGTTTCAGACAAATGGCTATCCAACATCTTCTTAAAGACTTCCAGTGTTGGAGCATTTACAACTTCTGGAGGCAACTTCTGTTCCACTGATTAATTGTTCTAACTGTCAGGAAATTTCTCCTCAGTTCTAAGTTGCTTCTCTCCTTGATTAGTTTCCACCCATTGCTTCTTGTTCTACCCTCGGGTGCCTTGGAAAATAGTTTGACTCCCTCCTCTTTGTGGCAACCCCTGAGATATTGGAACACTGCTATCATGTCTCCTCTGGTCCTTCTTTTCAGTAAACTAGACATACTTAGTTCCTGCAACCGTTCTTCGTATGTTTTAGTCTCCAGTCCTCTAATCCTCTTTGTTGCTCTTCTCTGCACTCTTTCTAGAGTCTCCACATCTTTTCCACATCGTGGTGCCCAAAACTGAATGCCGTATTCCAAGTGTGGCCTTACCGAGGCTTTATAAAGTGGTTTTAACACTTGATGTGATCTTGATTCTATCCCTTTTGGAACGGCTTCTTTCGGCTAGAAAATCATATTTCTTTCTCCTCTAGAAAATTGTGTTTCTTTCTCCTCATTTTTCTTCTTCTTTCTAATTAGGTGGTAGTCCTTGATTTACAACCATTCCTTCAATGATTGCTTTCTTTTCCTGGGAAAATCTGCATTGCCCTGGGAGACCTATAGCAGTAGCCCTAAGACTTATATACCGCTTCCCAGGGCTTCCCAGCCCTCTCTAAGCGGTTTACAGAGTCAGCTTCTTGCTCCTAACAATCTGGGTCCTCGTTTTACCCACCTCGGAAGGAAGGAGGGAAGGCTGAGTCAACCTTGAGCCAGTCTGGATCGAACTCCAGACTGTGGGCAGAGTCAGCCTGCAATACTCCATTCTGACCTCGGCACCATCATGGCTGAGATGATGGACGGATGGCAAGTTAAACCAAGTAATTTGACTAAAATGACAATTGGCTGTGCCCTTCTTGGTGACAGACATGGAAATCAAGGCTATGGATGCTGGAGGATGGTCCAGGGTGTTCTTTGAAGCACCTTCTGAATGTACAAGATCCCTCTCATTCAATAGTAGTAACTGTGAGAGGGATCTTGGAGTCCTAGTGGACAACCATTTAAATAGAAGCCAGCCGTGTGCAGCAGCTGCCCAAAAAGCCAACACAGTTCTAAGCTACATCAACAGAGGGATAGAATCAAGATCACGTGAAGGGTTAATACCACTTTATAAGGCCTTGGTAAGGCCACACTTGGAATCCTGCATTCAGTTCTGGTCGCCACGATGTAAAAAATGTGTATGTGTAGACTCCAGAAAGAGTGCAGAGAAGAGCAATGAAGAAGATTAGGGAGCTGGAAGCTAAAATGTGTAAAGAACAGTTGCTGGAACAGGGTATGTCTAGTTTAATAGAAAGAAGGACCAGGAGAGACATGATAGCAGTGTTTCAATATCTCAGGGGCTGCCCCAAAGAAGAGGGAGTCAAACTATTCTCCAAAGCACCTGAGGGTAGAACAAGAAGCAATGGGTGGAAACTAATCAAGGAGGGAAGCAACTTAGAACTGAGGAGAAATTTCCTAACAGTGAGAACAATTAATCAGTGGAACAGAAGTTGCCTCCAGAAGTTGTGAATGCCCCAACACTGGAAGTCTTTAAGAAGATGTTGGATAGCCATTTGTCTGGAACGATATAGGGTTTCCTGCCTACGCAGGGGGTTGGACTAGAAGATCTCTAAGGTCCCCCCAATTCTGCTATTGCATTGCATTGCATTGTATTGTATTGTACAAGGTAGTTAGACTTCTGGTCTAGCCCAGCATGGCTTATTCTTACTGAATATGGGTGCAAGGATTCGTTTAGTGACCACAACGGTGCTGAAAAAAAATGACTTATGACTGTTTTTCACACTGATGGCTGTCGCAGTATCCCTGGGTTGAACCAGGGCACGGCACAGAGATCACACAGGCAGCTGGTAGTTCAAACCGCCCCTTTACTGCTCCAAATTTCCCCAAATGCTCCCATGTTTCTGGCAAGTCCCAGAGCAAAGTGAACACAAACACACACACACACACACACACACACACACACACTTCCAGCAGCTTCTGGCTGCAAACAGTCCAGCAGGGCAAATCAAGGAGTTCAGGAAGCAAAGGATCCAGGAAATTAGTCCAGAACAGCAGTCACCAACTGGTGGTCTGTGAGAAAATGTTGGTGGTCCACAGAAAAATTACTTGCATTTTTTATATTGCACTAAATCAGGGGTCCTCAAACTACGGCCCCTGGGATGGATACGTGCAATGAATGCTTCTGTTGCTGCAGAGAGTCTCCCCTTCGGGGTCTTTTGGTGCAAGTCAGAGGGGGGAAGAAATTGTGACTTGGGGTCTGCTTCAGCCTCCTGGTGGGGGGCTTTGGGTGAAGGCTGGAGGGAAGAGCCGCTGGTGGCGAAGAGCCAGAGGGCCTCGTTCCAGTGGGAATGCATCACAGCCTGGAACTGGCTGACCATCTCAGCCCACTGAGCCTCCAGGCGCTGACACCTGGCCTTGCACTCCCGCAGGTCTTCCCTCTGCTTGGAAAGTCTATGCTCCTAGTCCTCAGTGAGGCGCTTCTGCTGAGCCTCCTTCTCGGTGAGATCCAATTTGAACTGAGCTGTTTTGGCAACTCTTTCTCCTGGGGGCTGCTTAGCTCCAGCAACTGCTTCCTGTTGGGCCAGTAAGGAGCCCCGGTGGGCAGACGAGGAGTGGCTGGCAAGCGCCCCTCATCTTGAGTGACATTGAGTTGGCCACCCACACCCAGTCACATGACCACCTAGCAACGCTCACCCTGCTGGTCATGAGGCAGATCATGTTAGTGGTCCGCGGGATTTAAAATTATGAATTTAGTTTCAAAATGTTGCTGACCCATGGTTTAGAAAGCCAGGAAGAATGCAAGGAATCCAGGAAAGTTCAAACGTCGCCACTCAACACTACAGGAATTCAGCGTTTGTTCCCGACAAATGTCCCTCCTCACAGCGTCTCTTTAAGCTCTCATTCCCCAGGTGTGCCTTGTGAAGAAGGACGGGGTGGTCTCCTCCCGAGTAGCCTGCTCAGTCTGCGCTGTTTCTCGACCTTCTCTCCACTCTCCGTGCTCTTGGATCAGGAGAGGGTGGTCCTTGCTCCTCGCCTGAACTCTGTCTCTCATGTTCATCTTGCCCCTGTTCCTCCCTGTCTACAAACTGTCTTAATCCGGAAAGGCCCTTCCCTTCCCCATTTTCCTCCGAAGCCAACGAAGATGCCCCCTCAATCTCCGTGGGCTCAGGCTCCAGCTCGTCTTCGCCCGCAGATTCAGGCTCCGACAGGAGCATGACAATCCCCGTGGTCATGTGATCAAAATTCAGACCCTTGGCAATTGACTCATAATTATGACAGTTGCAGTAACCTTGGGATCACGTGATCCCCTTTTGTCGACTTTCTGATGAGCAAAATCAATGGGGAAGCCAGACTAAACTCAAGAGGCCTGTCACCAACTTACCGTATTTTTCAGAGTATAAGGTGTACCTTTGCCCTCCCCCCCCTAAAAGAGGGTGAAAATGTGGAGTGCATCTTATAAAATGAATGTAGCCCCACCCACCCACCAGCCCACACCATTTGGCCTCTGCATCCCAGCAATTTACCTCTTTGCAGCAAAGGGGGAAAACGGGGCTTGCGGAGGCTGCAATAGGCTGTAGCAATCCCTGCAGCCTGAAACAGCTGATGATCGGGAGGCCCCTGCTGAAATTGAAAGTGAAACTTGCTGTTTGCTGTTTGCTGCAAGGAGGCAAATTGCTGGGAGGCAGAGACAATTTTTTTTTCCTTGTGCTAATCAGGCTGTTTGCTGCAAGAAGGTAAGTCACTAACTATAAACGCCAATAGAATGTTCAGATTATTAGACTTATTTTTAAAAGACTGCTTTATTATTGTTCTGGACATCTTAACAAAATGAAGAAGCTTTTTAAAATAAATGCTTGATCTGAAGAGGCCCAGTGCTTTTGTATCTTCTTTTAAATAGCCGAGAATAACTTATATACTTCCAGAAAGCACATCAATTTTAACAGCATTTGTACAAGTATAGTCTGAAGTGTAACACTACAAACAGTGCATATCGTCTGTACTTTTTGGTGTTTGCTGCAAGGAGGCAAATTGCTGGGAGGCAGAGGCAGATTTTTTCCCCTTGTTCTCCTCCCCAAAAGCTAGGTCCGTCTTATACTTCGGAATAATAAATAATAATAATAAATATTTATTTCTTGGCCGCACCCTCTCCCGAAGGACTCGGGGCGGCGTACAATAAAACATATGAAATAAATATATAGACAAGACATACATATAACAAAGACATATACCAAGACATGTACAAGTACAAGGAGGAGGTCGGCTAATGAATAAAACAATTAAAATACAATGTTTAAAAACCCCTAAATAATTGAATACAATTAAAATACCCAAATAAAAACCCGTCAGGAGCGATATAGTTAGATCAAAGTTGAGCCAGGCCAGCTACTTGGAATAGGTGGGTCTTGAGCTTAATACGAAAGGAGCGGAGGTCAGAGGTATTCCTAATATCCGGAGGGAGGTCATTCCACAGGGCTGGGCCCGCCACAGAGAAGGCTCTACTCCTAGGCGCCGCCCCTCGACACTGTCTGGTGGACGGCACCTGGAGGAGGCCCTCTCTGTGCGAGCGGATTGGTCGCAGGGATGTATGGGGCAGAATACGATCCCCGCAAGTAACTAGGTCCTGAGCCATGGAGCGCTTTAAAGATTGTTATCAAAACCTTGAAACGCACCCGATAGACCACAGGAAGCCAGTGCAGCTCGCGCAGGAACGGTGTCACATGGGAGTACCTAGTACTCCCCATAATTACCCGCGCGGCTGCGTTCTGGAATGTCTTATACGGTAACCACTGCAGTGATTCAATTAACAACGGTGGCAAGATAAGTCATAAATCGAGGCAACCTCACTTAGCAAACGTCTCATTTGGCTACAGATACTTTGGGCTCAATCGCGGACGTAACTCGAGGATTACCTGTGTGGGTGCAGAATAAAATAAAATAAAAGGGCCACTTCCACAAAAGATTTAAATTGCAATTAGGTAAGGTCTGAATTGAATGCAATCAGACCGAGATTAAAAGGGAAACAGACTGGAAAAGGGAGTTTGCAAAAGGGAGAAATGAATTGCTCACAAAGGCTGTGGTTTTAATAGTTCAGATTATTGATCTGATAAGACATACTTGCTGGATCTCCGAGGGATGCACGCATGTGCGAGCGCCCAAAGACATACAGAGAAAGTACTAAATAAGTAATAAATTGAAAACGTTGGAATGGTGTAATGAATTATAAATAACGGCCAAACCAGCAAGAGTTGTATCGCTACATAAAAGTGTTTAACGCATTTAAGACAGCAGGGAGTGCAGAAAAATATGTAAACATCTCCTGCTGGCTGATGCTCTCACCAAGGGCGAGCCGTTTTCTATTTGTATTTGCTTTAAAGAACGCAGAAAAATTATGACCTGCACACAACAAATAGACTCATCGGTGCTTTTTGTTGAGATATTCTCTCCCCCTCACTATTTTCTTTATCATAATCTTTCATCCATCTATCCATTGTCTCTCTCTCTCTTCTTCTTCATCATCTTCCATCCATCTATCCATCCATCTTCTCTTTCTCTCTCCTCTTCTTCAACTTCCATCCATCTTCTCTCTATCTTCATCATCATCATCATCTTCCACCCATTCATCTTCTCTCTTCTTCTTCTTCTTCTTCTTCTTCTTCTTCTTCTTCTTCTTCTTCTTCTTCTTCTTCTTCTTCTTCTTCTTCTTCTTCTTCTTCTTCTTCTTCTTCTTCTTCTTCTTCTTCCATCCATTCAGCTATCCATTCATCTTCTCTTTCTCTCTATCTTCTTCATCATCATCTTCCATACATCCATCTTCTCTCTCTTCTTCTTCATCATCTTCCATCCATCCATCCTCTCCTTCATTTATTCTTTCTCTTCTTCTTCATCATCATCTATCAATCCACCTTCTCTCTCTTCTATCTATCTATCTATCTATCTATCTATCTATCTATCTATCTATCTATCTATCTATCTATCTATCTATCTATCATCATCATCTATCATCTATCTATCATCTATCTATCTATCTATCTATCTATCTATCTATCTATCTATCTATCTATATCATCTATCTATCTATCTATCTATCTATCTATCTATCTATCTATCTATCATCTATCTATCATCTATCTATCTATCTATCTATCTATCTATCTATCTATCTATCTATCAATATCTGTCTGTCTCATATTTAAACTGTCCATTGCACTCAATTCAAACTAAAAAAACCCAAAAGATACCAATGTTGCCGCTACTCGTCTTGCCTCCCAGAACCAATTAATGACGAGTACTGAGGTACCACTGAATCTTGTATCACCCTGTTTGCCTCACTCACTTTGGCCACGTCATGTGGAGGAATTCACTGGAGAAAGCAATTGTGCTTGGTAAAAGGAGACCAGGCGGCCAAAGGACACGGTGGCTGGACACCATCAAAGCGGACACCAGCCAGAGCGTAGAACAACTCAAAGAAGCAGGACAAGATCGGAAGACGTGGAGGAGCATGGCCCGGAGAATCACCACGAGTCGGACACGACTGAATGGATCACATCAGGATCACGATTGTGTTTGCCGTCACCGTGGGGCAGGGTGGAGCTTTTGAGGGGTCTTGAATGTCAATTTTGAAGTCTGTACACTGCCTGGAGCCACCATGTGTGGGTTGGGCAGCCACCTCAGTCTTTGTCTATAGAGATTCTCCGTCCTCCAGGTCATGGTTGTCTCAAAGGGGCTTTTTCAGGAGGCAACTGGACTTTCTGGTTTTTCTTCTGAAGACGTTTCTCTTCTCACCCAAGAAGCTTCTTCAGTTCTGATTGGATGGTGGGGAAGGGAAGGATTTACGTTCCTTGGTCATTTGCACCCTTTTTAGAGGGTCCTTGAGGCCACTCGGATGTTCATCTGTGTCTTCAGAGTCACCTGAGTGGTACAAATGGTTCCTGTACTCTGCAATTTTTCCTCTGGAAATCCATTCTGGAAACGACTACGGGAACCATTTGCACCACAAACCTCCAAGTGGTGTCATCCTTTTAGAGGGTTGTTGAGGCCACTTGGAGGTTTATCTGTGTTCTCAGGGTCACCTGAGTACTGAATGGGTTTCCAGAGGAAAAAATGGCAAACTACAGGAACCATTTGCACCACTCAGGTGACCCTGAAGGCACAGATAAACCTCTTAAGAGACCTCAAGGACCCTCTAAAAGGAGGCAAATGACCAGCTGTCCGCAAGGAGTATAAATCCTTCCCTTCCCCACCGTCCAGTCAGAGCTGAAGAAGCTGCTTGGATGAGAAGTGAAACGTCTTCAAAAGAAAAAACAAGGAAGCCCAGTTGCCTCCAGAAAAAGCACCTTTGTGATAACCCTGACCTGGAGGATGGAGAAATTCGAATCTCTACAGACTTTTAGTCATACAATTTGGGATGAAGACCCTTGGAATGGTGTGGGAGTAGGAACGGATTTCTAGAGAAAAAAATTGCTAGACTACAGGAACCATTTGTACCACTCAGGTGACCCTGAGGACACAGGTAAAGCTCCAACTGGCCTCAAGGACCCTCTCAAAGGATGCAAATGACCAGCTGTCTGCAAGGACTATAAATCCTTCCCCTCTGTTCATGTAGAGCTGAAGAAGCTTCTTGGATGAGAAGCAAATGTCTTCAAAAGAAATAACCAGAAAGTCCAGTTGCCTCCTGAAAAAAGCCTCTTTGGGATTAAGGGTTAGATTGAGCTGAGAGAGGTTGGCTGGTCCGACATCACCTAGGGAGCTCTTGTGGCTGGGGGGTGGGCTTGGGTCAACTGTGACATGGATGACTGAGAATCTGAACAGACATTTAGCAATACAATTTGGGATGAAGACCCTTGGAATGGTTGTGGGAGAAGGAATGGATTTCCAGAGGAAAAAATGGCAGACTACAGGAACCATTTGCACCACTCGGGTGACTCCGAGGGCACAGTTAAATCTCCAAGTGGCCTCAAGGACCCTCTAAAAAGGATGCAAATGACCAGCTGCCTGCAAGGAGTATCAATCCTTCCATTCCCCTCCATCCAGTCAGAGTGGAAGAAGCTCCTTGGATGAGAAGCAAAACGTCTTCAAAGAAAAACCAAGAAAGTCCAGTTGCCTCTTGAAAAAAAAGCACCTCGGACAAACCTGACCTGGATGACTGAGAATCTCTACAGACCTTTAGCTATGCACTTTGGGATGAAGACCCTTGGAATGGTGAGGGAATATGGATTTTCCAGAAAAATTGCAGAGTACAGGCTCGTCCCCAACAGTCTTCAACAGGGAAGGGACACAGGGCAGAGAAAAACATCCAGCAGCTAAGAAGGCTCCACACCTATTTGCACTACTCGGGTGGCCCTGAGGACGTAGACCAACTTCCAAGTGGCCTCAACGACCCTCTAAAAAGAACGCAAATGACCACCTGTCTGCAAGGAACATAAATCCTTCCGTTCCCCACCATCCAGTCAGAGCTGAAGAAGCTTCTGGGATGAGAAGTGAAACGTCTTCAAAGCGAAAAAAAATCCAGAAAGTCCAGTTGCCTCCTGAAAAAGCACCTTTGGGCACATCAGTCTATCTGACAAATAATATGTAAAAGTAAAACGTGTCTCACCTCGACCGGACCTGGTGGGCTCCTTCTTCGTGCTGTTCCAAAGAGTGGGTCCGTCTGCATCGCTACTGAAGCCCAGGCTCTTCGCTCCCGAATCGACTCTTTCATTTCTTTCTGGTGTTCGGAAGCTTCTCCTGGAAGGTGTCCTTAAAAGGCAACCATCGCAGTCCATCTTGGGAGAACTGGAAGAGAAAGAAAAAGGAAGAAGGAAGAGTGGGTTAGAGGTGTCTATTTTTTTTAAGGTGCTTGCCTTCAGCCTGTGTTACTATCAAATTAGAACACAGAATCCTACATGTACCATGTGTATGTTGGTCTTTTGGCTTTTCCAATTCTCCATAATCCCTTTATCAAATCGAAGCTCATCTTATACTTCTGCTTTTCATTTCCTTTCTGCTCTACTATTCTGCTCTAGTGGTGCTAAGAACTATCCTGAAGAGGTACAACCGGAATAGATAGAATATAGAACATACAATATAGAAGGTAGGGTAGGGTATATTATATTATATTATAATATTATATATCAGAGCAGAGCAGAGTATAGAATAGAGTAGAATAGAGTTGGAAGGGACCTTGGAGGTCTTCTAGTCCGACCCCTGCTCAAGCAGGAGACCCTGTGCCATTTGAGACACATGACTGTCCAGTCTCTTCTTAAAAACCTCCAGTGATGAAGCACCCACAACTCCAGGAGACGAATTCTTCCGTTGTTTAATTGTCCTCATTGTCAGGAAATATATAATATGCAATGCTGTATACCAACGTTATAGGGCACTGCACACTAGAACAACTAAACACAAGGACAGTTTTTCCCCCCCACACGACATCTCTCTGCTAAACAACTAATTCCCACAACACTGTCAAATTATTTACTGACTGTATTATGATTATTCTTCTCATCCTTCCTATTATCTGTCTCCTCCCACTTATGACTATGTGCTTGTATCTTTTCAATTCATATTGCTTTATTTAGTTTCCTAGCATGATTTGATTGCTTATTTAGTATCCTATTGTAGGAAGTTAGCACCCACCTCTCCTAGAAAATGAAATATTTTCGGAAATATTAAAAGGGCAAAATATTTCCTTCTAAAAGGGAGGCAGAAGCTCATTCCCCCACCTTAGTCAATGAGGAGCCAGAGAAACTTGTGTTTAGGCAGGAAACAGACTCACTTTTAATCGCTCCCCCGCAGCTTTGTCAAAGGACCATTAAAAGGCCTTGAGCAAGTCTATTCTACATAGCAAAGATATACTGTCAGGCATGCCATAACCCTAAGCCCTTCAGTAAGGCATTTGATAAGGTAGACCATAACCTACTACTAGATAAAGTAGAAGAATGTGGGTTGGACAGCATCACCACCAGATGGATTCGTAACTGGCTGACCAACTGCACTCAACGTAGTAGTCCTCAATGGAACTGCATCTACATGGAGGGAAGTATGCAGTGGAGTACCCCAAGGCTCTGTTTTAGGCCCAGGACTCTTCAACATCTTCATCAATGATTTGGACGAGGGAATAAATGGGGAACTCATCAAATTTGCAGATGACACCAAGCTGGCAGGAATAGCCAACACTCCAGAAGATAGGCTTAAGAAACAGAAGGATCTTGACAAACTTGAACATTGGGCACTATCTAATAAAATAAAATTCAATGGTAGAAAAGAATAAGGTTCTACATTTAGGCAAGAAAAACGAAATGCACAGGTACAGTATAGATGGTACCTGGCTCAATAGTAGTAACTGTGAGAGGGATCTTGGGGTCCTAGTGGACAACCATTTAAATAGGAGCCAGCCGTGTGCAGCAGCTGCCAAAAAAGCCAACACAGTTCTAGGCTGCATCAACAGAGGGATAGAATCAAGATCACGTGAAGGGTTAATACCACTTTACAAAGCCTTGGGAAGGCAACACTGGGAATACGGCATTCAGTTTTGGTTGCCACGATGTAGAAAAGATGCGGAGACTCTAGAAAGAGTGCAGAGAAGAGCAACAAAGATGATTAGGGGACTGTAGTCTGCAGTATTTCTGGAAATCCGTTCTAGAAATGACTACAGGAACCATTTGCACCACTCAGGTGACCCTGAGGACACAGATAAACCTCCAAGTGGCCTCAACGACCCTCTAAAACAGTGATCGCTAACTTTTTCTGGACCGAGGGCTCAAAGCATGTATGCATGTGAATGCACACGCCTGAAACCCCAAAATGCAATGCGCGCGTGGCCCCTGCCCTGCCCCCGTGCATGCACGCATGGCCCCTGCACGCACCCTGCCCTCCGCACACGCTCTGCATCTTGCGCATGCACGGTGGAGACCTGAAGACCAGCTGGCTGGCAGGAGGCACGCGCGCATGCGGGGTGGTGTTGAACTGGGGCGATGGCTGGTGTGCCCACCAAGAGGACACCATGTGCCACCACTGGCACACATGCCATAGGTTTGCCATCATGGCTCTAAAACAGAGGTTTTCAAACTTGGCAACTTTTAAGACTTGTGGATTTCAACTCCCAGAATTCTGCAGCCAGCAGAGTTGAAGTCCACAAGTCTTAAAAGTTGCCAAGTTTGGGGACGCCTGCTCTAAAAGGATGCAAATGACCAGCTGTCTGCAAGGAGGATCAACCCTTCCCTTCTCCCCCATCCAGTCAGAACTGGAGAAGCTGCTTGGATCAGGAGCCAAAAGTCTTCCAGGAAGTGCAGTTGCCTCTTGGAAAGAAAGCACCTTCTGGACAGAGAAAAAGAGGATTTCATTGTGAGTTACCCCACACTCTTTATCTAAAGATTTTGGCCCAAACGAACCGCTCAATGTTATGATTTCCTCTGATGCTTTTATAAGCTTTGGAGAGAGAGAGAATGGCAAATTGTTTAAAAAATGTCATTTAGGACCCCCCCACCCCACCCTTTGCTAAGATTGTTCCTTAAAACAAAATGAGGAGGTAGGATGGGGTGGGTGAAGATAAGAAAGGATAGGAGAGAAAAGAAAAGAGACGAGACAAAGAGAGAGAGAGAGAGAGAGAGAAAGGGAAAGAAGAAAGTTAACCTTTTGTTTTATTGAATTAAAATGCCACGGCAATGCCGATGTAGCCTTCAGAGACTAAAATACTTTTTTTTTTTTAAACCGAGAAGAATAGCTGTCATTTATTAGACACAAAGAACAATTACTTGATGGGAAGCCTTCTGACAAAAAGCAGATTGGTATTCCTGTCATCGGGGGAAAAAAAATAAATGCATTATATAGGGAGGCGGCAGGGAGGGAGGGAGGGAGAGAGGAAGTGGGGGTTGAAGGGGGGAAAAAAAAAAAAACCCAGCACAGAAAACATCAGAGACTTGCATAATTTAAAACCGCATTTGGCACAATTTGAATTTTTCTTCAGGGAGGGGAAGTTAAATACCTTTAATTTGTTCTAATTATTTCAAATTTGCAAGTTAATTACGGCTGACGGTTAAATAACAAAAAAGAGGACGGATCCCTCTCTGCAGAGATTTTACCTCCTACCCTCTGCATTACTTAAGCCTGATTTTTTGAGTATGCATGAATTAACTTTCTAAATAATCGCGCAGTTTGACTTAATGGCTCAGGAAAATGAGCGTTTTGATCCTCGGAATAACCATTAATGGACATTAGAGGGGCTACTGGGACCCGCCGCGGCTCACGTCCCAAGTATTTTTTAATGGGGGTCTTATTTACCAATCTCAAGTTTAGGGCCCTAACATGGCTTCATTAGCTCTGCTTGAGGAGAAGGGGAGACATGTCACACACCCCCCCCCCCAACAAATAAAAACATAAAAATAAACTGACGTCTGCTCGGATGGTGGCGAGATTCGTGTTTAAATTAAAAACCAGCCAAGGATGGTGGGATTTAGCTCGCTGGTGAACACGGGTTGAGTCCATCCAGCAGGAAGTCACAGCAAAATGCCCAAAGGCATTTGATGGGGCTAGTCAATCAGCTGGAAGGCAGCTTGGAGGTTCACAGATTATACAGGGTTGGAAGGGACCTTGGAGGTCATCTAGTCCAACCCCCCCCCCCAAGTGGAAGACCCTACACCATTTCTGAACAGATGGCAGTCCAGTCTCTTCTTGAAAGCCTCCAGGGATGAAGCTCCCACAACTTCTGAAGACAACTTTTGTTCCATGGGTTGATTGTTCTCACTGTTGGAAAATGTCTCCTTATTTCCAGATTGAATCTCTCCTTGTTCAGTTTCCATCCATTCTTTCTTGGCTGGCCTCCGGGTGCTTTGGAGAATAGCTTGACCCCTTCCTCTTTGTGGCAGCCCCTCAGATATTGGAAGACTGCTTATCATGTCTCCCCTGGTCCTTCTCTACACTAGACCAGCCATGCCCAGTTCCTGCAACCATTCTTCATATGCTTTAGGAAGAAAAATAGAGTTTACTCAGCCTTTTTGAAAGATGAACAGAGTTGGAAGGGGCCTTGTAGGTCATCTAGTCTAACCTCTGCCCAAGCAGGAGACCCAACACCATTTCCACAGATGGCAGTCCAGTCTCTTCTTGAAAGCTTCCAGGGATGAAGCCCCCACAACTTCTGAAGGCAACTTCTGTTCCATGGGTTGAATGTTCTCACCTGTCAGAACATTTCTCCTTATTTCCAGGTTGAATCTCTGCTTGATCCATTTCCATCCATTATTCCTTGTCTGGCCTTCGGGTGCTTTGGAAAATAGCTTGAGCCCTTCCTCTCTTTGGCAGCCCCTCTGTGGCAGCCCCCTGGACTAGGTCTTCTAGCCTTCTAATCTAACTCCCAGTTCAAGCTGGAGACCCTCTGAGTGGCTGTCCGGACTCCTCTTAAAGGCCTTTAGTGATGGATCACCCACAACCTCTGTAGGTAAGACATCCTACTGTTTAACAGAATGACAGATTTGGAAGGGACCTTGGATGTCTTCTAGTCCAGCCCCCCGCTTGTGCAGGAGACCTTATACCATTTCAGACAAGTGGCTTTCCAGTCATCTTCTTAAAAACTTCCAGTGTTGGAGCATTCACAACCTCTGGAGGCAAGTCGTTCCACTGGTTAATTGTCCTCGCTGTTAGGAAGTTTCTCTTCAGCTCTAGGTTGCTTCTTTTCTTGATTAGTTTCCATCCGTTGCTTCTTGTCCTGCCTTCTGATGCTTTGGAAAATAAGTTGACCCCCTCTTCTTTTGTGGCAGCCCCTCAAGTACTGGAACACTGCTATTATGTCACTTCTAGTCCTTCCCTTCTGTAGACTAGACGTGCCCAAATCCTGCAACTGAGCATCGCATCTCTGTTTCTTCCTGAAAACGTTAGTCTCCTGGTCACAGAAAAGGACTTCCCTCCATCACCCTTCATAAGCTCTCACAAGGGGTCCCGGTTGGTAGTTGACATTTGTCTGAATTTATTTGTCTGGCTGATGAACTGTCAGGGTTCCAAATAGGCTGGATTTCTTACAATGCCAGGGAAGAGCAGATGCCAGCAGGAGAACTTCTGGAAGACCAACCTTTTCTGAGAGGTCACTTGGTCCAGAGGTGGAGTGAACATCTTAGGATGCCATCCCTGGACAGACACACCAAGCCTCTTCCATTCTGAATGTGCTGTGCACTGGAAATTCCCTTATTCTTATTAATAAAGCAGGCACGGAGGGAGGCTGTCTTAACTACCCAACTGCTAAACTACTAGGAGGGCAAAAGTACTATGTACTGTGGGGACAGAAAGAGGGAGGGAGGAATGGAGAGGGCGGGGTGGAGAGAAGAGAAAAATAGGAAAGAAAGAAAAGAGAGGGAGGGAGGAATGGAGAGAAAGGAAAGAGAAAAAGAGGAAAGAGGAAAGAGAGAGAAGAGAAAAATAAGAAAGAAAGAAAAGAGGAGGAAGAACGAAGAGAGAGAGAACGAAAAGAAAAAGAGAAATAGAAAGGAGAAAGAGAGGAGGAAGAGGAGAGAGAGAGAAAAATAGAAAGAAAAAAAGGAAAGAATGAGACAGGAGAGGAGAGAAGAGAAAGAAAAGGAAGAGAGAAAAGGAGGAAAGAAAGAGAAAAGGGAAGGATGCAGATAAGGCAAAGAGAAAAAATAGGAAAGAGAAAAAGAGAAAGAAAGAAAAAAGAAAAGGAAAGGAAAGGGAGGGAGGAAGAGAAAGAAAAGAGACAGAAAGAGAAAAGATGGAGAAAAGAAAAAGGAAAGGAAGAGGAAGAGAAGGAAGGAAGGGAAGAAAGAAAGAAAGAAAGAAAGAAAGAAAGAAAGAAAGAAAGAAAGAAAGAAAAGAGAAGAGAAGAGAAGAGAAAAAAGGGAAGAGGTTGGCTGGAAAGATACATCCAGAAATACATCCGGCTTATGTCTCTGCAAAAAGAAAACCAGTGTTTTCAGCATCTCCTTATGAAGCTATTTTCTGTTGTCAGATCGTCTCTGGAATTAATTATTTTGGGGATGTTTGTTTTCCGAAAGGAAGAAAGGTCTACATTTAATCATCTACCAAAAGATCCCAATCACCTAATTCTCATTCAAGAGCTTCCTAGTAGAAAAGGTAGGTTGCTAAACGGGGCAAAAAGGCCCCTCCAGGCAGAGCCGAAGGAAACCTTTCGAACACAATGACAACAGCTAGACCACAATACAGGCAGTCCTCGAGTTACAACTGCAACGCAGCCCAACTTTTCTGTCTCTAAGTGAGACAGTTGTGAAGTGAGTTTTGCCCCATTTTACAACCTTGAACAAAATTGACGGTACCGTGACAATTTTCTGGTCTGAAATTCTCAATGATGCTACAATTCAGTTCAAGAATCAAGTTGAACTACTGGTTAAGGCATGAGGCGAGAAAGCGGGAGACTGTGAGTTCTAGTGCCCCCTTGGGCTTCTAAGGTGATTGGGTGACTTTGGGCCAATCAGTAGGAGACGGTGAGTTCTAGTCCTGCCTTAGGCATCAAAGGTGACTTTGGCCCAATCACCAGGAGACGGTAAGTTCTAGTCCTGGCTCTGCTGTTATTCTCTGGGGAGGGGTTTTACAATTCCATGGATCTTCTACGTAAGGCCATATTTAGTCCCATCAAAGTAGAGCTTTAAACCAGTATTTCTCCATCCTGGCAACTTGATGATGCTGTGTGGAAGTCCGCACGTCTTCAAGTTGCCAAGATGGAGAAATACTGCAGTAAACCCACATGAATTATGGTACAAGCAGTGGCTCACCAAGAGCCAAAGTCAGTCAATTTATTGTTTGCTACACAGGTTACAAGAATCTCCCCTTATCTGGGAATGACCAGATAAGGCTTCGTGGATCTTCTGGGAGATCAAGCTTATGCCACTTGCAGCTACACAAGGACTCCAAGCCTAAGTCCTCACTTGACCCCCACCCCCCCTTCCTTCCAGTCTAGTTGGCAGTTTTCCAAAACCATTTCTCTTTGGTTTGCTCGGAAGAAGGGACGGTATGGAAGAAAATAGTGTCCTGCCTGTTGCTGAGCTTGATCACAGCTTGTTACCTTATTTACGCTTAGGACCGTAGGAACCACTCTAAACCATGGTTAGTTAAAAAGAGGAGAATATAAAGCAACCTCTGAAGAAAACCAACGATTCACACAAGCTTCTCTATGATCAGTGTATACAAGATTTGGCACATGAAGAAGTTCATTGAGGAGAAGAGAAGCTGCTAAGAGATTACAACTGCTAGTGAGTCCATGTTTAACCCTGTTCCTTGTTTAGCCACCATTACCCTGAATACTGACGTCCCCGCAGGCCAGTGCTTCATAACCTTCATTGCTTTGACGGTATATGGACTTCAACTCCCAAAATTCCCCAGCCAGCATTCAAAATTAGAGTGCTTGGCAACCAGTACGAGTTTTGCACCGTTACAGGTAGTCCTCGACTTACAACAGTTCATTTAGCGACTATATGAAGTTACAACGGCACTTGAAAAAAGGGTTGACTCTCGGTTTGAGAGCTGATGGATGGCCTCCACCTCACTCTCTCTCTCTTTGCCACCTCCCTCTTCCCCCTCGGAGCTCTCAGGTTGCCTTGATGTTGACCCTGACTCCCACTCCCTCATCTGATTTGGCTGCTGGAGGGGCCGGTGGCCGATAGGCCACAACAGAACAAATCACAAATGCCACCCTTTGAGAAACTTTAATGACTACCGACAGTCCTCGGCGTCCAACCACAACAAACGAGGACAAATTATGCATGGCAAAGATCGCTTGGAGGTAGGAGATACTTCCAATGTAATCTACTGGATCGCCTGCAATGGATTGCCCCCGTGACTATGTAGTACAAACAGGGAGGAAGCTAACCAACAGATTGAAGGAACACAAGGATGAGGAGACTCAAACTCATCGGTACCTTTACACTACAGTGAATAGGGAAATTTCAATTTCGCAGCTACTAAGATTGTTGGATGAGCTTGCCCAAAAACAGCCGGGGAAGGGATTGAAGTCTGGGAAACGGACCCCTTGTCAGTCAACAGGAGTGCTGATCGACCACCAGCCTATCAAATACTTAGAAGGCGAGGGCTTGGCAGCACAAGGAAACAACAGCCAATCACTAGCCATCAACACACCTATCAGCCAATAGGAAGACACCACATAAACATGATTCAGAGAGCACCCCAAGGAGAAATTCCCTGAAGATCGGCTCCAGCACCAGTCCAAAAGCTGAGAAGAATAAATCTCTGGTCCCAGTGACCGACCCATCATTATCCTGGGACACATACTGCATTTTTCGGAGTATAAGACGGACTATTTCCCCCCCCATAAAACACTGAATACAGCATTTTTGGCCTCCCAAAATACCCTCCGCATCCTGTTTTTTTGCAAAAATTGTACACACAGAGGGTTTGGGAAGCCTGCAAAGTTTTCTTGGGGGCTGGGAAGGGCAAAAACGAGTGAAAAATGGGCCCACTTTTCACAAAAACAGGGCTGGTTTTGCCCTCCCAAGCCCCCAGGAGCACTTTGCAGGCCTCTCAAACTCTCTTCATGCCTCTTTTTCACAAAAAAACCAGGGTGTGCAGAGGGTTTGGGAGGGCTGCAGAGTGCAAAACCCTTGTTTTTTAAAAAAAATGACCTCTTCAAAATCTTGGTTGTCTTATAGTCCGAAAAATACGGTATATTTATTTTCATTCGTGACCACGATTTAAGCCCCAAATTTCTCTGTCCGAGAGAGAGTTGTTCAGCCAGTTGTTAAGAGGGCTGTTTACGCCCTCTCTTGACCCAGATGTTAAGTGAGTCGCTGCCGTTCATAAGGACTGAGGGGTGTTCTTCTTGGTTAAGTCATTCTCTTCCGAGGTGAACCAAATCCACACATGGTCAGGCCCGGAGGCCATCTTGGGCACTGGATCTTCACTTAGTCTGTGGGAAACTGGGAGGAGGGGGGGGGCTTGTATGGCGCTGGGGAGATACATATTCATAATAACGTTCCTTTCTCTGAGGGTCAAGGACATTCTGCCCTGCGCCTAGAGGGGTGTGACTGGGAGGCATCTCCAGTTGGGACAGTGCTTTGATTGGGCCATGGGATGGACATGTGGGGGTGCTGGGCAGGAACTTGGACTCTCTTATGGATGGGGGAAAACCTGGAAGCTTTCAGATTCGGCTTTTCCCAGATGTGCCAATATGACAACTCTCATAAAATGGAACTTTCAGGAACTTCAAGACTCGGTGTCTGCTTTAGTTGGGGGTGTTACTTACAACGCTGGCACACATACAATTTTGCCAGACAACATGATGAATGAATAACAGAACATCCAGTGGGGGCAAATTAACACAATAACAGAGTTGGAAGGGACCTTGGAGGTCTTCTAGTCCAACCCCTTGCTCAAGCAGGAGACCCTGTAACCATTTTGAACAAATGGTTGTCCAATCTCTTCTTGAAAACCTCCAGTGATGGAGACCCCACAATTTCTGGAGAAGAAGCAACAGTTCACCCTAAGAGCCATGAAGCATATCGTGGTGACATTTTACAGAGAAGCCGTGGCTAAATCGACATGAATTTTATTTTTTCCACCCAAAATAAAGGATTTGATAAGCTATTGCGTTTTTTTTTTTTTAGTAAGCTTCTCCTTCCTGCTTTGAAGAGAAAAAAAAATAATCACAAAAGCTAGCTAGTTTCCTGAAGGTTCCTGAAGGCAGAGGAACAAGAATGAAAGAGCTGATTTATGCCCAAGAAGCTGTCTTTATTTTAGAGCAAGGAAATGGTCCAGGGAAAATGGAAATAATTGCGCTGAGTGAGATAATTGAGAAAAAAATGGCACTGCCTCTGCCTGTTTTGGTGAGACATTTTACATTTCAGTCTTATAAACAAGTAACAAAATAAAATGTAATGCAGGTAGTTCTCGATTCACAACCATTTGTTTACTGACAAAGGGACTTACAAATGGTTTTCAGACTTACGACCGTTGCACCCCAGAGTCACCTGATCAAACTTGGCAACTGACTCATATTTATGACAGCTGCAGTTGTGATAGAGATGGTTAGACAGAGAGACAGATATGGGAGAGCGACTAAAGGTGGAAATGCTAGACAGATAAGGCAGAGAGAGAGAGAGACTGAGATAAGAGATGGAAATCATACAGATAGTCAGTCCCTCCAGTGGTGGGTTTCAAAAAAATTTAGAACCTCTTCTGTAGGTGTGGTCTGCTTTGTGGGAGTGGCTCAGCGGTCATGTGACCAGGTGGGTGTCGCCAACTTGGAAAATGTGGTGAAACTTACTTAACAACGCTCTTGCTTAGCAACCAAATTTTTGAGCTCAATTGTGTTCATAAGTTCTTTCTTTCTCTCCCTCTCTTTCCTTCCTTCCTTCCTTTCTTTTGTCTCTCTCTCCCTTTTTCTTTCTTTCTTTCTTTCTTTCTTTCATCTCTCTCTCTCACTTTTTTTCTTTCTTTTTCTTCCTTTCTTTCTCTTTCTCTTTCTGTTTCTCTCTGTCTCTCTCTGTCTGTCTGTCTCTTTCTGTGTCTGTCTGTATCTCTCTCCTCCCTCCCTCTGTGCATGTGTGTCTGTCTGTCTCTCATTCCCCCCCTCTCTCTGTGCCTCTGTCTGTCTGTCTGACTCACTCACACACACAGAAACAGACAACACACATACTGTGGTCACCTTGTTGAGTGTTCCAATCACATGTGAAACACTCAACAACTGGCCTGTATATATGGTTTTTTGCAGCATTGTGCAGTCATAGGACCAAAATATATGGTTAAAAGTACCTGGCAGCGGCATTTTTCCCTGGGGGGCTCCGTAGAGCATCCCAAGACCGATGCCGCCACATCTGCCCTCTTTGGGAACAAGTCCTCTTTAGAAGGACGAGGCCCCCCTAGCCCCCTCGCGTTCCTCCTCTTCCAACCGTGGCCCCACAACGTGGAAAAGATAGGTGCGTGCATGCCCCGCACGATTACAGGCCCGGAGAGGGAAGCCTCTGCACAAGCCTGGGTGAGTGAGAACAAGTTACGAAGGCTCCGGGATGAGGGATGGAATCTTCGCCGCGGGACAGTCAAGCTCCATCCGCCAGAGGCAGCAGGACCAAAGCCCCTCTCCCAACTGGGCCACCCTCCCTCTGAGGGCGAGGGACCCAGCTGCCCCGCTGCCTCTGGCTTCCCTCCGAGAGTCTCCGCTCTCCGGGGCTGTAATTATGCAGGCTGTGCGAGCACGCCTATCTTTTCCACACCGGGGGTGTGTGTGTGTGTGTGTGTTGCAGATGGGTTCCGGAGTCGCTCCATGCCTTGGAAAACATAGGTGCACGCGCACAGCCTGCACAATTACAGGCCCGGAGAGTGGAGACTCTCGGAGGGAAGCCAGAGGCAGTGGGGCAGCCGGGGCAAGGGAGCGCCACCCGCGCGGCATGTACAAACAACAAAAGAAGGAACAGGAGAGGAGTTCAGCTGTTTGAAAAGCCCCGCGTGGAACTCCTCTCCTGTTCCTTCTTTTGCTGTTTGTACACGCCACGCGGGGCACTGCCTTGTCTTTCACAGCCGCCTCGTTTCCAATTGGGGCGGGGATCCATGGAGAGGGACGGCAAAGATTGATTTCTTCCCCCTCCCCGCTCCCAATTGGAAACGAGGCGGCTGTGAAAGACAAAGGAGAACCACCTGCGCGGCTTGTTCAAACAGCAGAAGAAGGAACAGGAGGGGAGGATTCACTGGACAAGCCTGTAGGAAGTTATCGCCTAGCCCTCTCCCAGAAAAATGAAATATCCTAGGAAATATTGATAAGGCAGAATATTATATTTTCCTGGATGTGAAAAAGGGAGAAACACATTTTAAACACAAAGTAAATTCCTACAGCTTCCAGCCCATCCCCACTTTGTCAATGGGCCATTAAGAAGACCAAGCTAGTCCCTTTACATAATAAAGAGTTCTCCCCTTCAGCTCCAGGGGGATGGGATTAAGGCATGATAATATTGGCCCTTTACCCAACTCCCCACATGGCATCTGAGAACTCAATCAAACCTGGATTCAAAATAAAGCCTAGAGAGTTGCCCCTGCATGGCCCCATGGGAGTCTGACAACCAATCAGAATACATTTCTTACACAGGAACAGGAAACAGATAGGTGGGGCCGAACAGATTATAAAACTCCCTGCAAGCCCTTCTCTTCCCTTCTCTTCTTCTCCACCAACATTGAAGCATGTGATCACCTTTTCTGTTCAGGGCTCAAGCCATGTGGTCCTGTCCACCATTAAACCATCTTTCCAAGCAGCCTCCATGTCTCTAGTGTCTTTTTCCCCACTTGGAGCCGAACCCAGAAGGACATTTCTTTCAACAAGCCCATGGGCGCGCGCTGCTCTCTCCTCTGGCAGCCGCCTCGTTTCCTATGAAGTGGGTGGGGAATCCATGTGATTTCCTCCCTCTGCGATTTCCCATCCTCCTTCCGCCCACGTGCCAGCCAAAACCTCCCCAAAGGCTTCTGCTGGCAGGCGAGCGGGGGGAAGGCCAGGGGAGGGACCATTCCAGCACTGGGCCCCCAGAAGTCCTGGTACCGGAAGGCACGCTAGATTCTTTCAACCGGTACGCGCATATCGGACAGAACCGGCTCAAACCCACCTCTGAGTCAGTCTCTCTCTCTCTCTCTCTCCTCTATCCATCCATCTATCTATCCACCTATCTAATCTATCTAAATCTAATCCATCCATCCATCTATCATCTATCTATATCTATTTATCTATCTATCTATCTATCTATCTATCTATCTATCTATCTATCTATCTATCTATCTATCAGTTATCTATCTAATCCATCTATCCATCTATCTATCTATCTATATCTAATCCATTTTTCCATCCACCCACCCACCCACCCATCTGTCTCATCTATCAATCCATTTATCTCATTTATCCATTTATCCCATCCATAGTTCTATCCATCTATCCCACCCAACTATCTCATCCATCCATCCACCCACTCACCTCATCTATCATCTATTCATCCATCCATAATCTAGCCATCCATCCATCCACCCATCTAGTCAACCCACCCATCTATCTCATCCATCCATTGAATCCATCCATCTGTCCATCCGTAATTCTATCCATCCATCCCACCCATCCACCCACCCATCTATCTATCATCTATCCATCCATCTAATCCACCCACCCATCTATCTCATCCATCCATCCAATCCATCCATCTGTCCATCCATAATTCTATCCATCTATCCCACCCATCCACCCACCCATCTATCCATCCATCATCCATCCATCTATCCACCCATCTAATCAACCTACCCATCTATCTCATCCATCCATCCAATCCATCCATCTGTCCATCCATAATTCTATCCATCTATCCCACCCATCCACCCACCCATCTATCCATCCATCATCCATCCATCTATCCACCCATCTAATCAACCCACCCATCTATCTCATCCATCCATCCAATCCATCCATCTGTCCATCCATAATTCTATCCATCCATCCATCCCACCCATCCCACCCATCCACCTACCCATCTATCTATCATCTATCCATCCATCATCCATCTATTGATCCATCCATCCATCTAATCCACCCACCCATCTATCTCATCCATCCATCCAATCCATCTAATCCACCCACCCACCTAATCCACCCACCCATCTGTCTCATCCATCCATCCATCCATTCACCCAATCCATCCCTCCATCCAACCAATCCATCCACCCATCTATCTCATCCATCCATCCACCCAATCCATCCCTCCATCCAACCAATCCACCCACCCATCTATCTCATCCATCCAACCAATCCATCCATCCCTCCATCCAACCAATCCATCCACCCATCTATCTCATACATCCAATCCATCCATCCCTATCTATCTACAGAGCGATTGGTAACCAAAGGGCCAGAAATGAATCCTGGGCAGAAAGAAAAAACGCCCGAGGCCTGTAACTCTGCCCGTTTTCTCTGCTAACGGAAGAGCCATGCCAGCCTCTGAAGGATGGAGGTGTCCTTCATTAGAGGCTGCTGTGCCTGAGCTTCTCTGAGGCTTTGTATGCAGACATCTTCTAGGCAACAAGGGGCAACGGCCTCCATCTGTTGCGGAGATACAACCCTGATTGACAAGTCTGATTTCTCTCTCCCAGCAAGTCCAGGCTTTCCGGTTTTCCCTAGATCCGTCCAGGGACATTTCATTGTCCGAGTAAGTGGCTGGCCTGCTGTTATTATTCTTATTTTTATCCCCCCTCTTCCCCTTCAAAAGCTACAAGCATCAACACGAAGCCATCCCACGCTGACAGGTAAGTCTGGCTGTTGGACGAATGAGTGACAAGTGGGTTAAGCAGAGATTTCTGTTAGCTCAAGGAGACAGGAGAGAGAAGAGGAGGAGGAGGAGGAGGAGGAGAAGGAGGGGAAAACAAACCCGAGCCATTTGCAAACTGAGTCCGTCCGAAGCTGTCAAAATGTCAGTTTAAAAAGCATCTCCGCAGGTAGGAAGGAAGAGACGGACGAAGACGGGACAAGCCAGTCGCAGGTGAGAGTCAATCCGAGAGGCTGACGGGGAGCCTCGGCCCGTTATTAAATGCACCTCCAGAGGCCGAGAGCAATTCACAAAGAGTGTGGTCTTTTGCAGAAGCCCTGGATGGACGCAACCCCGGTTGGCCCGGCTTCTTCTCCTGAAGCTCGAACAGCCGTGCATAATGTGAGGATGTCGGGTTGCAAAAGAATGGAGAGGACGCATCCCCCTTCCCAAGAGGCTGGAGGTGAAAACATACAGAGAACAATGCCGGGAATTGGCTGTGTCTTCTCTGATGGAAAGAGGGGAGACACGATAGCACTGTTCCAATATTTGCGGGGATGCCACAAGAAAAGGGGGGTGAACCTATTCTCCAAAGCACCTGAAGGCAGGACAAGAAGCGACGGAGGGAAACTAATCAAGGAGAGAAGCAACCTGGAACCAAGGAGGAATTTCCTGACAGCGAGGACAATTAGCCAGTGATTGTTTAGCCGTTTGTCTGAAACTGCATAGGATTTTCTGCTTAAGCAGGAGGTTGGACTAGAAGACCTCTAAGGTCCCTTTCAACTCTGTTATGCTGCTAATTGATAGAGCAAGATCTTGCCCCCAGAGGTTGCAGGTGCTCTAACACTGGAGGTTTCCAAGAAGATATTGGAAAGCCGTTTGTCTGAAATAGAATAACAGAGTTGGAAGGGACCTTGAAGGTCTTCTAGTCCAACCCCGTGCTTAGGCAGGAAACCCTATATATACCATATGAGCCCTATATACCGTTTCAGACAAATGGTTGTCCAGTCTCTTCTTAAAAACTTCCAGTTTTCAAGAAGAGATTGGAGAGCCATTTGTCCCAAATGGTCTAGGGTCTCCTGCTTGAGCAAGGGGTTGGACTAGAAGACCTCCAAGGTCCCTTCCAACTTTTGTTCTTCTGTTAATTAATCAGTGAAACAGCTTGCCTCCAGATGTTGTGGGTGCTCCATTACGGGAGGTTTTCAAGAAGTGATTCGACAGCCATTTGTCTGAAACAGTACAAGGATTTCCTTCCTGAGCAAGGGGGTGGACTAGAAGACCTCCAAGGTCCCTTCCAACTCTGTTCTTCTGTTAAGAGTAAAACAGTGGCACTTTCAAGGCAGAACCAGGAAGGGGAAATTTACAGGAAAGGGCAGCTGCAGCTCCGGAAAAACGACAATCCAATTTAATATTCTTTAACGTCTCTTTTGCAATACAGAACTAGGAGGGAAGGAAAGCCACCGGGCGGCTGACAGGGGCAACTGGGCGAATTCAGCAGCGTAGCGAGCAAAGGGACTGCCAATAATGTGGTTTTTTTTTTTTTTTCTAACAAGGGGTAAAAAATAAAAATAGAAATTCCTTGTCAACAGCCTGTGCCCTTTTTCTCTCGCCTGACGATCAGAAGAAGTGGCGCCGCAAAGAAAATATTCTGCAAAAGCCGACATTTCCCTCACCCTAGCAATCCGCATTCCGAAGGCAAGAAAATTGCGGTGAAATGTTCAGTTTGACATTTCCCGCTAACTAAAAATATCGGCGAGGGGAAGGGAGGGGACGGGCACTTCAGCAAGTTGGCATCTCCTCAAGATGCCCCAACTCAGAAGAGCTGCCAGAGAAATAATGACGGCAGAAATGTTCCCAAGGGCCAAAGTAACCAACAAAGATAGGCGAATTGTAGATTGATGAAAAAGGTTTGCTGCCTGAGGGGGAAGGATCTCGGTAGCTTCCTGGTCCCCCTGATTTTTTGGGTGTGTGTGTGTGTGTTAGAGATGGGTGTTGTGGTCCAAATGCTTAAAGGAAAGGAGGTTGGAGAATGCCAAGCATTCGTAGGCAGCAGAATAACAGAGTGGGAAGGGACCTTGGAGGTCTTCTAGTCCAACCCCTTGCTCAAGCAGGAGACCCTATACAGAATGAAAGAATAGCAGAGTGGGAGGGGACCTTGGAGGTCTTCTAGTCCAACCCCTTGCTCAAGCAGGAGACCCTATACAGAATGACAGAATAACAGAGTGGGAAGGGACCTTGGAGGTCTTCTAGTCCAACCCACTGCTCAGGCAGGAGACCCTATACAGAATGACAGAATAGCAGAGTGGGAGGGGACATTGGAGGTCTTCTAGTCCAACCCACTGCTCAGGCAGGAGACCCTATACAGAATGACAGAATAGCAGAGTGGGAGGGGACCTTGGAGGTCTTCTAGTCCAACCCACTGCTTGGGTAGGAGACCCAGTACACAGGGAGTCCTCAACATATGACCACAACAGAGCCCAAAATTTATGTGGCTAAGGGAGGCATTTGTTAAGTGAATTATGCCCCAGGAGAAGGAGGAGGAGGAGGAGGAGGAGGAGGAGGAGGAGGAGGAGGAGGAGGAGGAGGAGGAGGAGGAGGAGGAGGAGGAGGAGGAAAAGAGGACAGTGGGGTCTTTGGTGCTGTCTGAGCTTGATCATTTTCTTGCAAACGTTTCATTACCCAACTTGGTAACTTCATCAGTGCTAATAGAGAGTGGGGTCTGCTTGACTTCCTTTGGCATTGAAACCTCTAATAGAAAACAGCCAAGCTCAGAGAGCACCAAGGACCCCTCCGAAGGATCTCCGCTTTTTCCCCTTAGTAGGGCTTGTGTATGGCCAGCTCCCAAGATACTCAGCCCCTTGAGAGCCAGGACACAACCAGAGGCGTGAGCAGTTCAAGGCACCTGGGGCAGCTCCTAGGAGAAGCAGAGTTATCCCAGGCTTCCGACTCAGCCAAGATCTTCGGAGGAGAAACGAGGAGCTCCTGCATGATCTCGCCTGGCATCTGCCTGGGTGATAAACGGTTCTTTGGCTCGTCTTCAAAACAGCCCCCTCCCCACTCCCACCTTTCCTAGCCCAAGATATGCATATGCAACAGTGCAGCTGTAACACAAGGGCAGAAGAGGGGCGGAGGAGGGAGAGAGAGAAGTTCAACTACCCCAGATGTCGGGAGTGTGTGTGTGCGTGCGTGTATGTATGTGTGTGTGTGTGTGTGAGAGAGAGAGAGACAGACAGACAGACAAAAAGAAAGAGGAGAGAGAGAGGCAAAAAGAGACAGACAGAGAGAGAGAGAGAGTAAGGAGAGGGTCAGAGAGAGAGAGAGAGAGAAAAGAAAGAGGAGAGAGAGAGAGAGAGAGAGGAAGAGGAGAGAGAAAAAGACAGACAGAGACAGACAGAGAGAAAAGACACAGAGACAGAGAGAGGAAGAGGAGAGACAGACAGAGAGACAGAGACAGAAAAAGAAAGAGGAGAGAGATAGACAGAGAGACAGAGACAGAAAGAGGAAGAGAAGAGACAGAGAGAGGAAGAGGAGAGACAGACAGAGAGACAGAGACAGAAAAAGAAAGAGGAGAGAGATAGACAGAGAGACAGAGACAGAAAGAGGAAGAGAAGAGACAGAGAGAGGAAGAGGAGACAGAGAGAGAAAAAGAAAAAGGAGAGAGAAAGAGACAAAGAGAGACAGAAAGAGGAAGAGGAGAGACAGAGAGAGGGAGGGAGAGACAGACAGAGACAGAGACAAAATGAAAGAGGAGAGTAGACAGAGACAAAGAGAGAGACAGAGAGAGAAAGGAAGAGGAGAGACAGAGAGAGAGAGAGAGACAGACAAAGAAAAAGAAAGAGGAGAGACAGAGACAAAGGGAGACAGACAGACAGAGAGAGAAAAAGGAGAGAGACAGAGATAGAGAGACAGAGAGGAAGAGGAGAGACAGAGAGAGACAGAGAGAGAAAAAGAAAGGAGAGAGAGAGAGAGAGGAAGAGAGACAGAGAGAGAAAGAGGAGAGAGAGACAAAGAGAGATAGAGATAGAGAGACAGAGAGAGAAAGAGGAGTGAGAGATAGAGAGACAAAGAGGAGGGAGGGGGGAGGGGGAGAGAGAGAGAGAGGTGTTCAGCTACCCCAGATGTCGGGAGCATGCGCAGGAGCCGAGCATGTGGCTCTCGCAAACTAATGTCTGCGGTGGGGGATATCCCGGCCCGTAGCCGACCGTCTGCCTGGGAGCCGTGAGGGAGCTTCTCAAGATCTGCAACTGGTAGATTGGCTTAGCGTCGGAGGGTACCTTGAAGTGCCTTTCACATTACGAGGATCAACCAATCCGGGGCATTCAGCCAAGAGGGAAAATATTTTACAGGCTTTACATGGAAAATAATAACGTTAAGACTTGCATGTTTTACATGTACAATGTGAACATGTAAAATGCTTTACATGTTTTGCGTGCGCACCCGAGACTTTACCCGTTCACAGAAAAAGATGTTCAGACTTTGTCCCAAAGGTGCTTTTGTTTCAAGGGGCAACTGGACTTTCTTGTTTTATCTTTGAAGGCGTTTCGCTTCTCATCCAAGAAGCTTCTTCAACTCTGACTGGATGGTGGGGAAGGGAAGGATTTTATATTCCTTGCAGACAGCTGGCCATTTGCATCCTTTTTAGAGGGTCCTTGAGACCACTTAGAGGTTTCTCTGTAGTCCTCAGGGTCACCCGAGTACTGCATGGGTTTCCAGAGGGAAGAAAAAGGGAGACTGCAGGAACCAGGAGCAACACTCAGGGGCCCCCGAGGACACAGCCTTAGACTTGGCCAAGAGAAGTTGCTGAGATGCCTCCTACAGCTTCCTAACCCTGAGTCTGGTCCTTCTGAATGGCTGGGGGCTTAAATCCCATGCTTCCCAGCTCACGTGGGGGAAAGACATGGAGGGGAGAGTGAGGTCGTAGTCCAACACCCCTGGAAGTCTCGAGTTTGAAGAAGGCTTCATCTCAGAGCCTGAAATGCATCGAAGATCGAATCCCAGGGCTGGAAGGGACCTCTGTGGGATCTTGGTGTCCAAACCTCAATCAATCAATCAGAATCAATCAGAAGGGACCTCTAAGGTCTTATAGTCCAACCCCCTGCTCAAGCAGAAGACCCGATACCATTTCAGACAAGTGGTTGTCCGGGCCTCAACTTAAAAAACTTCAGTGATGGAGCGCCCACAACTTCTGGTGGCAAGCTGTTCCAAACCTCAATCAACTAATCAAGGAGAGAAGCAACTTAGAACGGAGGAGAAACTTCCTGACAGTTAGAACAATTAATCCATGAAGCAGAAGTTGCCTCCAGAAGTTGTGAATGCTCCAACACTGGAAGTCTTTAAGAAGATGTTGGATAGCCATTTGTCTGAAGTAATATAGGGCAGCGATGGCGAACCTTTTTTGGCTCGCGTGCCAAAAGCAGGGGGAGTGCAGGGGGGTCATGCGCGGGCGTGCCACACCCATAATGCAATGCGTGACCCCAGCACACATGTGAGGCGTGACCCCCCCATTTTTTGCATGCTTTTTTCGCCCTCCCCAGGCTCCAGAGGCTTCATAGGAGCCCGGGGAGGGTGAAAACAGCATCCCCCGCCAACCCCTGGAGGCCCGCTGGAGGCTGAAGTCTCTGGAGCGCAAAAAAACGGCCCTACTTCCAGTTTGCTTGTAGGGCCGGTTTAAGCCCTCTGGAGCCTTCCGGAGGCTTTCCTGAAGGCTCTGGGGGGCAAAAAACGACCCTACGAGCAAACCAAAAGTAAGGCTGTTTTTAGTTTTCCAGAGCCTTCAGGGACCTTCTGGAGGCTTACCTGAAGGCTCCGGAGGACGAAAAACGGCCTTATGGACAAACCGGGAGTGACCTCGCGTGCCCTGACAAATGGCTCCCTGTGGCACCTGTACCATAGGTTTGCCATCCCGGGTATAGGGTTTCCTGCGTAAGCAGGGGGTTGGACTAGAAGATCTCCAAGGTGCCTTTCAACTCTGTTATTCTAATCTGTTCTGTTCTGTTCTATTCAATCATTTTTTTTCCAGTGCCGTGATAACTTTGGTCTCTAAATGAACGGTTGCAAGTGAAGGACCATCTGTAAAATTCTCATTCCTGGTGGGGACATTACTTCACCAGATGCCGGCAAATCGCACACCGTCCCTCTTCTGCTATTCTTCCCACAGATAATAGAGAATAAGTGGCAATTAGATTAGCTAACGGTAGTTAATTAACTCCAAATGAGAACTTAATTATAAAAAATATGTTTTTTTCAGAATAGAAACAAGAATAGAATAGAATAAGAAATAAGAATAGAATAGAATAAGAAATAAGAATAGAATAAGAAATGAACAGAATAGAATTAGGAATAGAATAGAATAGAATAAGAAATGAATAGAATTAGAAATCAGAATAGAATAGAATAAGAAATGAATAGAATAGAATTATAAATAATAGAATAGAATAAGAAATGAATAGAATAGAATTATAAATAAGAATAGAATAGAATAAGAAATGAATAGAATAGAATTATAAATAATAGAATGACCATTGTCTTACCTGAAGGGTCCTTTTCAGGGCGCTGCAACGGAGAGTCCAAAGAAGGGTTAAACACAGCCAATCTGCCCAGAACTGAATTGAAACTTTAAGCCACGCCTCTGGTGCCGACTCTCCCCAGATTTATTCAATGAAGACGTGGAACAGTTGCGCGCTGAAACTTCAACTGGAAGTCTAATATGGAACAAGTCAAAAATAGTCCAACAACAATAACAGAAACAACAAACAACACTGTGACTTCACAAACACCAGCGGAGAATAGACCCCAGGGCGGGGTGGACTCTCCGTTGCAGCGCCCTGAAAAGGACCCTTCAGGTAAGACAATGGTCATTTTCCAGGGCGCTGCTCTGGAGAGTCCAAAGAAGGGACATGCCCAAGCTAACTGTCACTAGGGCGGGAAGGCTCAGCCATCAGGGTCGCTCCGCTGGTATGGATGCCCTGAAGAACACGCCTCCCAAAGGCCCCTTCCGCCGATGCAAAACTGTCCAGTTTGTAATTTCGGACAAATGGAGACAGAGAAGTCCAGGTGGCCGCCTTGCAGATCTCTTCAATCGGTGCCTGTGTAGACCAGGCAGCTGTGGTGGCGGCGCTTCTAGTCGAATGTGCTGTGATATTGCGAGGCACAGGAACGGACTGTAAAACGTGGGCAAGCGCAATGCAGGCTCGCAGCCATCCGCCGATGGTAGATGAAGAGACCTTCTTGCCTTGAGAAGCTGGTTGAAAGGAGACGAATAGAGATTCGGATTTCCGAAAACTGGCCGTGCGCTTGATGTATCTGCGAATAGTCCTGCGCACATCCAGCATGTGCCAGCGCTTTTCCCTCGGGTGCCGAGGATGCGGACAAAAATCCGGAAGGACCACCTCCTGCGCCCGATGAAACCAGGAATTGACCTTCGGAATGAAGGAAGGGTCCAGCCTCAGGATTACTCTGTCGTTACGAATGAGACACAAGTCCTCTCTGACTGACAAGGCAGCCAGTTCCGATATGCGACGAGCAGACGTGATAGCGACCAGAAAAACCGTCTTGAATGTGAGGTGTCTGAGACTGGCCGTCTTAATGGGCTCAAACGGGGGCCCGATGAGGGACCGCAACACTACATTGAGATCCCAAGATGGGTATCTGTGGACCACTGGGGGTCTCAGGTTGGTCGCTCCCCGAGGAAACTGCGGATGGTCGGATTCCGGCCAAGAGATGCGTAGCCCTCAACTGAGAGGATGGTTGACAGGGCTGCCGCCTGGCGCCTCAGGGTGTTAGGTGCCAGGCCCTTGTCCAAACCTTCCTGCAGGAAGTCCAGGATGACAGGAACCGAAGCAAGGGGCGCAGACGTACCATGAGCCGTGCACCAGCTGGCGAAGGATTTCCAAGTGGCGTCGTAGATGCGCGTCGTGGACTGCCGTCGTGACGCTTGGATGGTGCCAATCACCTTGTCTGACAACTTGCCTCTGCTTAGGAGATCCCTCTCAAGTGCCAGACGGCCAGCTGCAGCCACTGGGGTTCTGGATGTTGAAGGGCCCCCTGGCTGAGAGAGATGTCCTGTGGAGGAATCCGCCACGGTGGTGTGATCGAAAGACTCACCAAGTCTGCAAACCAGGTTCTCCTGGGCCAGTACGGTGCTACCAGCAGCACCTCCGCCTCCTCTGCTAGGATCTTCCTGATGACTCTGGGAAGAAGAGGTAGCGGGGGAAAAGCATAAAGCAGACCTTTCGGCCACGGGCCGTGCAGCGCGTTGACTCCTTCCGCCCTCGGGTCGTGGAACCTTGTGAAGAACCGCGGAAGATGCGCGTTGGCCGCGGTGGCGAACAGGTCCACCAGCGGGAGGCCGAACCTCTGGGACAGTTGCTGGAACAGCAGCGGATGTAGACGCCAGTCCGAGTGGTCGACTGTGGATCTGCTCAGCCAGTCCGCCTGGGTGTTGCTCGTGCCCGAGATGTGCTCCGCCTGAAGAGAAAGGAGATACCTCTCCGCCCATCGACCCAAGAGCTCCGCCTCCTTCATCAGGGATCTGGAGCGCGTTCCCCCCTGTCGATTGATGTGCGCCTTGGTGGCGACATTGTCTGTCATGATGCGCACGTGGTGGCCCTGAACGGTTCTCTGGAAGCGCTTCAGCGCAAGCCTGACTGCCCTCAGCTCCAGCCAGTTGATGCTGTGAGCGGCTTCGGAAGGGGACCACCTGCCCTGTGCGAGCTGGTTGTGGCAGTGGGCCCCCCAACCGAACAGGCTGGCATCCATTGTGATGGTGAGCCTGACTGGCTCCTTGAATGGCGACCCCTTTAACAGGGCCAGAGACAACCACCACTTTAGAGAGCGACGTACCTCTGCTGGAACTGGAATCAGTCTTGTTGAGCTGCTTTCGTTTGTTCTTTGATATGGGAGCAGGAGCCACTGAAGGGGACGGGAGTGAAGTCTCGCCCAAGGCACGATTGACAGGCAGTGGAGTCTGACCGGACGTGACCGTAGAAAAGCCGCCATGGCTGCGAGAACCTTTGTGAATGTCCTGGGTGCTGATGACAGGCCGAATGGCATTGCCCGGGTACTGGTAATGGAGGCCCGCGTAAGAGAACCTCGGGAACTTGCGGTGGGCTTTGCGGATAGGGATGTGGAGGTAGGCCTCTTTGAGGTCTATGGACGTTAGTATATCGCCTGGCCTGATGCACCCCAAGATGGACTGGAGGGACTGCATCTTGAACCTGCGATATGTCACGTGGTGATTGAACCTCTTTAGATCTAATATCCCCCTCCACCCTCCTGAGTTTTTGGGGACCAGAAACAGGATGGAGTAAAACCCTCTTCCTTCCTGGCCTGCTGGGACAGGTTCTATGGCCCTGATCTCCTTGAGGTGCCTTATCTCCTGTTCCGTGAGGGATCTTTTGACTAACCCTGAGGGAACTGGACACCGGAAGAAGTGGCGGGGATGGGGGGGACCAGAATTCTAAAGTGAGACCCATGCGGACCGTTTGAAGAACCCACTGGTCCGACGTGGTCTGCTCCCATTTGGCGTGGAACAACTGCAACCGCCCTCCTATGGGAGCTGACCTGTGATGGTCATTTATACCTCCTAAAGGGTCGGGAGCCGGAGCCCCCCCGAAATGGCCGCTTGGAGAAGGGCTGCTGGCGACCTCTGTCTCGAAAGGACTGACGGTCCTGAGACCGCTCACCCTGCTGGGGATACGCCCGATGATAGGGGGCGGAGCTGGTGGAGGGCTCATTGTTCCGAAAGGCCTGCCTCCTGTAAGAGCCAGGACCTTTACGATCAGGCTTTTTGGTGACTGATGGCATCACTTTCTTTTTGTCCTTCTTTTCCACAAGGACTGGATCAAGGACCTCACCAAACAGCTTGTCCCCTTTAAAGGGGGCAGTAACAAGCTTCCATTTGGAGCGCATATCCACATTCCAGTGCCTAAGCCACAGGAGGCGTCTGGAAGTAACATTAGACGCTAGGGCACGCGAGGCAAACTTAGCAGCATTCAGAGTGGCATCAGCAGTGTACTCTGTGACTGCCATGATTTTATTGATATCCTGCCTGACTTTAACGTCCTTGGCAGGTATCTTCCTCAACAACTGCCTCAGCCACAGGAGAGCCGCCCTGGAGAAAAAGGAGGCTGAAGCGGAGGACTTAATGGCCCATGCAGCTGTCTGATGGGTCTTGTGACAAGCAGTTTCGGTTCTCTTGTCCTCAGCCTTGAGCCCCTCCAACAGGTCAGGAGGGAGCACAGAAGAGGAGGTAAGAGCCGCTACAGGGGGATCGATAGGAGGGAGCTTGAGCAGCTCCTCCAGGCTGGCATCCACCGTATATAGCTTCTTGTCATGGCTGCTGGGGGTAGCCATGGTAGCTGGCTGCGCCCACTGTCTTTGAACTAAATTGAGGAACATCTTGGGTACAGGAACTATTTCCTGGACCGAAATGGGTTCCTCAAAGAGATCCCCAGATAGATCATCAGGGTCTACAACCACCTGAGCTGGGGGGGTGGACCCCATGTGAGTTGAGATCTTAGCCTTATCTAAAATGGTTTTGAAATTATCCAAATTAAATAAGCCTGAAAAGGCCGGCTTTTTGGCGGGGCTTGCCTGATCCCCAGAGAATTCAGCTTCCTGCCTAGGAAGAAAATCCTCTTCTTCCTCCCAGTCTGACTCATCGGAGGCCACTGAAGAATGCAGGGACGGAGGTGGAAGGCTAGGAGTCATCTCTCTGGAATCCTCCTGGGGTTGCAAATGGTGGGTCTTGCGAGTGCGCTTGCCACCTTTTCGCATGCCTGCCTCAATGCCCTGGGAAATGGCCCTGTTAATTATTTCCTGCATTTCAGTGGATAGGTTAGGCCCTTGGTCCTCAATGGGGCGAACCCTTTGAGTGGGCCCGGGGATCGGCTGTTGAGGGGCTAAGGGCCCCATTGGAGCTGGTCCCTCCTCCATATCAGAGGGACAGGCAAAGAGATCAGCCTGATCAGCCATGGAATGGCCTGGAGAAGTTGCCATGGCCAGGGAATCCCCTTCCTCTTCACTATCAGAATGGGGCCTCCCTGGGCTGGAGGAATTTCCCTGGAGGGCTCCCCAGGAGACACTGAAAGGGAAGATTGGGCCTGCTGTTGGGCTTGGAAGACTGTTTTTCTAAGGCCTTCTGTCGCCTTAATGCATCTTTGTCTAGGCCTGAGCCCTGCTTGGGGCCATGCCTGGAGTAAGGCTTACTCCCTCTAATGGCCTCCCTGGCTGCTTTCCCGGCCTGTCTTACAGGGGCTCTGGAAGAGACACCCTCAGAAGTCTCAGGGGCCTGATCTGCCATGGTAACAATCACTGGTTGGGACAGTAGGGGGATGGGAAAACCACCACTCACCACCTCCAGAAAGCCCACCGCAGCACGATGCTCCTGAGGAGACAGAGAAACTGCAAGGCCTGAAGTAGCTTGGAATCTTTTAGGCGCGAGCAGAATTCGCTCCCAGCACCTGCAGGAGAGTAAAGGAGGCGACCCAGCAGGCCACGATCCCACGCCGCTATCACTTGCTTGGATTGGGGCCCAGGTCGCCGGTCACACCGGGCAAGTCTGACTCCACGCGGCTCCTGCAAAGAGCCAGGCACCAGGCAGCTGCGGCAAAAAACTTTTAAAAGTAAAGCCGGAAGATTGCGCAATCCAAAATGGCGGCCGGAACTCACCGGAGCTTTTCGCACCAAATTTAAAGAGGGAAGAAGCCAAAATGGCTGCCCTGGAAGCCCACGCAGCAATTTGACTTGCTAGAAGCACAAATTGCAACGGAGGGCTTCCAGTGGGAATCGGCCCCCAGTAGGGGTGCCCCAACAGCGCTGGCGTCGGCACTCCCGACCCACACGCTTCCCCCAACAGCTGCCTGCGGCTTCTAGGAGCCAGAGCAAAGCCCCGGACTCCAGGAGAGCCAAAAGGGTGAGAAAAACCCAATTAAAAAGGGAAAAAAACAAACTTAAATTTAAACTCACCAGCCTGCTCTAAAAATCCTTAAATATGCTGTTTTAAAAATTATTCCTCCTCTGGAGAGTCCAAGGAATCAATCTTAGAACTGGATAAATCTTAAAGCACGTCTACTGGGCTAGCTGAATTGAAAAAATCTGGGGAGAGTCGGCACCAGAGGCGTGGCTTAAAGTTTCAATTCAGTTCTGGGCAGATTGGCTGTGTTTAACCCTTCTTTGGACTCTCCAGAGCAGCGCCCTGGAAAATAGAATAGAATAAGAAATGAATAGAATAGAATTATAAATAAGAATAGAATAAGAAATGAATAGAATAAGAAATAAGAAAAAGAAATGAATAGAATAGAATTAGAAATAAGAATAGAATAAGAAATAAGAATAGAATAAGAAATAGAATAGAATAAGAAATAAGAATAGAATAAGAAATAAGAATATATTAGAATAAGAAATAAGAATAGAATAAGAAATAAGAATAGAACAGAATAGAATACAATAGAGTAGAGTAGAATATTGTCCGTCCCTTTGAGCCACCACGTCCCTCTGGTTCATTTAGGGGCGCATTCACCGGGCAACCTTTTGCAAAGCCGATGAACGAATGCAGGGAACAAACCTGGTGACATTGGTCACAACAGGCAGGCCCAGAGACCAGACGGGATGCGCCAAGGGATGCTGGAAAATTACTCCAGGCTCTATCCAGGGGGGACGAGAAAGAATTGAAAAGAGGCTCTCAATAACTTCATTTCGTAGATTATGGTAGCCAAAAACCAGGAAGTGTCTGGTAAACAGGCTTTCAGACCAACAAAGCGCAGCGTAACGGGGTGAGCTCCCGTTACCTGTCCCAGCTTCTGCCAACCTAGCAGTTCGAAAGCATGTAAAAATGCAAGTAGAAAAATAGGAACCACTTTGGTGGGAAGGTAACAACGTTCCGTGCGCCTTTGGCATTTAGTCATGCTGGCCACATGACCACGGAGACGTCTTCGGACAGCGCTGGCTCTTCGGCTTTGAAACGGAGATGAACATCGCCCCCTAGAGTCGGGAACGACTAGCACATATGTGCGAGGTGAACCTTTATCTTTAGCTTAATAAAGTGGAACTTGAGGAAACTCAAGCCTTGGAGTCTTCTTGCGTTGGGGGCGTTACTTGCAACTTTGACATGTGCATTTTATTTGGCTGGCAGGAACTCAGGGCCTACCCCCATCTGCCACTCCAGATCTGGCACCGTGACTGGATGCCTTTGATCAGGGGTGTCCAAACTTGGGAACTTTAAGACTTGTGGACTTCAACTCCCAGGAGTTGAAGTCCACAAGTCTTAAAGTTCCCAAGTTTGGGCACCCCTGTCTTTGATGAAGCTTTAAAAGAGGCAATGCGCTTGTGGCATGTTAGGAGCCGTTTTGCATCAGCAGTCCAAAGGGACTTTCCTAATGTGGACCTCAGCCCTGACCCATCAGGGCAGGAGGCCCCCAAGACGTCTCCAACACCAAGAACACCAGAGGCCATCTTCCTTTTTTTCACCTCCTGCTTGCCCGACGCCCGCCGGAAATTCCCAAAGAAGGAATGAAATTTCCTTCCGTCTGCGACTGTAGTGAAAGCTAGGAGGATGGATTTTGGACACAGCGAACCAATGTTATATAGAGGGGAGAGGACGGGGGAAAAGAGGAAGGGGAGGCATAGGGGAGAAAAGGGGGAGGGAGAAGAGAGGGAGAGGGAAGGAGAGGAGGTGGGAAAGGAGAAGAGGGAGAAGGGAGGGCGGAAAAGAAGAAAGGAGAAAGGGTGGGGAGGGAAGAGGGGTATGGCAGGTAAAGCAAAGGAAGGAAAGGAGGAGAAGGGAAGGAAAGGGAAGGAGGAGAGGAGAAGAGATGAAAGGAGAGAAGAGGGGTGTGGTAGGTAAAGCCAGGGAAGGGAAAGGAAAGAAAGGAAAGGAGAAGGGAAGGGATGGTGGAAGATGGAGAGGAGAAGAGATGAAAGGAGAGGAGAGGAGGAGAGGAGGGGAGAGGAGAGAAGAGGGGTATGGTAGGTAAAGCCAGGGAAAAGAAAGGAAAGGAAAGGAGGAGAAGGGAAGGAAAGGGAAGGAGGAAGAAGGAGAGGAGAAGAGATGAAAGGAGAGGAGGAAAGGAGAGAAGAGGGGTGTGGTAGGTAAAGCCAGAGAAAAGAAAGGAAAGGAGGAGAAGGGAAGGAAAGGGAAGGAGGAAGAAGGAGAGGAGAAGAGATGAAAGGAGAAGAGAGAAGAGAAGAAGTTATGAAGAAATGTGTGGATCATACCAAGGAAAGCTCCTTGCACATCACAGAATATTCTGGCACACCCAAGGGAGCAACAAGTGACCTTACCTGATCCCATCACAAATCCCGTTGACGGCTGGAGCCGAGGAGCCTGGTGCCATGAGGGCTTCCCTCATCAGCCCGTCTTCCGAGTGGCCCGCGTGGCTTTTAAACCTGCAAGGGAAAGAGAGCCACTCCTCACCGTCTGCAGGCTCAAACCTTGAAGGAACTCCCTGTCCTTTTATCCCCCCCCCCCTTTTGTTACTCCTGTTTTATAGGGTAAAAGACACGGAGAATCTTTTGAAAGGACAGAAGGACTCCTCCGAGTGGAAAATTCACCAAAGTCCACCTTCAAAGGAGGGCAGGTGTAGTAGGGGAAACTTCAGGATAAGCACCAGAGGGCAGGAGAAGTAATTTGGAACTAAGGAGACATTTTCTAATGGTGAGGACAATTAACCAGTGGAACTGCTTGCCACCAGAAGTTGTGGGTGCTTTTCATTAATGAAGGGTTTTAAGAAGCCATCTTTTCTTTTTGACTTCGGGACTGCCACACTTTCTACTATTCATTTTCTACGGTGGGAAAACGAGAGGGGGAATTATATGGAGTTGGGTGATATGCAGCCATAACAACATTCCTTCTAGAAAGCCAAGGTCATCTCCTTTGTCTCTGCACCTGGCCGGAACTGGATGGGAGGAATCTGTCTTCATGGCAGTGGAAGATTGGACCATGGGATGGACTGGTAGGTGTTGGGGCAGGATCTTTAACTTGGATGGATGTGCTGGCTGGGGAATTCTGGGAGTTGAAGTCCCAGGGTCTTAAAGTTACCAAGTTTGCAGATCCCTGGTCTAGCAAAAACCAGTTTCCCATCCCCCTTTCCCAAGCTTACCGGTGATACTCCCGCCTGGATTGCTGCAGCTGCTCCTGCTGCTGCAGAAGTTTGGCCTCTTGCTCCGCTAACAAATTCTGCAGGCGCTCCTTCTCGATTTCCAGCTCAATCTTCTGCAGCAGGAGCTCTTTCCGTTTCTCCTCGGAGAAGTTCTGGCCGCGGGGATCGGCTTCTTTTGACCTCGAGGCGTCGCCGGCCTTCGGCCTCCGGAGATGCGGCGAGCCAAAATATTCCGAGGAGGATTCGCACGGGGCCCCTGGGTATCGGTCTCGAACGCGGCAAGTGTCTTGGAAAGGCTCGTGAGCCGGGTTTCCTAATTTTTGATGGATGGGACACCCCGGAAGAGGACAGCCGCTCCTCCGCTTCTCCCCGTCGGGAATCCTCTGAAAATGGGGACCCAACGGCTGAGAGGCCGTGTGATTGCATTTGTGGGGCAACCCGTTTTGCAAAAGGCCACCGTTCCTGGCCTCCGTCTGACATCCGGGGGTGCTGGCCTCAAGGACACCCCTATTCCTACCAGGTCGAGGTGAAGGCTGAAGACTAGGGCTCCTACGAGTTGAGTTGTGGTCCTTACGCAAAGCTTGTTGTCTAGCGACACCAAGGTAGGATCCATCCAGGTCTGAAGGCGGCACCAGCTGACAATGGCCTCTCTGGCTAGACATCTGTAGAGAAAGAGGAAAAGAAAACCACATTCAGCTTCCACAATTCCAAAATAGCACATATGTTCCAATATGTGTCAGGCCTGCCGTCTTCTTTTCTTTCAGATCTTTGGCCTGCCACACTTTCTATTATTCTGCTATGCATTTTCTATGGTGGGGAAATGGGAGGGGGGATTGTACGGAGTTAGATGATAGGTAGCAATAACAAAATTCTTTCTAGAAAGCCAAGGTCATCCTTTGTCTCTGCACCTCTACACCTGACCAGAACTGGAGGGGTGGAAGCTGCCAGCATGGCAGTGGGAGATTGGACCATGGGATGGAATTGGGGGGAGGGGGGCAAGTTCTTGAACTTTCAACTGAGAGGGGAAAACCGGGAAACTTTCAGATTCGAGTTTTCCCAGATGTGCCAACATGGCTCTCTTAATAAATTGGAACTTTGAGCAATACTTTGCCTTGGACTCTGATTTACTTTGGGATGCTACTTGGAATCCTGACAATATGTTTTTAATATATAAATGTTATTAATTTTCTATTAATTTTATTTCTTAGTGCTTAATAAACATCGTGTTGTCCGGGTATTGTTGTGACCCACCAGTGGCCAGTAGAGCTGGTGACAGATTCGGACAGTGAGGGGGTTGGGGAGGAACATGGGCCAGTCCTGGAGTCTGGGGAAGGCTCTGATGAAAGCTCTACATCAGAGGCAGAGAGGAGTCCAGGGCCATCTGACAGTTATCTGCTGCCTTCGGAGTCAGAGATCAGTGAGGCAGAAGAACAGGTGGAGCCTGTTCCCAGTGTGCGCATGCACAGAGTTGCCAGATGAAGGGAACAGCTAAGGAACAAGGGTCGACTTGGGAGTAAGGCCACAGGTGGATGGTGGATGCCCCCTCCCATAGGGAATCAAAGAGGAGCAAAAGGGGAGTGGAGTTTGCAGGAGACCATTAGTTCAATCCTGCATTCTTGCCAAGTATTGGGGCATGTGAAAGATATCGGCCTGGCCATTTGCCAAGCCTGATCAAGGTCAGTAACTGTGAACTATCTTGAAAGACTGTGGGAGGGGAAAGACTTTGCTGGAGAGGAATTCACTGTAGATTGAATAAAAAGGGTTTCTCCGGACGAGGACTTGACTTCGTGCTGCTGTAGAAGCCTCGGTCAGAACAGGTATTTAATTTGGTTAACAATACAGATTCTATTTCCATCCCTTTTTTCCCCACCACTGGTAAAATAAGTGCCATGTTTGATAATATTCTGTCTCTTCTTTCTGTCTGATTTTCAATACAAGTCTATCCATTTCTGGACAATCTAGCATCTTCTGAATTATCTCTTCATCTTGCAGGGTTTCTTCATTTTTCCAGTATTGTGCAAAGATAACCTTCGCTGCTGTTAAGACATGCAATATTAAATACATACTTCTCTCATCATTTTTTTCCTGATAGCATCCCTAATAAAAACAGTTCAGGTTTAAAGTCGACATGTTTCCCTATTATCTTTTCTAGCCATCGGTGTATTTTTGGCCAATTTTTTTTTCTTTAACACAAGTCCACCACAGATGATAAAACATGCCAGGTTTTTTTTATTGCATTTCCAACATTTGCTGACATATTGTTTTTTTTTAATTTTTAAAAACTTTTTATTTTGTTTATGCAAACTTCACATCTTTGCAACACATTACATTTCTTTTACATATCTGTTGCGATTCTTTTATCTGTACAAATAAGTCTTTTAGAACTATAACTTTATATATACTGTATGTGCACTTATATTATTTCATACTTCTTTTTTCTTCATTCTATATATAACATTCTACATATGCTATGTATGACAAGCTTTATTACATATGAGTCGCTCTGTATCCATTTCCTATTATTTATTTCCTGCAGTCTATTTTGTATTTCTATTTTTTAACCATTTTCCGGTCCTGCAGTTGTTTTTTAATTTGTTGCTCTTTCTTCCTTTCTTTTTTGCTTTCCTGCTCCCCCCCCCTTTCCTCTAGCCAATTATACCATGAATCCCATGCGAAGTAATATTTAGATTCTTCTTTCTCTTTTAATTCTTTCGTGAGCCTATCCATCTCTGCACATTCCAATATTTTTTTTATTACATTTTCTTCTGTTGGTAATTATTTTTCCAGTTTTGGGCAAATGTAATTCTCGCTGCCGTGATTATGTGTAGAATTAAGTATCTAATTTTTTTTTCATAATTTCCTTTTATAATTCCTGACAGAAATAATTCAGGTTTTAGTTCAATTTAGGGCGTGGCAATCTCCTCCAGCCAATCTTTGTTTACAATAGGTTTCCAGCACTGTTCCAAGAGTTGAGGGGCTGCCCCAAAGAAGAGGGAGTCAAGCTATTCTCCAAAGCACCTGAAAGTAGAACAAGACGCAATGGGTGGAAACTAACCAAGGAGAGAAGCAACCTAGAACTGAGGAGAAGTTTCCTCACAGTGAGGACAATTAACCAGTGGAACAGCTTGCCACCAGAAGTTGTGGGTGCTCCATCACTGGAGGTTTTCAAAAAGACATTGGAGAACCATTTGTCTGAGACGGCATAGGGCAGTGATGGCTACCTTTTTGGAGCTGAGTACCGAAAGAATGCATGGCCACACACTCATAATGCAATGTGCGCGCCCCCTTTGCGCCCCACCCCCGTGCATGCTTGTGCAACTCCGTGCATGCATGCATGACACGCCCCTGCCTAACCCGCCCCACGTGCATGCATCCTGCACTCCTGTGCATGCATGCATCCAGCATGCGCCCAGCCCCTCGCACATGCCAAAAACCAGCTGGCTGATGGGAGGCCTGTGCGCATGCACAGCGGGACTGAGGCTTGCGTGCTCGGCAAGAGGGCTCTGTGTGCCACCTGTGTCACGCATGCCATAGCATCGCCATCATGGGCATTGGGTCTCCTGCTTGAGCAGGGGTGGATTAGGAGACCCCCAAGATCCCTTGACGGAAACCAAACAAGAAACCATCCAATCTCTGCATTTAGGCTGCATTAACAGAGAGACAGGATCAAGATCACACAAAGTATGAATACTACTTTATAATGCCTTGATAAGACCACACTTGCAATCCTGCACCCAGTTTTGGTTCCCCAGATATAAAAATAGGCTGATATTCTAGAAGGTGAAGAGTCAGGTTCTACCTTTAGGCAAGAAAAACGAAATGCACAGGTAAAGGATAGGTAGTACCTTGCTCAATAGTAGTAACTGTGAGAGGGATCTTGGAGTCCTAGTGGACAACCATTTAAATAGGAGCCAGCCGTGTGCAGCAGCTGCCAAAAAAGCCATCACAGTTCTAGGCTGCATCAACAGAGGGATAGAATCAAGATCACATGAAGAGTTAATACCACTTTATAAGGCCTTGATACGACCACATCTGGAATCCTGCATCCAGTTTTGGTCTCCACGATGTAGAAAAGATGTGGAGACTCTGGAAAGAGTGCACAGAAGAGCAACAAAGATGATTAGGGGACTGGAGGCTAAAACATATGAAGAACGGTTGCAGGAACTAAACTATGTCTAGTTTAATAGAAAGAAGGACTAGGGGAGACAGGAGAGCAGTGTTCCAGTATCTCAGGGGTTGCCACAAAGAAGAGGGAGTCAAACTATTCTCCAAAGCACCTGAAGGCAGGACAAGAAGCAATGGGTGGAAAGTAATCAAGGACAGAAGCAACCTGGAATTAAGGAGAAACTTCCTAACAGTGAGGGCAATTAACCGGTGGAACACCTTGCCTCCAGAAGTTATGGGTGCTCCATCACTGGAGGCTTTTGAGAAGAGACTGGGCAGCTACCTGTCTGAAATGGTATAGGTAGTCTTTGACTTACAGCCGTTGGTTTGGTGACCGTTCAAAGTTTCCACAGCATTGAAAAAATGCGACTTAGGTCCATTTCTCATAACTTTTACAACCTTTGCAGCCTCCCCATGATGACCTGATCAAAATTCAGACACTTGGCAACTGGTTCCTATTTACGACCGTCGCTGTCCTGTGATTCTTCTGACCAGCAAAGTCCACGGGGAAGCAAGATTCACTTAACAAGGCGGATCAGTAACTTATCGACTGCGGCGAGTCACTTAACCAACGTGGCAAGAAAAGTCGCAAAATGGGGCGAAACTTAACAAAGGTCCAACTTAACAGCAGAAATTTTGGGCTTGTAATTGTGATGGTAAGTCGAGGGCTACTCAATATATGGAGTTTTCTGCTTGAGCAGGTGGGGGTTGGACTAGAAGGCCTCCAAGGTCCCTTCCAACTCCGTTATTCTGTTAAAATCCTCTCTACGGTTCCTTGGCTAGTTCCTGTCTGTGGTTTATAGGGCAATTTTAAATAAAAAAGACACAGAAATGAAACGGTTTGATTATCAAGAGCCAGCGCACCTGCCCAGCCCATTGCTTTCAAGCGAAAGAGAGGAAGGTGCTATCAAATCTGCAATTTAATTCTGCCTACACAGGTACGATAAATATAAAAGCATCGCCTGCAGGATCTGGGGCTGTAAACAAGGCACTTCAGCGTATCGAGGAGTTGCGAGCGTCCAGGGTTACATAAAATCAACTTGAAGTATGGTGGGGGGGGAAAAAAGAAAAGAAAAGCCCATTAAATGGTAATGTCTGAAAAATGTTTAATTTTGAAATACGGAGCCAGGAAATCCATTCAGCCCCTTATAAAATAGCATCTGATTGGCCATTAGCAGGGAATTTGAGGTAAAAACGTTTCACCTTGTACTGAATGGGATATTACTTAACCGTTGGGAAGTTGATGATACACAAACCCACAACGGATATATACTGTGTATAAAAAGGTAAAGGTTCCCCTCACGCATATGTGCTGGTCGTTCCTGACTCTAAGGGGCGGTGCTCATCTCCATTTCAAAGCTGAAGAGCCAGCGCTGTCTGAAGACGTCTCCATAGTCATGTGGCCGGCATGACCGAATGCCGAAGGCGCACAGAACGCTGTTCCCTTCCCACCAAAGGTGGTTCCTATTTTTCTACTTGCATTTTTTACGTGCTTTTGAACTGCTAGGTTGGCAGAAGCTGGGACAAGTCAAGGGAGCTCCCTCCGTTATGCGGCGCTAGGGATTCGAACCGCCGAATTGCTGACATTTATGATCGACAAGCTAACCGCCTTAGCCACTGAGCCACCCTGTCCCTTTGAGCCACCACGTCCTTCTGGTTCATTTAGGGCGCATTCACCGGGCAACCTTTTGCAAAGCCGATGAACGAATGCAGGGAACAAACTTGGTGACATTCGTCACAACAGCCAGGCCCAGAGACCAGATGGGATGCGCCAAGGGATGCTGGAAAATTACTCCAGGCTCTATCCAGGGGGGGACGAGAAAGAATTGAAAAGAGGCTCTGAATAACTTCATTTCGTAGATTATGGTAGCCAAAAACCATTTCGGACAAAGGGTGTCCAATCTTAAAAGCAACTAGCGTTGCAGCACCTACAACTTCTGAAGGAAAGCTGGAAACTGTATACTATTTCAGACAACCTTGTCTAAAAGACTTCCAGTGATGGAGACCCCATAGCCTCTGGAGGCAAGTTGTTCCAAAGATTAATTGTTCTAATTGTCAAAATATTTCTCCTTGGTTCCAGGTTGCTTCTCTCCTTGATGAGCTTCCATCCGTTGCTTCTTGTCCTGTCCTTCTGGTGCTTTGGAGAATAGGTTGACCCCCTCTCCCCCTCTTCTTCTTCTTCTTTGGGGCAGCCCCATAGATGTTGGAGCACCTCTATCATGTCACCCCTAATTCTTCTTTCCATTAAACTAGGTTGCCCTCACAGATATATGCTAGTCGTTCCCGACTCTAGGGGGCGGTGCTCATCTCCGTTTCAAAGCCAAAGATCCAGCGCTTTCCGAAGATGTTTCCGGAGTCATGTGGCCGGCATGACTCAACTCTGATGGCGCACGGAACGCTGTTCCCTTCCCACCAAAGGCGGTTCCTATTTTTCTACTTGCATTTTTCACGTGCTGTCGAACTGCTAGGTTGGCAGAAGCTGGGACAAGTCAAGGGAGCTCACTCCGTTACACTAGGCACTAGGGATTCGAACCAGCAAACTGCCGACCTTTCTGATCGACAAGCTCAGCGTCTTAGCCACTGAGCCACCGTGTCCCTATACTGTATATATACCGTGTGTGTCTCTGTATTCATCAAATTTCTAACAGTTAAATAATATCCCATTCAGTCAAAGGTGAAATGTTTTACACACACACACACACACACACACACACACACACACACACCATTGATAACGGAGGCTGATCTCCCAATAAACCCTGGTCTAAATCCAAAGCTATCATTCAACTGCAAAACACATTTAAGTCCCACTGTTAAAGAGGTTTGGTTTTTTTTCCCCACCCCTTCAATTAGTTGAAGGTGGAAGCAATGAAACACCGATGAAATTCCAAAGCTTGAAATACGCCTCAAGTTGCAATCATCAACCAAACTTTTTAACCTCTTTCTGAAAGGCACCTGAGCCCAGAATGCAGAATAATGCAGAATAACAGAGTTGGAAGGGACCTTGGAGGTCTTCTAGTCCAACCCCCTGCTGAAGCAGGAAACCCTATACCGTTTCAGACAATTGGCGATCCAACATCTTCTTAAAGACTTCCAGTGTTGGGGCATTCACAACTTCTGGAGGCAACTTCTGTTCCACTGATTAATTGTTCTGACTCTCAGGAAATTTCTCCTAAGTTGCTTCTCTCCTTGATTAGTTTCCACCCATTGCTTCTTGTTGTACCCTCAGGTGCTTTGGAGAATGGTTTGAATCCCTCTTCTTTGTGGCAGCCCCTGAGATATTGGAACACTGCTATCATGTCTCCCCTAGCCCTTTTTTTCATTAAACTAGACATACTTAGTTCCTGCAACCGTTCTTCGTATGTTTTAGTCTCCAGTCCTCTAATCCTCTTCGTTGCTCTTCTCTGCACTCTTTCTAGAGTCTCCACATCTTTTGCACATCGTGGTGCCCAAAACTGAATGCCGTATTCCAAGTGTGGCCTTCCCAAGGCCTTATAAAGTGGTATCAGCACTTCACGTGATCTTGATTCTATCCCTCTGTTGATGTAGCTTAGAACTGTGTTGGCTTTTTTGGCAGCTGCTTCACACGGTTGGCTCCTATTTAAATGGTTGTCCACTAGGACTCCAAGATCCCTCTCACAGTCACTACTATGAGCAGCAGAGACTTGAAAATCAGCTGGCCGGCTGGAGGCGTGCATGCACGCATGGTGGGGCTGAGCTGGGCAACAGCTTGTGTTCCTGCAGAGAAAGCTCCTGTGGCATGCGTGCCATAGGTTCACCATCACGGGCCTAGTTTGACGAAAGGAAGGACTAGGGCTGACATGATAGCAGTGTTTCAATATCTCAGGGGTTGCCACAAAGAAGAGGGAGTCAAACTATTATCCAAGGCACAACAAGAAGCAATGGGTGGAAACTAATTAAGGAGAGATGCAACTTAGAACTGAGGAGAAATTCCCTGACAGTTAGAACAATTAATCAGTGGAACAGCTTGCCTCCAGAAGTTGTGAATGCCCCAACACTGGAAGTCTTTAAGAAGATGCTGGAGAGCCATTTGTCTGAAGTGGTGTAGGGTTTCTTGCCTAGGCAGGGGGTTGGACTAGAAGACCTCCAAGGTCCATTCCAACACTGTTATTCTATTCTAAATTATTTCAAAGCTTTCTTCAGTTTTCCTTTCTCCTCTTCAACTGAAGTGGTCTTATTGCGGTAAATTATTAGGTGTCTTTTAAAAAAAACATATGACAATTATTATTCCCTTCAAAGAAAGTACTATTAAACAACCCAGATAGTTGTGTATTTCTTTCTGAATAAATCTTTTTTTAAAAAAGGATTTGCTTCTAACAATGTACAAAGTGGAACTTAAGTGGAGGGGGGGGATGTGTGGTTTGGGCTCTCATTTTATTACCCATTTTTCCCTGAAATCTCCATTTAGTTTCTTTTTTTTTAAAGCTTGATCATTAGAAAGCAGCCAAAGAGAATGGGATGGGGGATATTAATATCCTAAGATAAATAAGATAGATAATAAAAGGAAAAGAGGTGAGCTGTTGAGTTTCAGAGCTAAAGATAAGGGGGATATCGTTGTCCAGGAATGATGTATGATCGTAACTGCTATATTTCAAGTGTGCAATCCCCAAAAAGGAGAAGGAGGAAAACTATGAGGTCCTTGGTATTTTCTACTTGGCTATTTTCTTGTAGACATTTCATGACCCAACTTGGTAACACCATCAGTGCTACAAGAGACGGGGTTGTGGAGGAGGAGGAGGTGGACAACAACGACTGTGGGGTCCTTGGTGTTCTCTGCTTGATTGTTTTTTTGAAGACCTTTTCTTATCCAGCTAGGTAACATCATCAGTGCTAGGGAGTGGGGTTTGCAGAGTGGAGGAGGAGGAGGAAACTTTTCTTTGCGTTTTCAGTTCAATGCATTTCAAAATCCTGAAGGCGAGGCCAAACCACCAAAACAACCTGCCTCTGTGTGTGTGTGTGTGTGTGTGTGTCTTTCTTTCCTTCCTCCTTCTCTTTTTCTCTCTTCTCTTTCTTTCTTTCCTTCCTCCTTTCTTTTTTCTTACTTTCTTCTTTCTTTCCTTCTCTCTTCTCTTTCTTTCTCTTTTCTTCCTCCTTTCCTTCCTTCCTTCTCTTTCTTTCCTTTCTCTCTCTTTTTCTTTCTTTCTCTTTCCTTTCTTTCCCTCCTTTCTTTCCTTCTCTCTCTCTCTCTTTCTTGCTTGTTTTCTCTTATCTTTCTTTTCTTCCTTTTCCCTCCTTCTTCCTTCTCTTTCTTTCTTTCTCTCTCTCTCTTTCCTTCCTCCTTTCCTTCCTTCTCTTTCTTTCCCTCTTTCTCTCTCTCTGTTTAATTTCTTCCCGTCATCCCACAGAGTCCAATCCCTGTCGCTGATGGGCAGGAAACCGATGAGGAAGCACGCACACACACACACACACGCACACACACACACACACACGCACACACACACAATCCTCTAGGGTCCATTAGAACTTGTTTACGACATCGATACCAGTATGTTAAACGACGTGAGAGTTCAGATTATTGAATAATTAAAAAAAAAAAAGAATAATAAAAATCCCAGTTCTTAATTGGTGTCGTCCAACCTGAAAAAGGCCAAGGATGCCTTGGCGGGCAAATGGCTCTCATGCATAATGCATGCCCGAGATGCTTCCTTTGCCAGGGTTGGCCTCGTTAAAAAGCAGGGAGGTTTTGGAAAGGAAGGGCGCGGGGGAGGGGGGGACATGCGATGGAACACCTGCAAGTCTTCAGTTGATCTGCTGGAAAGTAATCTAACTTGATGATCTCCCCGGCTGAAAAGCTGCCAGAGTGGCATTTGTTAATTGCGCCAGGGAGAAGGCGCCCCGTTTAGCTGAGAATGGGGCCTTGGCAGAGATTTCCCCCTGCAGCTGTTCGGATTTGCATTTCCCCCTTCGCCTGCCGACGGATGGAAGCATCACGCAGAAAATCTGGGTTTGATGGAGACAACTGAGGCCCCTGACAATCGGTCTAAAGCAGGGGTGGGGAAGTCTGGCCTTTTCACCATCTGGGAACTTCAACTCCCAGAATTCCTCAGCCAGATGAGGGATGATGGCCCTCTTACAGTCTGGGAAACTTCCATCTCCCAGAATTCCTGCTGAAGAAGGAAACCCTACATCATTTCAGGCAAATGGCTATCCGACATCTTCTTAAAAACTTCCAGTGTTGCATCATTCAGAACTTCTGGAGGCAAGTTGTTCCACTGATTAATTGATCTCACTGTCAAGGAATTTCTCCTTAGTTCTAGGTTGGATCTTAGAGTAGAGTAGAGTAGAGTAGAGTAGAATAACAGAGTTGGAAGGGACCTTTGAGGTCTTCTAGTTCAACCCCCTGCCTACACCACTTCAGACAAATGTTTATCCAACATCTTCTTAAAAGCTTCCAATGTTGGAGCATTCACAATAAGAACTCCCTAGTTCTAGGCTTGCGTCTCTCCTTGATTGGTTTCCATCCATTGCTTCTTGTTCTACCCTCAGGTGCTTTGGAGAATAGCTTGACTCCCTCTTCTTTGTGGCAACCTCTGAGATATATTGCTATCATGTTTCCCCTGGTCCTTCTTTTATTTAAACCAGGCACCCCCAGTTCCTGCAACTGTTTGCTTCTGGCCTGCAGTATTTGGAATGAAACCTTTGCTCAAAGGCCTATTTACCTGGAGAGGTTCTAATCTGCTTCTAACCTCCAGGTGCTTAGAGAAGAGGTCTTTCATACCTGCACCAGAGGTGGGTTCCTACCTATTTGGTTTGGCCGAATACCGTGTTTCCCCAAAAATAAGACAGGGTCTTATTTTCTTTTGACACCCTCTCCTGGGCCTTATTATCGGGGGGGGGGGCTTATTGGTTTGGGGTTGCCAGGTGGCTGGTCTCTTGCGAGCTGGCGCAGGAAGAGCCGGGCACAGCCTTAGGGGCAAATGGCTGTGTTACACTGTCGCAGCAGCGCAACAAAGCCGCCATGAGGTGACCACGCTCACGAGCAGCCGCCTGGCAACGCCCCCTTCCAGCCGGGCAGAGCGCCACTCACCGACCCAGGAATATCCCAAAGGCCCTAGGCTACGTGGCGCTCTGCCGGCTGGAGAGAGAGGTTGCACGAGCACTTGCTCTGCCTCCAGCTCGTGTGCCTCCCTGCCTCACTATGCCCAACTCTCCCTGCAGGGCTGGGCCAGGGCGCCGCTGCCGCCACCACCGCCGCCATGCTCCAAGCATAACCGGCTTCCAAACTCCGGAGATCCGCTGCCGACTCTTCTGGCAGCGGCCGCGCTGGGACTACGCTCTAGAGCAGTGTTTCTCAAACTTGGCGACTTTAAGTCCTGTGGACTTCAACTCCCAGAGATGCCCCAGCCAGCAGAGCTGGCTGCGGGAATTCTGGGAGTTGGAAGTCCACAGGACTTAAAGTCGCCAGTTTGAGAACACTGCTCTAGAGTCTTCCAACAGCCAACCCACAACCCTGGCCCAGACCTGCAGGGAGAGTATGGCATGGTGAGGCAGGGAGGCACGCGAGCTGGAGGCAGAGGAAGTGCTTGCGCAACCTCTCTTTCTAGCTGGATAGAGCACCACGCGGCTTAGCGCCTTTGGGATATTACTGGGTCGGTGAGTGGCGCTCTGCCCGGCTGGAAAGGGGCGTTGCCGGGCAGCTGCTCGTGAGAGCAGCTGCCCGGCAACCACCCGCTCCAGCCGGGCACAGTGCCACCCACCAACCTAGCGGTATCCCAAAGGCGTCAAGCAATGTGAGCACCTTTGCCCCCCCCCCAGGTTGGTGAGTGGCGCTCTGCCTGGCTGGAGGGGGAGGGGTTTGTCCAGGGGGCTTATTATTGGGGAAGGGCGTATATTTTTGCGCACAGGAAAAATATGGCATGGTCTTTTTATCAGGACACTGTCGTAATTTCGGGGGAACACGGTAGCTAGTAACTTGGGCGGAGACGTGACTGAACCGGTTCTACCCTGGGTGCCGCCATCTTTATTTTCTGTTGTGCACATGCACAGAATAATCTTCATTGAAGAAAATGTTCCCCCCCTTTTTTTTTAAATGTTGCGCACACCATTTTAAGTGCAAATGTGCATGCGCGTGAAATTTTTCAGCCTCCGAACTGGTACTAATGCCGGCAGGAACACACCCCTGACTTGCACATGTACAAACAGCAAAACAGCTGGCATTGATTGTTTAGAGGAGAGAAAGGGCCCTGCTCGTAAGCCCAAGTCCACTTCCCAGCCCCAACGCCAGATGGGCTACGCCAAAAGAAGCCCGCCGACACAGAGCAGACCCTGAAGGTCTCTTTGGCTACAGATCAAACAGGCTTCAGCTGACGAGAAGCGGAGTCAGAAGCTGTGGCCAAAAAAAGACCAAAGGCTTTGGAAAGAGCATGGCAGCCATGCACAAAAGAAGGTTGGACTCGGTGCAGCTGGGAAGGGAGGAGAAGCGATTTCTGCAACAGAAACCACCTGCAAAGCGGGAGAATTCCCAGGTTGGGAAGAAAGGGAGGCCTACGAGAGAGAAGTCAAAGCAGAGTAACGTCCTTGTAGAAGAGCATTCTGGGTCTGTGTGAGAAGGAGGATAAAAGGGAAAACAGAAGGGGAAGAGAAAGGAAAGGAGAAGCGGAATGAAAGGGAAGAGAAGGAAGAGTCAGATGAGATAGAAAGGGAAAAAGTGGGAGGGAGGGAGGGGAGGGAAAGGAAGAGAAGGAAAAGGTAAAGAAAGGAAGCAAATGGATAAACAAGGGAAGGGAAAGAAGCAAAAGGGTGAAGAAGAGAAAAGAAAGGAAAAGAAAGGAAGCAAATGGATAAACAAGGGAAGGGAAAGAAGCAAAAGGATGAAGAAGGGAAGGAAAAGGAAAAGAAAGGAAGCAAAAGGATGAAGAAGGGAAGGGAAAATAAAGGAAAGGAAAGTTGATTGTTGCGCCCACATGCACAGCAGAAACCTGGAAGAGGAACCGGCAACACCATGCATGCCAGGCGACATGGCTCCATGTGCCACTTTGGGCATGCGTGCCATAGGTTCGCCATCACGGGTCTAGGGTCTCCTGCTCGAGCAGGGGGTTGGACTAGATGACCTCCAACGCTTATCGTTCTATGTTCTAGAAAAGCATACTGTCTCAAACTCCTTCCAGTCTAACGAAGGAATGGTCGTGGGAGTTCTCACATTTCGTCTCCCTCCATAATTTTCACTGCTTATCTTGGGGGGGGGGGGGGGGGGGTCCAGTGAAAGAATGGCAAACTCAACAGCAGAAGAATGGGGGGGGGGGGGGGAAGAATCCATGTGTCTCCATCAGGTCCTGTACCCCGATACTTTAGAAGATTAAGACATTCCTGCTAGGTGGGACATCTCGCGAGTGCCATGAAATTGCTGATTTCCAAGGAACCTTGTCGATCAGAAAGGTCGGCAGTTCGGCGGTTCGAATCCCTGGCGCCGCGTAACGGAATGAGCTCCCGTGTCTTGTCCCAGCTTTTGCCAACCTAGCACTTCGAAAGCAGGTAAAAAATGCAAGTAGAAAAATAGGAACCACCTTTGATGGGAAGGGAACAGCGTTCCATGTGCCTTCGGTATTTAGTCATGCCGGCCACATGACCACGGAGACAGCTCTGGCTCTTTGGCTTTGAAACGGAGATGAGCACGGCCACCTAGAGTTGGTAACGACTAGCATATATGTGCGAGGGGAGCCTTTATCAATTTCCAAGGAAGAAGAATGAAACATTAAAGCGCCATTTGAAAAAGAGGAGAAATCCGAAGGATGCCCTCTTAGGGATAATTCTTCGAAGCCTTCAATGAAACCAGCCGGTGATCTGGCTTCACCCCTGTCAAAGTATGTATTTCGGTGGTGCTTACGTCATTATTTGATATAACACACGCTAATCTCGGGGGTGTCAAAGTGCCTGGGATAAAAGCAGAAGGCGGAGAGCGGCGTAATCTGTCAAAATTGGGATTTCAAAACTCCATGGAGGGAGGGAAACGAGAAATAATAGGATTTTATATTTTCTAAACAAAGGGATTTCTCTGGGTGGCTCACAAGAAGTTTAGCATCTCCAAAGGGGCCTTTGTGATGTTGGAGAACTGAAATGCAGTTGATTTTGTTGGATTTGTCCCCAAATTCAAGGTTTGCAATTTGGGGGGAAATCTCAATTCCTCTCAATTCCTGGCAAATAGATGGGGAAGTAATGGAGGCAGTGACCAATTTTACTTTCCTGGGCTCCAAGATCACCGCAGATGGGGACTGCAGCCAAGAACTTAAAAGACGCTGGCTCCTGGGGAGGAAAGCGATGGCAAATCTAGACAGCATCCTAAAAAGCAGAGACATCACCCTGCCAACAAAAGTGTGTATAGTCAAGGCTATGGTTTTCCCAGTTGCAATGGGTGGCCGTGAAAGTTGGACCATAAGAAAGGCTGAATGCAAAAGAATGGAGACCTCTGAACTAAGGTGCTGGAGAAGACTCCTGCGAGTCCCTTGGACTGCAAGGCCATCCAACTGGTCAGTCCTAGAGGAGATCAACCCTGGCTCTTTAGAAGGCCAGATCCCGAAGAGGAAACTCAAAGACTTTGGCCACCTAAGGAGAAGGAAGGACTCCCTGGAGAAGAGCCTCATGCTGGGAACGATGGAGGGCAAAAGAAGAAGGGGACGGCAGAGAAGGAGGTGGCTGGATGGAGTCACTGAAGCAGTCGGCGTAAGCTTCAATGGACTCTGGAGGATGGTAGAGGACAGGAAGGCCTGGAGGAACGTGGTCCATGGGGTCATGATGGGTTGGACAGGACTTCGCAACTAACAACAACAAATTGAACCTCAGGAAATAAATTCAACAGCTGTGCTCAGGACAGTTGAACTGAGTGAGAATAGTACACACGGTCCTTGTCTTACAAGAGTTTATTTAGTGACCATTCAAAGATCCAACAGCGCTGGAAAAATTGACTTCCAAACGTTTTTCACACTTACGATTGTTGTAGCGTGCATGATCCCAAGATCAAAATTCAGTTGCTTGGAAAATGGCGTGTACAATACATATGACAGTTGCACTGTCCCTCCTCCTCCTCCCAAACCCCACTCCCTCCTAGCACTGATGATGTTACCTAGTTGGGTTATGAGGAATTTCCTACCACTGAGAACCGTCAATCAGTGGAATCGCTTGCCTTCCCGGAGTTGTGGATGCTTCATCACTGGAGGCTTTCAAGAAAAGATTGGACAGATATTTGTCCCGGATGGTATGAGGACTCCTGCCTTGGGCAGGAGATTCAGAGGTAGTATTCAGTCGGTTCTGACCAGTTCTGGGGAACCTGTTAGGGATGTAACCCTAGGCTTGGCTTGGCAATGTATATAAGCTATGATTACTTTACTGTTACTTTAAATGTAATTGGCTTGTTACCTCAAGCGGCCATAAGAGGGAGCCAGAATGGCTGTTAGATCTCTTTCTGTTTTGTTAGAAGCTGGTCGGTGTAAAGTGAGGTATTGTTGGTTTGCTACTGTTAGCTATATTTTGTGTGCTGGACTGACTATTTTGATAACTGAGTTACTGAACTGTGTATGACTTGGACTGTTAACCGGACTTTGAATACCTCTATATTTCTACATAGTAAACTACTATATTTTTATACTATTCAGTGTCTCTGTATGCTGGTTTGTGCGTGTTATTCCATATCACTCTCATTACGCTTCTCTGCATACTTGCTCTCCTAATGGGGAGCTTAATTACTTAACAGAACCGACAGTGGAAATTTGAGTATTTTGGAGAACCAGCAAATACCAGCTCTGGCTGGCCCCGCCCCCATCTATTCTCTGCCTGATCGGCTAGGTCTTCTTCTGTTGCCCTGCATAGGAGAACTGTGTCAGACCTGCAGGCACCTTTTCTTTTGGGTCTTTGGCCTGCCACACTTTCTATTATTCAACTATGCATTTTCTATGGTGGGAAAATGGGAGAGGGGACTGTATGGAGTTAAATGATATGTAGCCATAACAAAATTCTTTCTAGAAAGCCAAGGTCATCCTTTGTCTTTGCACCTCTACACCTGACCGGAACTGGATGGGTGGAAGCTGCCAGCATGGCAGTGGGAGATTGGACCATGGGATGGGCTTGTGGGTGTGGGGGCAAGATCTTGAACTTTCAACTGGGTGGGGAAAACTGGGAAGCTTTCAGATTTGGGTTTTCCCAGATGTGCCAATATGGCTCTCTTAATAAATTGGAACTTTGAACAATACTTTGCCTTGGACTCTGATTTACTTTTGGATGCTATTTGGAACCCTGACATCACCTCTGTCTGGCCCTGCCCCCATCGATTGGCTGCCTCCTGAGTCCCAGCTGATTTGGCTGGATCTTCCTTTGTTGCCCTGACAGGAGAACAGAGCTGGAAAGCAGGTTAGTGGGGTGGGGAAGGAATGGAAATTTTGCAGTATCCTTCCCCTGCCATGGTCCACCACGTCACATCACTCCCACCGAGCCACACCCACAGAACTGGTAGTAAAAAAATTTTGAATCCCACCACTAGGGAGGTTGGACTAGAAGACCTCCAAGGTCCCTTCCAGCACTAGGATTCTAGGATATAATCAGATGTGTGCTGCCGCCGGTTCGGACCAGTTTGAGCGAACCGGTAGTTCTGCCCACCAGCTGGGCCCGCCCACCCGCCCCGACGCTAGCCTGTGCTATATAGCTCTGGCTCGCTTGCCCCGCCCACACAGCCCAGCTGATTTCCACGCCTCGCCAGCTCTGCTCACCGCAACTGCCTGAAAAGGTGTGCTGGAAGGCGCCCGCATAAAATCGGCGTGCGTTAGAAGCCGTGCACAAGCGAGCAAAGCGAGTGCGCATGCTCACATTTTCGGTCCTGCACTAGGCGAACTGGTTGTTAAAGTATGTGAAGCACACCTCTGGATATAATCCCTCATTGGAATGCACCACACACGGCTGCTTAGTTTCCCAAAGAAAAGAAGTTTAGCATACAGATCAGAAACTTCATTTGAAACAAGATACTTGCTAGGGAAGAGATGCAAATTTTACACCTACAGACATCTGAGACGCATTGCTCTGCATTAGCAGCAGAGCAGAATAGGAACAAGATCGGCTTCCGCTCCGGAGCTCACCTGCTCCTGCTGCTTATTTCTCACCTGTAGCCCTAATTCCTCTTTTGACATCGTAATCATTGGCACAGCCTCCCGCCGAGATGTCAATAGCTACAGGATTACAGCCAGGTGGGAGAACAAGCAGGGGAAACAGGTGAGCTCTTCAGAGAGAAAGGACTTGTTTTCATGCAAAGCGCCCCCCCCCTGCAGAAGGGAGTGAGGGGGGAAGGGACTGAGTGCCTATCGAAAACAACAGGCACATAACCCGCAAAAGCTTCTTCTTTCTCTCTCTCTCCACTCTCCACAAATAAAGATGCTTCCCTCTTGAGGAATTATAGGAAGGTTCAAGACTGTCTGTAAAATGGGAACTTGGTGGAAGAGCCATGAAAGTCTGCTGCAGTCACCAAAATCATAATTTGTCCTAATACGGGTTTACTGCCCGTAAGCTGCCCAGAGGCAAGCAGATTGAGTGGGTGGCCATATAAATTAGATAGATAGATAGATAGATAGATAGATAGATAGATAGATAGATAGATAGATAGATAGATAGATGATAGATAGATAGATAGATAGATAGATAGATAGATAGATAGATAGATAGATAGATAGATAGATAGATGGGTGGTTGGGTAGATGGATGGGTAGATAGATTGGATGGATGAACGGACGGATGGATGGATGGATCGAGTGGGCGGGCGGGCATGCAGAGATATAGATAGATAGATAGATAGATAGATAGATAGATAGATAGATAGATAGATAATGGATGGATAGATAGATAGATAGATAGATAGATAGATAATGGATGGATAGATAGATAGATAGATAGATAGATAGATAGATAGATAGATAGATGATGGATGGATGGATGGATGGATGGATGGATGGATAGATAGACAGACAGACAGACAGACAGACAGACAGATAGATAGATAGATATAGATGGGTGGGTGGGTGGGTTTAAGAGGCAGAGATGAGGATAGATGGATGGATAGATGGATGGATGGATGGATGGGTAGATAGATTGGATGGATGGATGGATGGACGGACGGACAGACAGATGAATGGATGAGTGGGCGGGTGGGCATGCAGAGATATAGATAGATAGATAGATAGATAGATAGATAGATAGATAGATGGATGGATGGATGGATGGATGGATGGATGGATGGATGGATGGATGGATGGATAGATAGATAGATGATGGATGGATAGATAGATGGATGGATGAATGGACAGATAGATAGATAGATAGATAGATAGATAGATAGATAGATAGATGAATGAATAGGTAGTTACAGGTAATCCTCAACTTAGAAACACAAGACGCCCAAATTTCTGTTGCTAAACAAGACACTTGTTTGAATTTTGCCCCATTTTGCAACCTCTCTTGCCACAGTGGTTAAGTGAATCCTTGCTGTTGTTAAGTACGCAACATGGTTGTGAAGCGCCTCTGCCTTCCTTTTACCAAGAAAAGAGAATATTTGCAGTTCAGGGTTCAACCGTGGAGTCCCTGATGCTCCCCGAGATTGGCTGTTTCCTTGCCAACCCATTGTGCAGGTAGCCTTCGACTTGCGTTCACTTAGTGACTCTTTCAAGTTACAAGGCCACTGAAAAAAGTGACTTATGACTGTTTTTCACACTTATGACCCTTTTAGCCTCCCCAGGGTCACATGATCAAAATCTTAGCAGTTAGGCTCAACAATCCAGATGGATCTTGAGAGACTTGAACCTATCTAACAAAATGAAATTCAATGTGGAGAAAAGTAAATAGAATTAACAAAATATATGTTCGTCGATGGGATTATAATAATGGGAGCATTATTCAGCACCAACTTATTTATTAAGCTGGGAACCTGTCTTTTGTATTTCTCATGCCATGCCATCTTAGTTCATTCTTCTGAATTATTCCCTTTCTCTCCGCATCCATCTTCCACTTATAAAGAAAGAATATCAGCGTGTTGGCAAGAGGAACAGTTGAAGATCAGTTCATTTGTCTAAAAAATGCTGTAAGTTCTGAGGTTTTTTTTTTTTTTTAAAGTCCTAGAGAAGAAATGTACTAAGAAATTCTCTTTATACCAGTTTTTCTCATAGAGTTCCTATCCTTTGATAAACTTCATAGGAATACTGTTATGGGTTTTTTTTTTTTTTTTTGAAGATTAACACCCAGAGAGATCCTTGGTGCAAGAATTCAGCTTGTTTCGGTTTCCTCTTCTTCTCGGTGAATCCAAAATATCGTTCAGTGCTCGACCCATCCAGATAAATCAATACTTTTCATACGAGGCTGTAAAACTCATCAGCTGAACTATTTCAGTATTTGTGGTTTTCTCCATACGTGTCCATTTACTCAGATATTGATTGCAATGGACAAAAATAACAATCATAATAATAGAGGATGGGGGAGGGGGGGAAATCCATCCACAGATGCTCCAGTGAGAAGAACGTGGGAGCTCAAATGACAATAGGTGTCTCTTAAGAAGACCATGTGAACCTATTAACAAAAGCGGACTATATTCAGAATAACAGAGTTGGAAGGGACCTATTCCTCACCATACAAAACTGATCAATGATATCTTTGGTTGACTATTGTCTTCTGCAAGGCCAACCCATTTGGTGAGTTCATCCTCAGGCTGAATATACAAAATGAAATTCAATGCAGAGAAAAGTAAAACCCTTCATTTGGGCAAGAAAAATCAAAAGGACACATATAGACTTGGTGAAACCAGGTTTAATAACACTGAGAGGGATCTTGGCGTCTTAGTGGACAACCAATTAAATAGGAGCCAGCTGTGTGCCCTGGCAGCCAAAACAGCCAATGCAATCCTAAGTTGCATTAACAGAGGATGGAATCAAGATAAAGGGAGGTACCGATACCACTCTATAAAGCCTTAGTAAGACCACAACAAAATACTGCATCCAGTTTTGGTCACCACACCATAAAAAACATATTGAGACTCTAGAAAGAGTGCAGAGAAGAGCAACCAGGAGGATTAGAGGACTGGAGACTAAAATATATGAAGAACGGTTGCAGGAACTGGGCATGGCTAGTCTAGGGAAGAGAAGGAGCATGAGACAGAAGAGCATCTTCCAATATTTGAGGGGCTTCCACAGAGGAGAGGGGCTGAAGCTATTTTCCAAGGCACCCAAAGGCCAGACAAGGAATAATGGATGGAAACTGAACAAGGAGAGATTCAACCTGGAAATAAGGAGGAATTTTCTGACAGTGAGAACATTCAACCAATGGAACAGAAGTTGCCTTTGGAAGTTGTGGGAGCTTCATCCCTGGAGGCTTTGAAGAAGAGACTGGACTGCCATCTGTTCAGAAATGGTGTAGGGTCCCATGTTTAAGTAAGGGTTTGGACTAGATGACCTCTAAGGTCCCTTCCAACTCTGTTAATCTTTCAAAAAGGCTGAGTAATCTCTATTTTTCTTCCTAAAGCATACGATGAACGGTTGCAGGAACTGGGCCAGGGGTGGGTTCCTGCCAGTTCTATAGAAGAGGTTCCACAAATCTACCGTGCCGTTTAGAACCGGTTCCAGCTCCCTCCCCTCGCCCATCCGCACCACACTTGCCCCGCCCACCGCTCACTGACTGGCTGGCTCACCAATCGCCCCACCCATCTCTAAGAGTCCTATCTAAACTTTAAAATCTTAAAGATGTCAAGTTTGAACACCCCTGGGGTTTTTTTTTCCTAAAGGGTTAGGGGCGCAAGGGTCTTGTAACTTGACAGCTTTAAGACTTGCGTGCTTCAAATGCCAGAGTTTCTGAGTCAACATTTTGGTTATTAAGCAAGAGTGTTGTTAAGTGAGTTTCACCACATTTTACAAGTTGGCCATGCCCACCCAATCGCATGGCCAGCAAGCCACTCCCACAAAGCAGGCCACATCTATAGAAGAGGTTCTTAAAAAATTTGAAAAACCAGTGAACTAGGCATAGCTAGTCTAGTGAAGAGAAGGACCAGGAGAGACAGGAGAGCAGTCTTCCAATATTTGAGGGGCTGCCATAGAGAGGAGGGGGTCGAGCTATTTTCCAAGGCACCCAAAGGCCAGACAAGGAACAATGGATGGAAACTGAACAAGGAGAGACTCAACCTAGAAATAAGGATGAATTTCCTGACAGTGGGAACAATCAACCCAGAAGTTGCCTTCGGAAGTTGTGGGAGCTTCATCACTGGAGGCTTTCTAGAAGAGACTAGACTGCCCTCTATCAGAAATGGTGTAGGGTCTCCTGCTTGGGTGGAGGGTTGGACTAGACGACCTACAAGGCTCCTTCCAACTCTGTTATTCTGCATTATGCATTCTCCCTAGCAAATATCATTTCTATTTCACCGCGTCCCAAAGCACCCCCGTCTCCATCGAAGTTGGCAGGAGAAATGGGTGATCAACAGCCCTGGCAAAGAATCCGCTAATGCCAATTATCTGCAGCTTTACATTAAAAAAAAAAGCATTTATAAATTGATCATTAAACATGCAGCCCGGCTGACGAATGAAATGTCAGGCCCCGGCCAAAAAATGTGAATTTAGACGGCTTTTGAAATTCAAAGCACACACGGAGCCTTAAACGGGGAAAGTCAACCTGCAACTTCAGAGAGACGGGCCATCGCTTACGTTGCTCTGTGCAGAGCGACGGAAAGACAGAAACCGGGAGGGCTGGATACCGTCTGTAAGGAAAGGAGACGGATGAAAAATCGGCTGTGCTAGGATGGATCCGTTGGGGATTCCATAAAGATGGAGACCATAGGATGGACTGGCCTAGGGGTTCAGTGGTGGGATTCAAATTTTTTTGCTACCCTTCTGTGGGCGTGGCTTGGTGGGCGTGGCAGGGGAAGGATACTGCAAAATCCCCATTCCCTCCCCATCATCTGGGACTTGGGAGGCAGAGAATAGATGGGGGCGGGGCCAGCCAGAGGTTGCATTTGCCTGTTCTCCGAACTACTCAAAATTTCCCCTACCGGTTCTCCAGAACCGGTCAGAACCGGCTGAATACCACCTCTGCTACGGTTCCTAGAAGCGACGGCTCACACACACAAAAAAACCCTCCTAAAAATTATGAGCTGTGGTATGAATTCCTTAGGAAGGTGCCAGTTCAGGAAAAGCCAGCTAGTGAATTAATACCAATAGAAGGGAATCTTTGTAGCTCAGGGTTGAATTGTGGGGTCCATGGGGGTCTCTGGGCTTTGTTGAAGATATTTCATGACCCAACTAGGGAACATCATCAGTGCTAGAAGCCTTCTTCCTCCCTCCTTATTATCTATCTATCTTTCTCATCTCTCTCTCTGTCTATCATCTATCACCTCTCTCTCATCCATCCATCCATCTTTCTATCTATTTGTCTTTCTATCTATTTATCTACCTACCTATCCATCCATCTATCCATCTCTCTTTCTATCTATCATCCATCTTCCTTCCTCCATATTATCCATCCATCCATCCATCTTCCTACCTTCCTATCATCCATCCATCCATTTTAATAGTAGACCAATAATCAAGCAGTTTTATTTTATGCTGCAATCAAGGACACCCCCCCCCCCCATGAATACTAACAGGAAAAGCTCCTACTCCAGGGTTCCTCTGGGGGACCAGCACCGGGCCGTGTGAACAAGCGAAGCCCCATCTGCAGGATGCAGGTAGCACACGAAGCTCCACCCCCTCCAGTGCGCAGAAAAATCTCTCTTCACGGAACCAGTTCCTGGTGCCTAAAAGTTTGGGACCGCTGCCCTAGTATATAAACAGAGAGCATTCCCTTCTAGCACTGAGGATGTTACCTAGTTGGGTCATGAAACGTCTGCAAGAAAAGAACAAAACTCACAGAGCACTAAGGACCCTACAGTTCTCCTCCTCCTCCTTTCTGCAAACCTCCCTCCCTTCTAGCACTGATGATGTTACCTAGTTGGGTAATGAAACGTCTGCAAGGAAACCACCAAGCTCAGAGAGCAGCAGGGGCCCTGTAGAGTTTTCATCTATCAACTATCAAGGCTCCCATCCTGACTTCACAAAGTCACCTATCAAAGACCGCATTAATTCAAATAAGCAGCAGAAAATGTTCAACTCATACAGGTGCTGGGCCCCCCAAGATTGTTTGAATGGGACAGTGCACTAGAGACCCAAGAAAGACGGCAAGTGGATAGATATCCTGTGGAGAAGCAGCAAATCCAGGGTTTAAATTCTGGTCTAGACTCAGGGGGGCATTCAAACCCAGGCTCTGCTCTGCAACTGGTTCTTCCTGACCTTTGGCTACGACCAAGCATGGGTGAATCCCAGGTTATTAGCTACAAGCCAGTGTTTGCTACCTGTCAGCATCCCCAAGGATGGAAACCAATCAGGGAGAGAAGCAACAAGGAATTAAGGAGAAACGTCCTGAAAGTGAGAACGATTAGCCAGTGGAACAACTTGCCACCAGAAGTGGTGGGTGGAGGCTCCATCAGGCTGCTTATATGGTTACAGACGGGTGAATTTCAACCTGAATTTCTCCTGCTTAATCCAATGCCTTACATTGCATCCTTTGCATGCTGGCAACACTTTCAAGCCAACTTGTACACCTTCCTAGCCAAAAAACGGCGCCTGTCTGCGCACTCATAATTTAGATCAAAGAACTCGCTGTCCAGCTTGTGCTTAATATGAGGATTTCAACTGCTGCAAAAAAATAAAAAACAGAAAGGCACTGAGAGATGCAATAGGGAGCTCTTCCTCAGACCAAGATTCACGACTGGGATGATTTTTTTTAAAAAGCTTTATTTTGCTCTGCACCCACCACTAGTAATTCAATTTCAACTTAATTTGTTTTAAGAGAGGACGGAGGGCTGACAAGTCACTGAAGGTTAAAAATATGGACTTCAGCTTTTTCTTCAGGTGCTTTGCAAGGCGGGAGGGAAGGAGCGCCTTTTGGTCCAAGGACTTCCTACACCCGTGATGGCGAACCTATGGCACGCGTGCCAGAGGTGGCACGTAGTGCTCTCTCTGATGGCACACGAGCCATTGCCCCAGTTCAGCTCCGCCGCGCATGTGCTCGCCTCCCACAAGCCAGCGAGTCTATGGGTCTCTGTTGCTCATGCATGGGGGGGAAATGCGGGGGGAGCATGTGCAGGGGGCGTAGGGGGGGGAAACACGCGTGCATGCGCGTCAACAGGGATGCCAGATCCACTTAACAACCGTGTTACATATTTAACACCTGCAGTGGTTCACTTAACAGCTGTGGCAAGAAAGGACAGAAAGTGGTGCAAAATGCACTGATCACCTGTCTAGCTTAGAGGTGGGAATTTGGGGCTCAAACGGGCTCATACCCCGAGACCTTCTTGCAATCCCCAAAACATTTATTTATATAGGTATCCCGATGTGTACCTGGAAAAAAACTGGTTGTAGGAAGAGTGGAGACCATGGAGCTTCGGTTTAAAAAAAAATTAAGAGCAATGCTTCCAAGAAATCCGGGCTTTTAAGAAAGACGTTCGCAGAGAAAATAATGCCGAAACAAAAGGACAGAAGTTTAATTACCTTGTTTATCCAGAGATTCTCGAGAGATGCGCGCCAAGGAAGGCGCATGAAAAAAAGCAGACTAGAGATAGGTTGCGATTCAAAACCTGTATCCATTATTGCACTTAAAGATTTTTTTTTTTTCTAATTCCCCAACTTCATTGGAAAAACGAGGTATCAGGCCTGCAAGCCATCTTTACTTTTTTGGACTTCAAGCCTGACACACTTTCTATTATTCTGCTATGCGTTTTCTATGGTGGGAAAATGGGAGGGGGGATTGTACGGAGTTAGATGATAGGTAGCCATAACAACATTCCTTTCTAGAAAGCCAAGGTCATCCTTTGTCTCTGCACCTGACCGGAACTGGATGGGTGGAAGATACCAACATGGCAGTGGGAGATTGGACCATGTGATGGACTTGTGGATGTGGGGGCAAGAGATCTTGAACCTTCAACTGAGTGGGGAAAACCAGGAAGCTTTCAGATTTGGGTTTTCCCAGATGGGCCAACATGGCTCTCTTAATCAATTGGAACTTTGAGCAATACTTTGCCTTGGACTCTGATTTACTTTTGGATGCTATTTGGAACCCTTGTTTCTCATTTCCTTGGAGGTTTTTTTTTTGTCCTCAAAGGCTCTTTGCGGGCAAAAAAAAACCTCCAGGGAAATGAGAAACTTGAAAAAAAATAAGGAAGCTCAGGATGGCTGTGGAGACCCTAAATTCCTTCTCTTGGGCGGTGGTGTTCCTAGGACTCAGATCCCTGAAAGCACCCCAAAAAGTGCTTTATCAAAAGGCAACTAGACTTTTGTTTTCCCTTGAAGACATTTTGCTTCTCATCTGAGAAGCTTCATCCGTTCTGATGAAAGGTACCAACTGGCTTTGTGGTGGAGAATGGAAGGATTTATATCCTTGCAGTCCTCTGGTCGTTAGCGCTCTTTCTGAGAGTCGTTGAGGCCACTTGGAGGTTGACCTGTGCCCTCAGGCTCACCTGGACCACACAGTCCTTTCAGCAGTTCCAAGAAGGCTCCTCATCCGTCTGCACTAACCAGGTGACCCCGAGGACACAGATGAAACTCCAAAGTAGCCTCAACCACTCTCAGAGGGAATAGTAATGACCAGATTACTCTTCAAAATCTTGGTGCATCTTATACACTGGTGCATCTTATAGTCAAAAAAATACGGTAAATCTCACAATCTTAACAATTAGCCTCAAACACTCTCAGAGGGAATAGTAATGACCAGATGATTGCAAGCAATATACCGTATTTTTCGGAATATAAGTTTTCCCCCCTAAAAGAGCATGGAAATGTTGGTGCATCTTATACACTGAATACAGCAATTTTGGCCTCCCAAAGTCCTTCCCCGCATACCATTTTTGCGAAAAACAGAAGTGTTTTTGCCTTTCCCCAGCCCTCAGAAGTGGGGGAAGGCAAAAATGCCCCCGTTTTTGTGAAAAACGGCCCGTTTTCCAGAGGAAGACAAACTTTTTTTTTCTTACTTACCTCTTCGAAATCTTATACACTGGTGCATCGTATAGTCCTAAAAATACGGTAAATCTCACAATCTTAACAATTAATCACAGCCTAATCAAGGAAGTACCAAGACCATTCCCCAACAACACTGACCAGCCAAGCCACTAACATACAAACGAAAAGGAAAACCTGCTCCTTTGTAGCACTCATCATGTTACCTAGCTGGGTCGCGAAACGTCTGCAGGAAACCCAACCGAGAGCAACCGAGCACCTCCCACAATTACACAATCTGCTGACGGCACACACAACACAATTTGAGGAATGGCTCAGTTGTTGGGAGATCAACCAAAGAGATCCGGGCTAGGCAGTTTTAACTGAGTCAATCCTATCAAAAAAATAATAATAATTCCAGCTCGTTGGGAACCCCGGTCTCTCCCCACAATCCTCAAGATCACAATTTCCCTGGGGCCAAAGCTGCTACCGCTGATGGAAATATATGTTCTGATACAGTAGAAAGCAAATGCGTAGGCCTCAAAACCCTCTTTTTATATGTTCATTCACAGCCCGTAATGAGTCCCAAATAGTAGTAAAGAGTCCTACAGTAGTCTGCCAAAGTCCTTCGGGGTAAGGCTGATAAGCACCCACCTTTATTTTCGTTGGAAACGCTGCCAAAGACTTAACTGGCAATTAGCTTGGCAAGGCCACACGGAGCAAAGAGTCCAAATGGAGCTTCAGAATTTAAACTGACCAGCATGAACCAAGTTGCTTCCTGCAAAGGCTCATGTGCCTTTGCTCCTCCTTTATGTCCTATGGGAGGGGACAATCACCTCCAAGCCTTATTCCCGAGTAACCCCTTTTATCTTAATTGTTCTTGCCTTCTGGCAGCTCTGTGCCTGCGTGCACTGGGAATAGGCTCCTCCTATTCCTCTGCCTCACTGATGTCAGACTGGAAGCTTCAGAGGCAGCACATAACTCCCAGATGGCCTTGAGCCGCTCTCTCCCTCTGACAGAGCCCTCATCAGAGCCTTCCCCAGACTCCAGGACTGGCCCATCTTCCTCCCCAACCTCCTCACTGTCCGACTCTGCTACCAGCTCTGCAGACCATTAGCGGGCCACAAAAGTATAATGTTTTCCCACTTCCAAAGGACCTGCTTAGAAAACCTTTCACACATGCAATATTTAAAACCCGCACCGGCGCCTCCGAGCATGTATTTAGACTGCTCAGCGGTGCCAAAGCGATTGATGTTTATATAGGTCAGGAGGGCAGTAAATTACTCAAAAAGAAAAAAAGGAAACCAGGTTTATTGTGGCCAGCTGTGCTTTTGAACAGGCTATCATGCAAAGCTTCCTTTTTTTTTTAGGAGTTTTTTTTCAGCTTATTTGCCCTTGCTGGCGTTCGCTTGCATAAAGACGTCGTTTCCAAACATTTAAAATTGTCGAGAGAAGACGAAGGCCTGGAATTTTATTTTCAGAAAGGGATATCGAGCCGGCTGATTCTTTTACTCTCTTGATGGCATCGTATACTTACGTTTCTTCTACATATAAAGTACAGGTTAGATAGATAGATAGATAGATAGATAGATAGATAGATAGATAGATAGATAGATAGATAGATAGATAGATAGATAGATAGATGATAGATAAATAAATGATAGATAGATAATAGATAGATAGATAATAGATAGATAGATAGATAGATAGATAGATAGATAGATAGATAGATAGATAGATAGATGATAGATAGATAATAGATAGATAGATATATAGCTATATAGATAGATAGATAGATAGATAGATAGATAGATAGATAGATAGATAGATAGATAGATAGATAGACCGACCAACAGACAGACAGACAGACACACACTCACACTACACTTTATATCTACAAGAAATGAAAGTAAACGATGCCATCAAGAGAGCCAAAGAATTGAAAGGGAAAAGGGCTGGTCACCTAGCCAGAAGAACGGAGGGCAGGTGGACCAAGGCAGTCCTAGAATGGATCCCCCTTGATCCAAGCATCCACGAAGGAGATCTGAAAGAAGATAGATCGACCACAACAACAAATATGGCAGCCATAGGCCCAATTGGCAAAAGAAAGCCGAGGACCGTATGGGTTGGAAACATGTGGAAGAATCCTTCGTCCTGCAGTGGACAAACAATGGTTAAAAAGGTGATACATACGTACACTATATTGCCAAAAGTATTTGCTCACCCATCCGAATAATCAGAACCAGGTGTTCCAGTCACTTCCAGGGCCCCAGGTGTATAAAACCAAGTCCCTAGGCATGCAGGCTGTTTTGACAAACCTTTGTGAAAGAATCTCAGGAGCTCAGTGAATTCCAGCGTGGGACTGTGATAGGATAATAAATAAATAAATCCGGCATTTTGAAATAAATGCCACCGTTCAAAAAACTTTGAAAATGGTCAGCTCTTGCTCTCCCCTGCTCCTTTCGAGATCCGTTCGCAGGTAGTTAATAGGGAAGGATAAGCATAAATCAGGGGTGTCCAAACTTGGGAACTTTAAGACTTGTGGACTTCAACTCCCAGCTGGCTGGGGAATTCTGGGAGTTGAAGTCCGCAAGTCTTAAAGTTGCCAAGTTTGGACACCCCTGGCATAAATATATCCCATTTCTGTCAAGAGTAAGCTCGTCCTGCCGTGGACGGCGAGACAAATCAGGCTGCAATTAGCTCAGTCAATGCCTTAGTATTATCCTTTAGGTCTACGCGGAGTGATAAAAGTCAGGGAAATACGAGACTACCAAGATGGCAAAGGATGGGAGGAAGACAGTAACGGTATCCGATTATCTTCACTACTGGTTCGGTAGCGGGAGTGCACACCCGGAAGTCCTTGATGACGTCCTAGGCCAGGAGTGTCCAAACTTGGCAACTTTAAGACTTGTGGACTTCAACTCCCAGAATTCTCCACCCCTGGCCTAGGCGGAGCCTTGGGCCGCAGCCACTATCGGTTTGCCAGAACCGGTGCGAACCGGCAGCCTGCCACCTCTAGAGGAAGATGTCAGAAGCTTCTTATGTGCAGTGGGAACATGAAGTTGCAACGTAGGGTGATTCTCCATCATCGTGGTTCTCCCACGGGTGCTTTTTCCAGAGGCACCTGGACTTTCTGGGGGCTTTTTAAGAGATGTTTCTCTTCTCATCCAAGAAGCTTCCTCAGTTCTGATTGAACGGTGGGGAATGGATGGATTTATATTCCTTGCAGACTATTAGTCATTTGCATCCTTCTTCAAGAGTTGTTGAGGCCACTTGGAAGGAATTGTGTCAACATTGAACAGCCGTCTCTCAACGGGGAGGAGGGGGGGGGGGAGGAATACGACATTGTCTATCTCCAGTCTACAACAGAGTCATTTCAGCAGTTCCAAGGAGGCTCCACGCCTATTTGCACCACTCAGGTGACCCTGAGGATTACAGACAAACCTCCAAGTGGCCTCAAGGACCCTCCAAAAAGGATGCAAATGACCAGCTGTCTGCAAGGAGTGTAAATCCTTCTGTTCCCCGCCTTCCAGTCAGGGCTGAAGAAGCTTCCTGGATGAGGAGCAAAATGTCTTAAAAAACACCAAACCAGGAAGTCCAGGTGCCCCTTGGGACATGCAGCTGCAACACAGAGAAACCATGATAAATGCAAATCAGGTAAAGGGTGTTCGTGGCTTTACTGGCCAAATTTTCTCCCCCAGAGGTTCCTTCGGCATCTGGATCGGTTAATAAACAAGGACCGATGGCCTAATGCACTTCTGGTCGAGATAGGAATGGCAGATGTTTCTAAAGCAAGCAAGGTCTTTGCTTCCCTCTGAGCAGGGCCGTTTCCTTGCAGATGTTTCATGACCCAACTAGGTAACATCATCGGTGATGGAAGGGGATGGGGTTGTGGAGGAGGAAGAAGAGGAAGAGGAGGAGGATTGTGGGATCCAAAAGGGTCTCTGAGCCTGATTGTTCTGTGTTTTGTTTTGCTTTGCTTTCAGATGTTTCATTACCAAACTAGGTGACCCCATCAGTGCAAGGAAGGAATGGGGTTTGCTCTCGGTTAGTGGATACCGATCAGAAGTCCCTTTGTTTGAAGAGAATATAATATAGAATAACAGAGTTGGAAGGGACCTTGGACATCTTCTAGTCCAACCCCCTGCTCAGGCAGGAAACCTTATACCATTCCAGACAAATTGTTATCCAATCTCTTCTTAAAAATTTCCAGGGTTGGAGCATTCACAACTTCTGGAGGTTCCACTGATAAATTGTTCTAACTGTCAGGAGTTTCTCTCCTTCATTAGTTTCCATCTATTGCGTCTTCTCCTGCCTTCAGGTGCCTTGGAGAATAGCTTGACTCCCTCTTCTTTGTGGCAACACCTCAAATATTGGAAGACTGCTATCATGTCTCCCCTAGTCCTTCTTTTCATTAAACTAGACATACCCAGTTCCTGCAACCGTTCATGTGTTTTAGTCTCCAGTCCCCTAATCCTCTTTGTTGCTCTTCTCTGCACTCTTTCCAGAGTCTCCACATCTTTTCTACATCCTGGTGACCAAAACTGAATGCATTATTCCAAATGTGGCCTTACCAAGGCCTGATAAAGTGGTATTAACCCTTCACGTGATCTTGATTCTATCCCTCAGTTGATGCAGCCTAGAACTGTGCTGGCTTTTTTGGCAGTTGCAGCACACGGCTGGCTCCTATGTGGAGACGCTGTAAATCCGAACGGTCACTAAACGAATGGTTGTATGTCAAGGACTACCTGTAGGGGAACACTCCTTGCAGCTCAGCTAGAATGAGACATGAGATATCAGTCTCCCTTCTTCCAGGGTGTCCCCCACAATCAAATAAACCCCTTCGTCATTCTATTTGATCCTCGGATGGAGCAAGGAGGGAAACGGCTGGGCCATAAATTCACGGCATATAATTTATAAAGCTGCTATTGTAAATGATAAATGCTCCAAAGGCTAATTTATACTTTGAAAAGCTACCTTCAAAACGAAGCTGCCTGCCCACGGCATTCATCACCCATCGTACCGTGTTGTCTCCTGCCAGCAATGGAGATCCAGAACAGGACGGGTCTGAGAATCTTAAGACCAGTGGTGAAATCTGAATTTATTTACTATCAGTTCTGTGGGTGTGGCTTGGTGGGGGTGTCATGTGACTGGGTGGGCGTGGCTATGTAGTGGCGTAACTGGGGGATCAAAAGACAGAAACTCAGTTTAACAATGTCCTGCTGGAGCAGGGTTGGACTAGATGACCTCCAGATCCCTTCCAGCCCTGGATTATCTTCTGAAGCTGCATCTAGTGCCAGGTTTGTAGTCTTTCCTTCCTCTCCTTTTTCCCTCCCTCACTTTCTTTTTCTTCCTTCCTTCCTTCCTCAGCACCCCCACCCCCCATTTTTGGCGTAATACAATGATGGCGAACCTATGGCACGTGTGCCACAGGTGGCACACGGAGCCATTTGTCGGGGAGAATCCTAGCCAGAAGTAGGGACATAGGCAAAATAGCATTTTAAGCGAGGATTGAAGAATTCTGGAAAATCTGAAATATTTGGATCCAAACTCTTTTCTGACGTCGCTTTTTGATTTCAATTCAACTTAGAAATTCAGTGAGATCAAAGATCAGTAAAGGTAAAAGTTTCCCCTCGCACATATATGCTAGTCGTTACCAACTCTAGGGGGCAGTGCTCATCTCCGTTTCAAAGCCAAAGAGCCAGCGCTGTCTCCATGGTCATGTGGCCGGCATGACTAAACGCCGAAGACGCACGGAACGCTGTTCCCTTCCCACCAAAGGTGGTTCCTATTTTTCTTCTTGCATTTTTTACCTGCTTTCGAACTGCTAGGTTGGCAGAAGCTGGGACAAGGAACGGGAGCTCACTCCGTTACTCGGCGCTAGGGATTCGAACCGCCGAACGGCTGACTTTTTTGATTGACAAGCTCAGCATCTTAGCCACTGAGCCACCGCATCCGTTAAACATCTGTAGACTTCTCAAAACAAAAGCCAATGAAGGTCACAGCAGAGCAGCTGAGAAACAGTTCTCAAAGCCTCCTTGATGGAAGTCCCTTAACTATATTTTCACATTTTTTAACATTATTAAGAGTAGAAATTCTTCGCTCAGGCCCACCCCGAGGAGAACGTCTATTTCCACATCCGTCTGCGTCAAGTTCGTTGACCGTTTTAATATTCCCTTTTACAATTAATACCGCTTTTTTTACGGCTGGCTAGAAAGTAAACCAATTTCAGCCCGGGCTTCTTGCTATTGAATTTATTATAAAAAGTTATGTCCTTAAAAACTCCTGTAATGAAAGCGGAGGCACCATGAGATATTAAACCAGAGTTAATGCTGAGGAAGGCGGTTTGAATAATTCAATTCGTGTCACCTTAAGTATCTTTTCAAATGGAATTAACTTTATCTCGGACGCACATTCAAAAAAAAAAAAAAAAGGGAAGAAGGAAAAGAAGAAAAAAAAGACTCACGTTCCAGTTACTGATTATTGACTCAGTGAGAGCTCTTGTCTTAAATCATTTTGGCACCATTCCACCCCCCAGCTCCCCCATTTCCCACGGCAAAGCTCGGGAACTCAGGCCAAGAGAAAAGTTGAGATGGAGGCCATCGACTGTGATTCTAAGGCCGTTTGACCTCAGCTCTTGCGTGTTTCAGGGCGTCACCAAGCAGAGACGAAGAAGAATTGTTGGTTCCCTAAGACTTTGGAGTTTCAAAGAAAATATCTACAGTAAGGAGTATAGAAAAGAGTCAGGTTCTACATTTAGGCAAGAAAAATGAAATGCACAGGTACAGTATATGTGTCACCTTGCTCAACAGTAGTAACTGTGAGAGGGATCTTGGAGTCCTAGTGGACAACCATTTAAATAGGAGCCAGCCGTGAGCAGCAGCTGCCAAAAAAGCCAACACAGTTCTAGGCTGCATCAACAGAGGGATAGAATCGAGATCACGTGAAGGGTTAATACCACTTTATAATGCCTTGGTAAGGCCACACTTGGAATACGGCATTCAGTTCTGGTTGCCACGATGTAAAAAAGATGTGGAGACTCTAGAAAGAGTGCAGAGAAGAGCAACAGAGAGGATTAGGGGACTGGAGACTAAAACATATGAAGAACGGTTGCAGGAACTGGATATGTCTAGTTTAATGAAAAGAAGGACCAAGGGGAGACATGATAGCAGCCTTCCAATATCTCAGGGGTTTCCACAAAGAAGAGGGTGTCAAACTATTCTCCAAAGCACCTGAAGAAGCAATGGGTGGAAACTAATCAAGGAGGGAAGCAACTTAGAACTAAAGAGAGAATTTCCTGACAGTTAGAACAATTAATCAGTGGAACAGAAGTTGCCTCGAGAAGTTGTGAATGCCCCAACACTGGAAGTCTTTAAGAAGATGCTGGATAGCCATTTGTCTGAAATGGTATAGGGTTTCCTGCCTAGGCATGGGGTTGGACTAGAAGACCTCCAAGGTCCCTTCCAACTCTGCTATTGTATATACAGTATATGGCAGTGATGGCTAACTTTTTTGTCGCCACGTGCCGAAAGCAGTGCAATGCAATGCGCGTAACACCTCCCTGCAGCCTCTTGGGACAAAAAACAGGCCGCGGGGGGTGGGGGGGAGGATATGGGACATGCCATACACACCCCGCGTTCCCCCCTAGCCTCCTGTGCATGCGTGCGCATCAGAGACCCGGAAATCAGCTGGGCAGTGGGAGCAGAGGTGGGCTGCTATCCAGCCCAGATTGGCCAAACGGGCAGTAGCCGCGGCAGGAGGCTCTGCCCGGGCTCTTCTGCGCATGTGCAGAAGGATCAGGCGCGCGTGGGAGCGCGCCCAAACTGGTAGTAAAAAAATTAGCAACCCACCTCTGGGAGTGAGGCACGCGGATATACGCGTTGGAGCTGAGCCGCGGCAACGGCTCATCTGCCCGCAGGGAGGGCTCTGCGATGCCATAGGTTCGCCATCACGGGTATATGGGGTTCTTGCCCGGGTTTGTTTTAAGATCAGAAATGATATCAAGAGCACTTCTGGGTCCTGGTTTGTCATATCACAGATATCCCCAAAGTTTTTTTTTCAACAGGTAACTGGATTTTCTTAGTTTTTCTTTGAAAGCGTTTCACTTCTCATCCAAGAAGCTTCTTCAGCTCTGACTGGATGGAGGGGAAGGGAAGGATTTTATAGTCCTTGCAGACAGTTGGTCATTTGCATCCTTTGAGAGGGTCCTTGAGGCCACTTGGAGGTTTGTCTGTGTCCTCGGGGGTCACTTCAGTGGTGCAAATGGATGTGGTCTCTTCTTGGACACAGGGCAGAAAACATCCTGCAGAAAGCACAGCTCCACAACAAAGTCCTTTCAGCACTTCCAAGAAGGCTAAACACCCATTTGCACCACTCAGGTGACCCTGAGGACACAGAGAAACCTCCGTGGCCTCAAGGACCCTCCAAAAAGGATGCAAACGACTGGCTGCCTGCAAGGAGTATAAACCCTCCTCCTGCCATTCCACAAACCTAGTCTGTGAGTTTGACATGAAAGCTGGCTGGGTGACTTTGGGCCAACCAGCAGGAGATGGTGAGTTCTAGTTCTGCCTTATCCATGAAAGCTGAATGGGTGAGCCAATCACTAGGAGACTGTGAGTTCTAGTTCTGCCTTATCCATGAAAGCCAGCTGGGTGACCCTGGGCCAACCACCCGGAGACTGTGAGTTCTAGTTCCACTTTAGGCATGAAAGCCGGGTGAATGACTCTGGACCAATCCCCAGGAGATGGGAAGCTCTATTTCTGCCTTAGCCATGAAAGGCAGATGGGTGCCTTTCAATCACCAGGAGACTGTGAGTTCTAGTCCCACTTTAGGAGCGAAAGCCAGCTGGGTGACTTGAAACCTGTCCGTCTCTCTCAGCCCAACCAACCTGGCGTGGTTGTTGTCGCTGGGAAAACATGAGGACAGTGTCGGATAGGTTTGTCGCCGTGAGTCGTTGTGTGTGAAAATAATGAAAGGCGGGATACAAAGAAAAGCATTTGAGAAACGGACAAACAATTTCAATACATAATACAACACTCGCTCCCTGCAGCCAGGATTGCTTTGGCACAAAACTGGAAACAAATCAATGCGCCCGCAGACAAAACAATAATTAGAAAAGTACTCGAATGTGCAGAGATGAACAAGATGACCATGGAGTTAAAAGAAAGAGAGGAATCGGATTTCTATAAAATATGGAACAGAATTTATAAGTGGCTAGAAAACAGAAGCCAAAACAGGAAATAGAAGTCCTTTTTTGGTTTTTTTTCTACACAAGTATTGAATAAAAAATAACTAAAGTTACCAATCACTATCAAACTTAAAGTATTGTCTAACGATGTAAATATAATGGTGATATGAACAATTAATATTATTACAAGTGTTAGGACTACTGTTATTATATTATTACAGAGGTTAAAACCGAAAGGAAGGCAATGGAGAATGGCGAACTAGAAGGCTAAACGTGAATGCCAATACAGAAGGCTGCATAATTACTTTAGATTGTTATGTACGTCTTGTTTTTTCTTTTCTTTTTTTGTTGTGTTTTTCTTTCTGTTTTTAAGGGTAAAAACGTTTAATAAAAACTACTTTAAAAAAAGTCTTTTGTTTTTTCTAAACTAATATTGAATAAAAATTAACCAAAGTTACCAATCACTATCAAACTTAAAGTATTGACTAACGATGTAAATATAATTGTGATATGAACCATTCATATTATTACAAGCGTTAGGGCTACTGTTATTACATTATTAGAGAAGGCAAAATCGAGAGGAAGGCAAGGTAGAATGGAGAAGTACAGAAGGCTTTATAATTACTTTATATTGTTCTGTATGTCTTGTTTTTTCTGTTGTGCTTTTCTTTCTGTTTTTATGGGTAAAAACGTTTAATAAAAACTACTTTTTTTAAAAAAAGAGAGAAAGAAACGAATGAACGCAAAGGACGGGAGAATTCGGCGGAAGAGAAGCTCACCTGATGCTCCTTCTGCTTAGCGGCCTCCAACTCGGAGAGGGAATGGGTCAGTTTTTCCTGCTGCTGGGAGAGATATTTCTGGTAGAGGCTGAGCAGTTCTTGGCACTCGCGGTATTGGTGCTGCAGGGGTGAGATAACGAGTTAAGGAAAAAAGAACATTTCCAGCGGAAGAAAAGGCCGAGGGAGGGGGGGAATGCAGGAGGCCCCCTGCTGCTCGTTCAGTGCAAATCGGACATTTTTTGGACATCTGGAGAAGAAGGGATGGAGAAGTGCAACGTGAAAGGCTGACCGCAGGGAAGGGAGAACAATTCTTGGCTTAGAATACGGGTGCCCAAAGTTGGGAACTTTAAGACTTGGGGACTTCAACTCCCAGAATTCCCCAGCCAGCCAACAGTTCCCAAGTTTGGACAGCCCTGGCTTAGAAGAAGCAAAGGTTTGGCCAACACAAGGTCGGCCTTCGTGGTTCAGGCCCAGATATACACAGTCAACCCCACTCCCTTCTAGCACTGAGGATGTTACGTAGTTGGGTCATGAAACGTCTGAAAGAAAACAACCAGGCTCAGAGAGCACCGAGGACCCCACAGTTCTCCTCCTCCTCCTCTCCCTTTATAGCACTGACGATGTTCCCCAGTTGGGTCGTGAAATGTCTGCAAGAAACAACCAAGTTCAGAGAGACCCAAGAATCCAAGTTCTCCTCTCCATAAATCCCACTCCCTTCTAGCACTGATGATGTGACCTAGTTGGGTCATGAAACATCTGAAAGGAAACCGTCAAACTCAGAGGACACCAAGGGGAAAACAGTCTCCTCCTCCCATCTCCACTCCTCTACCTCTCCACAAACCCCTCTCCCTTCTAGCACTGAGGATGTTACCTAATTGGGTCATGAAACGTCTGCAAGAAAACAACCAAGCTCAGAGGGCACCAAGGACCCCAGAGCTCAACTCTGAGCTACAGATATAAGCTTCTATTGTTAGGATGACAAAGTGAACCATTGTATCTAATCAGAGAAGAAGCCATCCTCCCTTGCAGCATTGATGACATTACCTAGTTTGGTAATGAAACGTCTGCAAGAAAACAACCAGGCTCAGAGAGCACCAAGGAGCCCACAGCTCTATCTTGAGCTGCAAATATTTTCTTCTATCCCATCTACTTGTATATATAAACAAGAGAGCAAATCCCATTTCTTTTTATGACTAATGATGTAACCTAGTTGGGTCATGAAGCGTCTGCAAGAAAATAACCAAGCTCAGAGAGCATCAGGATACCACAGCCACGCCACCAGGAGATGGTGAGTCCAAGTTCTAGCAACATGAAAAGCAGAGACAGGAGAACATTATTGACTCAGAAGCAGCAAAGATTTGACCAATACAAGGCCAACATTTGTAGTCTGGGCCCAGATATACTCAGGTAGTCCTTCACTTACAAACAAAATGTTAAAAAGTTATAATTATATAGCTGCTTACCAAGCACGTATGGAATAGGATAGGATAGGCAAGGATAGGATAAGAAGAGAGTGGAGTGGAGTAGAGTGGAATAGGAATAGAATAGATTATTAAACTCCCACAACCTCTGGAGGCAAGCTGTTCCACTGGTTCATTGTTCTCATTGTTAGAAAGAGTCTCCTTAGTTCCAGGTTGCTTCTCTCCTTGATTAGTTTCCACCCACTGCTTCTTGTCCTGCCTTCAGGTGCTTTGGAAAATAAGTTGACCCCCTCTTCTTTGGGGCAGCTCTCAAATATTGGAAGACTGCTATCATGTCACCCCTAGTCCTTCTTTCTATTAAACTAGACATACCCAGTTCCTGCAACCGTTCCTCATACGTTTTAGTCTCCAGTCCCCTAATCCTCTTTGTTGCTCTTCTATTAATTTAAAATGATGTCATTTTTCTGCGGGATTTTTTGAGCTGTGGGTGGGCTTCACTGGGCTCCCCCCCCCCCCCAGGTACCTCGCCACTCCCATCTCTGTTTCCATCCTTCCCTGGATCCCAGCGCACAGGATAAAAGGCTTGGTCACAGAGACATGAAAAATGAGCCACCCAAAAAAGAAAGCTTGTCATATATTCTTATTTAATCATCCTAATTGCTCAAAGCAAACTCCGCTAACCCGTGGGGTGAAGAAGGGAAATTAACGTAGGGTCAAAAATATTAGAGCTTCCAATAAAACAACCAAGTATTTTTTCTACGTGTGGGAAGAAGTCAGCTACAATGCTCACTTTTCAATCCCAAACGCAGCACCAAAAATTGGAAATATATATAGAATAGAAAAGAATAGCAGAGTTGGAAGGTACCTTTGTGGTCATCTAGTCCAACCCCATTTAGACAGGAAACCCTATACCACTTCTGAGAAATTGGATATCCAACATCTTCTTAAAGACTTCCAGTTTTTAAGCATTTTACAACTTATGGAAGCAAAACCCATCACTGATTAATTGTTCTCACTGTCAGGACATTTCTCCTTAGTTCTAAGTTGCTTCTCTTCTTGATTAGTTTCCACCCATTGCTTCTTGTTCTACCCTCAGGTGCCTTGGAGAATAGTTTGACTCCCTCTTCTTTGGGGCAACCCCTGAGATATTGGAAGGCTGCTATCCTGTCTCCCCTAGTCCTTCTTTCTCTTAAGCTAAACATACCCAGTTCCTGCAACCGTTCTTCATATGTTTTAGTCTCCAGTCCCCTAATCATCTTTGTTGCTCTTCTCTGCACTCTTTCTAGAGTCTCCACATCTTTCTTACATCGTGGTGACCAGAACTGAATGCCGTATTCCAAGTGTGGCATTACCAAGGCCTTGTAAAGTGGTATTAACACTTCACGTGACCTCGATTCTATCCCTCTGTTGATGCAGCCTAGAACTGTGTTGGCTTTTTTGGCAGCTGCTGCACACGGCTGGCTCCTATTTAAATGGTTGTCCACTAGGACTCCAAGATCCCTCTCACAGTTACTACTACTGAGCAAGGCACCACCTATACTGTGTGTGTGTGTGTGTGCGCGAGCACGCACACACACACATTTAAATACATACATACATAAACACACACATGTATGTATGTACAGTATATGTGGTACCTTGCTCAATATACATTAGCTGACATTCTTCCTTACAAACTCTTGGTTTACGACCATGATCCGGATTAGAATTGCCACGGCTAAAATGGTTGACCCGGGGCCACTGCGACCGTCATAAATACATGCCAATTGCCAAGCGCCTGAATTTTGATCATGTGACCAGTGGGATTTATTTTCCTTCCTTTCCTTATTTTCTTCCTTCTTTTCATTCTGATTTCATCTCCTTCCTTCCATTGTCATTCCCATCTCCTCCCTCCCTCCCTCGCCTCCCTTCCCTTCTCCCTTTTCTCCCTCTCCCCCTTTCTTTCCTTTTATCCCTCTCTCCTCCCTTTTCTTCTTTTCCTTTTCTCCCTCTCTCCACCCTTCCCTTCTCTCTCTCTTTCCTCTCTCTCCCCCCTTCCTTCCTTCCTTTTCTCCCTCTCTCCCCTTCCTTCCTTCTCTCTCTCCTCCCTTTCTCTCCCCCTCCTTCCTTCCTTCCTTCCGTTCCTTCCTTCCTTTTCTCCCTCTCTCTCCTCTCCCATTCCTCTCTCTCCCCTTCCTTCCTTTTCTCTCTCTCTCCTCCCTTTGTCTCCCCTTCCTTCCTTCCGTTCCCTCCTTCCTCTTCTGTCTCTCTCTCCTCCCTTCCCTTCTCTCTCCCCTTCCTTCCTTCCTTCCTTCCTTTTCTCCCTCTCTCTCCTCCCACAGAGATGCTGCCACAGTCGTTTAGTGTGAAAAACAATCCTAAGTCACTCGCTTCAGTGCCATAGTTACTTTCCACAGTCACTAAACCAACTGTGATATCTTTGACGGTCACTAACAGCTGGTTGCAAATCAAGAGTTACCTCTATCACCCAGCAACTCAAACCTCTTGAGCACCCAGTACAAAATTCCCCCCCCCCTTTTTTACTAGAATTTCCAACAAGGGGATAAACCCCTTAAGCAGAAAGCAGGATGTTAATTCAGCCGAAGAAAGAAAGATGCAATGAGATAGAAACAAACAACGGGGAAAGTAGACGGACAGAGTGCCCAGATGCAAATAAAGGTGATTTATTTATCAGGGGAAAAGACGGTCATCCATTTCCTTGACGCCCGGCCCCACATGGGAAGCTGTTGGCGAGCTCCCCACGGTTCCCCAAAGGCAGACTCAGCCTGGCAGACCTTCCGGAGAAGACAGGTTTTAGACGGTGATTTAGAGAAACAGCCCATGGTGGCCTTTGCGAGGATATTACTGCATTTCCCAGAGGAGGACATGAGCAGGCTCCTCACTTCTCAGCGGGCGATTCCTGTTCTAGAATTAGAATTAGAATAATAGCGTTGGAAGGGACCTTGGAGGTCTTCTAGTCCAACCCCCTGCCTAGGGAGGAAACCCTACACCACTTCAGACAAATGGCTATCCAGCATCCTCTTAAAGACTTCCAGTGTTGGGGCATTCACAACTTCTGGAGGCAACTTCTGTTCCACTGATTAATTGTTCTAACTATCAGGAAATTTCTCCTCAGTTCTAAGTTGCTTCTCTCCTTGATTAGTTTCCACCACATTGCTTCTTGTCCTGCCCTCAGGTGCCTTGGAGAATAGCTTGGCTCCCTCTTCTTTGGGGCAACCCCTGAGATATTGGAAGACTGCTATCATGTCTCCCCTAGTCCTTCTTTCTCTTAAGCTAGACATACCCAGTTCCTGCAACCGTTCTTCATATGTTTTATCCTCAGTCCCCTAATCCTCTTTGTTGCTCTTCTCTGCACTCTTTCCAGAGTCTCCACATCTTTTCTACATCGTGGCGACCAAAACTGAATGCAGGATTTCAAGTGTGGCCTCAGTCATGAAAGCCAGCCTTGGGCCAATGGCTCTTTCTCGGCTCACCCCACCCCATAGCTTTGTTTAATATATAGACTCTTCCATGAGAAGCAGGCTGACAAAATATGGAATTTCCTTCCGTTGAAAGAATAACCTTGCAAACCCCAGACTGAGCTTGAATCGAGAAAGAGTCCAGGAAGGTTTAAAGGAGGTGAACATCTTCCTGGGCAAACATTACTGTTATTGGCAGGGTGAATTTGGTCCTGTGATTGTCAGGCAGGGCCCACGTCACATGGTTGATGTTATGGGGGGAAACAGGAGGAGGACTCGGTATGTTTGCCACATTGACTATAAAAATATTGGAGGTGGGAAGGGAGGGAGGGAGGAGGAGAGGGGAGGGGAGGAAAGGATGAAGTAGGGAATGGGGAAGGAAAGAGAAAGAAAGAGTGAGAAGGAAAGAAAGAAAGAGAAAGAGAGGAAGAAAGGAAGGAAAGAAGGGAGGGAGGAAGATAGATGATAGATAGATAGATAGATAGATAGATAGATAGATAGATAGATAGATAGAGATAGATAGATAGATATTACTGGGGGAATATTGAAATATTGAAGGTGGGAAGGAAGGGGGAGGGGGAGGGAGGAGAGGGGAGGAGAGGAAAGGATGAAGTAGGGAAAGGGAAAGGAAGGAGAAAAAAGAAAGAGAGGGAGAAAGATAGATAGATAGATAGATAGATAGATAGATAGATAGATAGATAGATAGATAGATAGATAGATAGTGAAAGATATATATTACTGGGGAATATTGAAATATTGAAGGTGGGAAGGAGAGGGAGGAGGAGGGAGGGAGGGAGGGAGGAGACAGGAAGAGAGGAGAGGTAAGGATGAAGAAGGGAAGGGGAAAGGAAGGAGAAAGAAAGAAGAGAGAGGAAGGAAGGAAAGAAGGAAGGAAGAAATGAAAGAAAGAATGAAAGAAAGAGAAAAAAATCTTACTATTGCTTATTTGACTTTTATGGCTATCTATCTCATCTAAGCAATAATTCTGGACTTCAGGTAGTTTTATACTGATTTTTTTCCTCCCAGGAAACAGAAGGGTCCAAAAATTAGTTCTGATGGTCTCTGAAGCCTTCGTCATGTATTTAAAAAAATCCCAGCTATAACAATCAGTAATTAAATGTATAATAAATGAACCCCTTCCCCTGGAGCCAGAGTGACTTTTCCTCTTGAAAATGCCTCTTCGTTTGCATCCTTCAAGAGCTAAAGGCTGGCCTTTGGAGTACGCATTACAGTCCAATTTCTTTCAACCCAAGCGACAGGACGAAATATCAAATATCTAAAAAGCCCAAGCCCTCTGAATTTTCGACCCATCGCTGCCTGATCAACTTTTGACACTTCATCGGTCCTCTCTCCACTGTGAGACACAGCTTGATCATATTTGGGAAGATTTCTTTTCTTTTAAAAGCAAGGAAACTTGCTATTTCCTAAGCTGCCAAATTGAGTTAAGAAAAAAAAAAATCCAGGGATATAAAGGTTACAGCCGTGTTGGCAAACCTATGGCAGGCGTGTCCGAAGTGGTACACGGAGCCATGTTGCCTAGCACCTGTGGCATCGGCCGTTCCTCTTCTGGATTTCTGGCGCGCATGCAACAATCAGCTGGCCTTTGTGCTTGCGGCAGTGCTGGTCTTCCATTTTCCGGTGTGAGCATGACTTATGGCCAGCTGATCGCCGGGTGCGCATGAGTGGCAATAATTGGGAGACTTGCTGGCTGGCACGCACATGCGTGCCGAAAACCGGTAGTTCATTTTGTGGCGCATGCATGCCCTCACAGCCATGAAGTGCTCCCTTTTTGGCACTCAGTGCCACGCATGGACGCTCCAAGCTTTGCCATCACTGGCCTACAGCATCTTATTAAAACTAGGAGACCGAGTAAAATGAGAGTTTTGTTTAACTCTAGGCTGCCAATACTATCCATCTCTCTCTTAGCATTTTATAATGAATGGAGTTTATAACAGGGCTTTTTTCTTTGCTTCCTTCTGAATTTTCACATGAGTAATGCTTTCAGTTAGACCATTCTTATCCCCCCCACCCCCTTCAGCTTAGCAAACGTGAAATAAAAAAAGGTTTCCAGGCTTTAAAATTCGCCTACGTTTAGCTTTGCAGGTGGACTGATGGTAAAGGCTCACCAAATACCAGGTGCCAAGAACTTAAAACCGAAAAATGAAGGTAGGAAAGACAAAAAGGCAGAGGAGAAAGCAATGTTGTAGTAAGGGTGATTAGATAAACGTATGAAGAGGCATGAGGAATAGGTTTGTGGAAATGGCAGATGAGAAATGGGAATGGGAAATTGACGTAGAGAAGCTACAGAACATACAATTGATGCAAAGGGGAAAAAAATCTCAGATGGGGAATGGACCAAAAAAAGAAATGATAGAATGAGGAATTGACTCAAAGGAGAAATTACAGAATGCGGAATTGACCAAAAGAGAAATTAAAGAATGCGGAATTGACTTAAAAAAGAAATTACAGAATGTGGAATTGATTCAAAGGACAGATTACAGAATGCAGAATTGACCAAAAGAGCAAATTACAAGGCACTGCCCATGGGAAGGGCATTTCCTTGTTTTAAACACACAGAAGGAATGGTTTCCCAAAAGTACTTTTTCAAGGGGCAACTGGATTTTCTGGTTTTTCTTTGAAGATGTTTCGCTTCTCATCCAAGAATCTTCTTTAGTTCTGACTGGATGGTGAGGAAGGGAAGGATTTATGTTCCTTGCAGACAGCTGGTCATTTGCTTCCTTTTTACGGAGAGTCATTGAGGCCACCTGGAGGTTCGTTAATCAGGTGACCTGAGGACACATACAAACCTCCAAGTGGCCTCAATGACCCTCTAAAAGGATGCAAATGACCAGCTGCCTGCAAAGAGTATAAATCCTTCCCTTCCCCACCATCCAGTCAGAGCTGAGGAAGCTTCTTGGATGAGAAGCGAAGCGTCTTCAAAAGAAAAAAATCAGAAAGTCCAGTTGCCGCTTGAAAAAAAAAACACAACAATGGCCCGGATGATGGAGGATCTCGATAGACAATCAAAGGGTATCGTCTCAAATAACAATCCCAGAAGTGGAGAGATTTTTGCAGCTGGCGCTTTTTTCAATTATTCCCCCCCCCTCCCCCAATGCAAACAGAAGAGAATAGACCAGGGGTCTCCAACTTTGGTAACTTGTACCCTGGAGGACTTCAACTCCCAGAATTCCCCAGCCAGCAAAGCTGGAGGACTTCAACTCCCAGAACTTGTAGCCTGGAGGACTTCAACTTTCAGAATTGAGAGTTAAATTCCAAGGTTGGAGACCCCTGGAATTGGACCTTCAGCAGAAAAACGAGGAGAGGAAGATGGGTTGGGGTGTGTGTGTAAGATCCGAGCCCTGCCCTTCTTCTCTTGGGAGCCTTTTCCCCTTAAACCGCCAAACGCCGTCAGCGAGGAGGCGCAGCTCCTTCCTTGCCACCGTCTTGAAAAGGAAATTAAATTTACATTCCTGGAAGAACGCACAGTGGTGGTATCATAATTAGTTCATGACTTGATTATCCTTTGAAGTGAGAGGGAAGGGGCCAGGGCGCATACCAATGAAGCCGGTGTGGGAGTCACCTGCTCGGGTTTCTGGGTGAGTTTGGGTGGGTGGGTTTGGGTGGGTTGCGAGAGGAAGGGGCTGGGCGCAGGGAAACAAAGGCAAAAGGAAGGATCTCTCCAGCTGGAGAGATCAAATACCAATCTTTTCTGCTCCCATCTGGCACACAGACTAACTAGCATCACTTAAGAGGTGCCCTCTCTAATCAAAGGAAGGAGCTGTTTGGGCAAATAACGCTTGCAGCTCCTTCTCAGCCACCTGCGCAAGAGAGCAGTTTTCCCTTTCCTTTCCTTTCCCTTCCCTTCCTTTCTGTCTTGTCCCATCCTGTCCCTTCCCTTCCTTTCTTTTTTTCCCTCTTTCGTTTCCCTTCCTTTCCTTTCCTTTCCTTTCTTTCCCCTTTTGTTTCCCTTCTCTTCTCTTCCTTTCCCTTCCTTTCTTTTCTTTCTTTCCTTTCCCTTTCATTTCCCTTCCTTTCCCTTCTTTCCTTTCCTTTCGTTTCCCTTCCTTTCTTTTCTTTCTTTTCCTTTCGTTTCCCTTCCTTTCCCTTCTTTCCTTTCCTTTCGTTTCCCTTCCTTTCCCCCTTTGTTTCCCTTCTTTTCCTTTCCCTTTCTTTTCTTTCCTTTCCTTTCGTTTCCCTTCCCTCCCTTCCTTTCCTTTTCCTCATCCTCTCCTTCCTTTCCCCTCCCTTCCCTTCCTTTTTTGCTTATATGTTCCTTCCTTTTCCTTTCCTTTCCCGCCCTGTCCCATTCCTTCCTTCCCCTCATCCTTTCTTTCGTTCCTTCCTTCCTTCCCACCTTTAATAATAACCCCTTCACACACACACACACACACACACACACACACACACACACAAACACAGGTTGGATCAACCTTTAAGCTTCTTAGGTCGATCCAAACAGCCAAAGGGATTTCTTTTAAAAGGAGATTTACGGGCATTTCCTGCTTCGGCTCTTTGAATTAAAGGCTGCCCCCTCCCCAAAGATTTTTTTTTTAAAGGACAGATTTAAAGCTGCCAAGCCATTCTCGGATGCCCACTGACTGCCGACCCCCACACATGACATGCAACATACACACGCACACACACACACACCCACTCACACGCATTCTTGGATGTTGAGACTCTAGAAAAGAGTGCAGAGAAGAGCAAGGAAGATGATTAGGGGACTGGAGGCTAAAACACATGAAGAACTGTTGCAGGAACTGGGCATGGCTAGTTTAATGAGAAGAAGGACCAGGGGAGATATGATAGCAGTCTTCCAATATCTCAGGGGTTGCCACAAAGAAGAGGGAGTCAAACTATTCTCCAAAGCACCTGAGGGTAGAACAAGAAGCAATGGGTGGAACTAATCAAGGAGAGAAGCAACCTGAGAACTGAGGAGAAATTTCCTGACAGTGAGAACAATTAACCCAGTGGAACTGCTTGCCACCAGAAGTTGTGAATGCTCCAACACTGGAAGTTTTTAAGAACGAGATTGGAAAACCATTTGTCTGAAAATGGTATAGGGTTTCCTGTCTAGGCAGGGGGTTGGACTAGAAGACCTCCAAGGTCCCTTCCAACTCTGCTATTCTATATAGAGGATGTTCTGAACATCTTCAAGGAAAAAATAAAACCCATTTACCTTTTTGAAAAAGCACTTCTGGCCCACGATGGCTAGTTAGTAACCTCAGTGCCGAACACGGAGAAGGCAGGATCCAACGGGGCCAAATTCTCTTTGGAGGTGAGAAATCTGGGGGAGAACGGAGGTTCCCCTGGCAACCGAATGGGAATTTGCCTCCACATTCAGCCTGCGAGGGACGGTGGGGCAGCCCACCCCCACCCCCCACTAAAGAAAAGAGATGCATTTCTCTTCCTCCCCTTTTATGTGTTTAAAACGCTAGATTGATACAACTGCAGAGAACCCAGGCATAATTTAGCTATCATTTCCTATCAAATTGCTCATAATTGTGACTATAAAATGATAATATTCTACCATATGCGCGTTCAACAAAGCTTGCAAAAGCAAGGGTCAGCGGGAAGAAAAAAATGGACCGCAGGCTCCTGCTTAGCGGCCAGGGAGGGGAAATGCCACAGTAGCCCAGGCGCCTCCGTGGGGCTCAGCCAGGGATGGAGAGCAGGGTCTGTGCTCACCAGCCCCCCAAATCCCTCTAGTCTTTCCACATCAATCTTCTTTCTCCAGGCACCAAACTTGAAAAGCCAAAATATTAACTTCAAATCCAGGAGGAATAAAAGCAAGGGTGTTTGTTTAAAGTAAATGTAAATGTTCCCCTCGCACATATGTGCTAGTCGTTCCCGACTCTAGGGGGTGGTGCTCATCTCCGTTTCAAAGTCGAAGAGCCAGCGCTGTCCGAAGTCGTCTCCGTGGTCATGTGGCCAGCATGACTAAATGCCGAAGGCGCACGGAACGCTGTTCCCTTCCCACCAAAGGTGGTTCCTATTTTTCTACTTGCATTTTTTACATGCTTTCGAACTGCTCGGTTGGCAGAAGCTGGGACAAGTCACGGGAGCTCCCTCCGTTACGTGGCGCTAGGGATTCGAACTGCCTAGCTTCTGATCAACAAGCTCAGCGTCTTAGCCACTGAGCCATTTGTTAAGTGAGTTTTGCCTCATTTTACGAACTCTCTTGCTACTGTTGTTAAGTTTTCCACTCTTATGGCCGTTAAAATACCCCAAGATCACATGATCAAAACTCGGACGGCCACCGACTCGTATTTATGACAGTTGCAGTGTCCCGGGGTCACGTGATCTCCTTTTGCGACCTTCTGACCAGCAAAGTTAATGGGGGAAGCCAGATTCACTTAACGACCGTGGGACTAATTGAACAACTCGCAATGATTCACTTAACAAAACTGCGAGCAAGGAAAGTTGTGAAAGGGGAGACAACTCCTTTAACAAAATTTCTCACTTAGCAATGTAAATCCTGGGCTCAGTTGTGGTCGTAAGTTGAGGACTACCTGTATGATGGGCCACAGGGATTCTATCAGCCGGAGAGGCAGCAGGCTGGAGAAACTGGCTTAAAAATCATTATATTATTATTTTTCTCCCAAAGGAAGAGAGAAATATTCTCAGCCTTAGCGAGCCATTCTGATTTCTCCCGAACAAACCTTGAACTTTCTGTGCTCAAAGCTTCCTTCCCGGGAATTTACGGACATAAATCTTTTCTGTGGGCAGCAATAAATATAAATAAATAAATAAAGATAAGACAGAAAGAAAAGCAGATTTTTTTTTTTATCACGGCATTACTGGGTCCCTCCCTGCCTATATTCTTCAATCCCCGGAATCAATTTTCTCGGAGGATCTTTTGAAAATAAGTTTTGATAGATGCTGGCTAGAAATGATTTAGCTGTAAAGTAGAAGCCTCTTTAAAGCTGGGATAATCAGAGCGCGGGCTTGGGGAGATGGAGAGGGGGGGAAAGGGGGACAGAGGGAGGGACAGAGAGAGAGAGAAAGAGAAAGAGAGAAGAGAGAAAGAGACAGAGAGAGGGGGGAGAGAGGGAGGGAAGGAGAGAGGATAGGGAGAGAAAGAGGGAGGGAGGAGAGGATGGCGAGAGAGAGAGAGAGGGAAAGAGACAGAGACAGCGAGAGAGAGAAAGAAAGAGAGACACAGAGAGACATCTGCTCCTCTCCGGTTCTCTCCCCTCCTCAAGTGCATCACTTTGACTTGTGTAACGTTGGGCAAAAATAACCTCCGGCCATATAAATGCTTGCATTCAGATGAAAAAAGAAGCTGAAGAATATACAGGTAGTCCTCGACTTACGACAGTTCATTTAGTGACTGTTTGACGCTCCCATGGCCATGAAAAAATAGGACTTTATGATCGTTCTCCACATGGGGGAATGCTGACCTTACAGCATCCTCAGTGATTTACATTTGTACGCTTGGCAACTGACTAGCATTTATGATGCTTTATACTGTCCGGGGACGGGGGGGACGGGGGGGGGACGGAACGGCACTTATTGTTCAAAGCCCCTGAAGGCAAGAAACAATGGATGGAAACTAATCAAGGAGAGAAGCAACCTGGAACTAAGGAGAAACCTCCTAACAATGAGGACAATTAGCCAGTGGAACAGCTGGCCACCAGATGTTGGAGGTTTTTAAGCAGTCTCAAATGATCTAGGTTTCCTGCTTGAGCAAAAGGGCCCAAGGTCCCTTCCGGCTCTCTTCCGATTGGTTTGTGATCATCGGAGTGGAGCATGCCAAAGCAGAGAAAGGCAACGAAGGGCTTGCAAAGTCCGAGTAAACTTTTACTCCGCGGCAGGCCCTTTTTCCTAAAGCCGAATCTGTTTCCAGGGCGTTTACATTAGCATGTCTGTAACAACACAACAAAAAATGCCAGAAAAATGTAGAGCGGTAAATAACAACGGCCAAGCTGTTTGCACTTCAGCTCACTGGTTATTGCGGCAATTTAGCGGTTCAAGATGCGAAATGCTTTCCTTTTAAATGCTACCTTCCACTAAAGGTTAAGCGCATTACGTCTTCGCGGGAGGCCTTTTGGAAGGGCTCTGCGGCCCATTGGCGGAGCTTCTCGCACATGGCGCCAAACAAAACCGAGGCGGAAGGCTTTGGAAGTTCACATTTCTCCATAATTATGCCTTCCAGGGAATGGGATATCCTTGGCGATCCGCCAGCTCGGGAAAACAGCAAGGGATAATGGCCGAAAGAGTGATTTCCCACAGCAGGGGACACCAACACACGTGGTCGCATGGCCCCAGAGGCGAAGGTGACGTGTGGCTGAGCATGAGAATGTGGCACCTTTTCCCATGCAACTATCCCAAACTCCAGGCACAAAGAGGAACCCCCCCGAGGAAGCTGGGCAGCTGACAGCTGGTTTGGGTTGGGGGAGACGAAGGTCTGTTGAAAAACTGCCAGCCAAGTTGTGCTGTTTTTTTCAAGAAGCAACTGGACTTTGTTTTTCCTTGAAGATGTTTCGCTTCTCATCCGAGAAGCTTCTTCGGTTCTGACTGGATGGTGGATGGACGATGGGAGGATTTCTATTCCTTGCAGCCCTTTTTTACAGAGACGCGTTTTACCAAGCTGCATCACTCTTTGGTTTGGTGGCTGCAGTGCCTCAGATAGAAAGTCCCTACAGAGAGTGGTGAGGACAGCGGAGAAGATTATAGGAGACTCACTTCCCGTTATTCAGGATGCTGCTTATAAGCGCTGTGTGCTTAGAGCTCGAAGCATCGTTAGGGACACCCAGACACCCACTTTAAGGTCTGATCCGGTTGCTCCCCTTTGGGAGGAGGTTTGGAAGTATTTCTAGCAGGACATCCAGATTCTGCAACAGCTTTGTTCCCTAGGCCATCTGTCTGGTAAACTTGCAAGATTCGTTTTTCCCGCCATGCACACGGATACATCCGAACTAGACTGTGTTGTTTCTCTGTGTCATAGAATATATGTGAGGTGTATGCATAAATTTGGTATTTACCGTATTTTTCACAGTATAAGACGCACCAAGGTTTTGAAGAGGCAAATTTAAAAAAAAAAGTTTTTGCACTCTGCAAATCTCCCCAAAACAGGCCTGTTTTTTTTTTAAAAAAAGGGCATGAATAGCCTTTAGGAGGCTTGTAGAGTGCTCCTGGGGTGGGGGGACGCAAAAACGAGCAAAAACTGGCCCATTTTTCATCAAAAATAGGCCTGTTTTGTGTCAAAAAAAAAGAGCATGGATAGCCTTTAGGAGGCTTATAGAGTACTCCTGGGGGCGGGGGGGGGGGGGGCAAAATTGAGCAAAAAACTGGCCCATTTTTTTGCTCATTTCTGCCCTCCCGAGCCCCCAGGAACACTCTGAAAGCCTCCTAAAAGCTATGCACAGCCATTTTTGTGAAGGGGGCGAGTTTTCTGGAGGCAAAAAAAATGCTGCATTCAGTGTATAAGACGCACCCAGATTTTCAGCCTCTTTTTTGAGGGGAAAAAGGTGCGTCTTATACTTTGAAAAATACGGTATTATTTAGTCATGTTCACGTACTTCATATTGTAGGGGGCGACCCTTTGAGAGCTGCATGCCATGAAACTTCATTTTAATGTGTGCCGATTAGTGTACATGCAAAGTGACCCTAAAGTTATTATTCCATTTGTTCTCTCTGGTCGTTAGCGCTCTCTCTGGGAGCTGTTGAGGCCACTTGGAGGTTTATCTGGGCCCAACCGCTTCACAAACCGCAGGGCACAACACTAGGGAACAAACCCATCAGGACAAGACTTTGCACTTCCATCTGCATTTGAAAGGCAAAGGCTGCTCTTTGGAAGACAGCAAAGTCCACATTTTGGACAGAGAGGACCGCTGGTTTGGAAGAGGGGTCGAAGCAGGGGTGGGCTTCAAAAAGTTCAGCAACGGGTTCTCTACCCGGTGGCTGGGTGGGCGTGGCCTAGTTGGCCTCATGCTTTCCTCGAGCCCCTGGGAAGGCAAAAACTGCCTCCCGTGGCCTCCGGAGGCCTTCCGGAACCATCCAGGAGGCCCGTTTGCCCCATCCCCAAGCCTCCACATGGGCCCTGCACTTACTTGGCCTCCCATACGAGCTGCGTGGAGACTCCTGGGAGGGGAGGGGCAGAGTGGGAGGGGTGGGCGGGGCCAACCAGGGGTGGGATTTGGAGGTTCTCTGAACCGCCCATAACCGTTACCGTATTTTGGGACTATAAGACGCACCGGAGTATAAGACACAACATGATTTTGAAGAGGTAAATTTTTTAAAAAAGTTTTTTACACTCTGCAAGCCTCCCAAACCGTCTGCACCACTCATTTTTTATTTTTATTTTTTTAAAAAAAGGGGGGGGGGGGCAAGTGTCATGCAGAACTTTGGGAGGCTTGTAGAGTGCTTGGGGTGGGGTGGGGTGGGGTGGGGAAACGACCTATTTTTTGCTCCTTTTTTGCCCTCCCCAGCCCCCAGGAGCATTTTGCAAGCCATCCAAACCCTCAGCACAGGCATTTTTGCAAAAGGGGGGGGGGGTCGTTTTGGTAGGCCAAAATTGCTGTATTCAGTGTATAAGATGCACCCAGATTTTCACCCTCTTTTGGGGGGGAAAAAGGTGCACCTTATACTCCGAAAAATACGGTAGCTACGGGTTCTCCCGAACCCGAGTGAACTCGTAGCAGCCCATCCCTGGGTCAAAGAGACAATCTACGTCCAAAATGAGCAGCCCTCTCTCCACAGAGGGGAAAGGATACCACACCACCCATCTCCTGTTTCCAACACAGTCCTTTCAGCTGTGTCCCAAAATGGATCCACATTCAGCTGTACTACTCAGGTGTCCCCGAGGACAACACACAAACCTCCAGGTAGCCTCAAGGACCCTCTAAAAGGATGCAAATGACCAGCTGTCTGCAAGGAGTATAAATCCTTCCATTCTCCACCATTCAGTCAGAACTGAGGAAGAACTACTTCCATTTTGGGGAACAGACCCAAAACTGGAGGGAGACTGGAAGGAAGGAAGAGAGAGAGAGAGAGAAAGAGAATGCTAATAGTAGTGATCGAAGTACAATTGGACCGTACTCGTAAAATATCAAAATCCACGCAGATGCTACCATGGTCGAAGCCTGTCCTAATCCATCGGTTATATTTTTTTCTTACTCTGTGATGATCAGTTGGAATGAAAAAGAGAGAAAATCTATTTTATTTAGGTCCACCTGTCCTTTTTTTTCTCGTTTTCCACAGGAGGAAATATTGCTCTGGACACCATATCCCTAACGCTTATAATGCAGCGTACTTTATTACACTTTTTTGCTTTGGGAGAAGACAAAATGAAGCATGAAATAAGAAATATACTTGCAGAACAATATTCATTGGCGGATGAGAAAGGCATGCAGTCCTTGAGAAGGAAAGCGTTCTTTAACTCTGGGCAAAAATAAAATAAAATAAAAAATGTAGCATCCAACTTTTGATCGCCCTCGCAAGCCCATTTCAGGTTTCATTGTTGGATCGTTGCCAGGCTTCGGATTTCAATTTAACCATCAACAGGCACATAGAGATAAAAAAACATCTACATACCATTAAAAGAAGCAAGGCAAAAAAGCCAAAAAGGAATCAAATAGACTAAAACACCTCCTGGCCAGCAATCAACAACTGGATGAGTAAAAAATTACCACAAAGATTAACACTAGACCAACAATCCACCAGTAAACAATCTCCTAATTAAGGAACCATCAATTCAAACAATCAAATAGTAAACAACAACCTAATGAAGAAACCACCAATATTCCTGCCAATACTGATAGGGTAGGCCATCAGAACATAAACAGAGAGCAAATCCCAGTCCTTACTAACCCTGATGATGTAGCCTAGTTGGATATTGAAACATCTGCAAGAAAATAACCAAGCTCAGAGAGCACCAAGAAACAATTTGTTTGTTCGTTCGTTCGTTTCAGGAGTCGTGAAGATCTGTCCGTGAATCTCAGGGACTCTGTGCCAAGCCTTTCCTTGCACAGCGCGTCCTTTGGAAAATATTGACATGGCAGCTTTCCAAGCTAGATAAGGTCTGTGGTCATAAATATTCCTTTGAAAGGCTGTTTGACCAGGCCTTGGCTGAATGGGAATGAGAGGAATTCACATTTGTTTAATAAAAGGGGTTTTGTCGGGACCAGGCCTCTGCTTCATGCTTTTTGGGGAAGCCCAGGGCAGAACACGGCTTAAAGAGGAAATCCAGGTTCCCTGCATTCTTTTTTTGGTAAGGGGGGTAAAATTACTGAGAAAAGTTGCCCAGCTACCGATAGACATGAATGAAGAATGCTGCGGCAATTGAGTTGAATCATAAACTTGAACATTGGGCACTATCTAATAAAATGAAATTCAATGGTGAAAAGAGTCAGGTTCTACATTTAGGCAAGAAAAACGAAATGCACAGGTAAAGGATAGGTAGAAACTTGCTCAGTAGTAGTAACTGTGAAAGGGATCTTGGAGTCCTAGGGACAACCAATTAAATAGGAGCCAGCCGTGTGCAGCAGCTGCCAAAAAAGCCAACACAGTTCTAGGCTGCATAAATAGAGGGATAGAATCAAGATCACGTGAAGTGTTAATACCACTTTATAAGGCCTTGCTAAGGCCACACTTGGAATATTTGCATTCAGTTTTGGTCACCACGATGTAGAAAAGATGTGGAGACTCTACAAAGAGTGCAGAGAAGAGCAACAAAGAGGATTAGGGGACTGGAGACTAAAACGTATGAAGAACGGTTGCAGGAACTGGGTATGTCTAGTTTCATAGAAAGAAGGACTAGGGGAGACAGGATAGCATTGTTCCAATATCTCAGGGGTTGCCACAAAGAAGAGGGAGTCCAACTATTCTCCAAAGCACCTGAGGCTGAAACAAGAAGCAATGGGTGGAAACTAATCAAGGAGAGAAGCAACTTGGAACTGAGGAGAAACTTCCTGACAGTTGAGAACAATTAATCAGTGGAACAGAAGTTGCCTCCAGAAGTTGTGAATGCCCCAACACTGGAAGTCTATAAGATGTTGGATAGCCATTTGTCTGGAACAATATACGGTTTCCTGCCTAGGCAGGGGGTTGGACTAGAAGACCTCCAAGGTCCCTTCCAACTCTGCTATTGCATTGTATTGTATTGTATTATAAGATATTTTCCTGGATTTCGATATTAGCTTCTAGGAAGGGTAGAAATATGTTCCACTGTGGTTTTGTACCCAGGGGAGAGGCAAATTAGAATGTCCCTGCATCCTTGACTTACGACCACCACAGTGCTAAATTTCGTCGTTGGAAAGCGAGACGGTTGCTAAGAGAATTTTGCTCCATTTTACAACCTTTCTTGCCACACAGCTGTTAAGTGAATCTCTGCAGTTGTTAAGTTAGGAATATGGTTGTTAAGCGAATCCGACTTTCCCGTCGACTGCTTGTCAGAAGGTCGCACAAGGGGAATCACGACACACACACACACACAGGACACTGCGACCATCATATAAATATGTTTCGGTGGCCAAGAATGTTGATCATGTGGCTGTGGGATTGCTACAAGTGTGAAAAACAGTCATAAATCACTTTTTTCAGCAGCGTGACTTCAAACGGGCACTAAATGAAGTGTTGTAAGTTGGGGACTACATGTAATCTCTATTTAGAGCAGGGGTCCTCCAACTACAGCCTGGGGGCTGGATACGGCCCGCCGAAGCCATTACTCTGGCCCATGAGGGACCAGTGAGGCTGCCCCACCCACATCGCCCCACCTACCAACCAGCCCCCACCCACCTTCTGGAGACCGAGAAGACCAAAACTGGGGCCTGTTTTTGGCCCTCCCTCCCCAGCCTCCAGAGAGAGGAAGGGAGAGAGGGAGAGCACCATGCCCACCCAGTCACATACCACCTAACCACACCCACCCAGCCAGTCCGTGAATTGGCCCCCCATTTAAAAAGTTTGAGGACCCCTGATTTAGAGGATGTTCTTGCACACCTTTGTGTCCAGTGCACCTTCTCAAGAGTGGTGGTCTTCAGCCCACCCACCCATTTGAAGCTCAACAAACAAGGCTTTCCTTTCTCTGTTGCAAAGAGACGACAAAAAGGAGAGCCCTTGTCAGAATATTCATGACTGGAAGAGACATGGGAACAAGGTCAGCCAATGAATAGGCATAGCAACTAAGTCAGCCACTGGGAGCTTAAAAAGATCTGAGTCTGTGCTGAGAATTGAAACTGAAACAAGACTGATCTCTGCCTGCTCTGAACTGAAAATTCCTCTCTGCTGTACTGCTGCCTGCGTTTGCTTGTAACTACTACCACGTTGAAATAAGCTACTATTGGTATTCTACATTTATTCATCTGTTATTATGTATATAATACAATAATACAATACAATAGCAGAGTTGGAAGGGACCTTGGAGATCTTCTAGTCCAACCCCCTGCCTAGGCAGGAAACCCTATACCATTTCAAACAAAGGCTATCCAACATCTTCTTAAAGACTTCCAGTGTTGGGGCATTCACAACTTCTGGAGGCAAGATGTTCCACTGATTAATTGTTCTAACTGTCAGGAAATTTCCCCTCAGTTCTAAGTTGCTTCTCTCCTTGATTAGTTTCCACCCATTGCTTCTTGTCCTGCCCTCAGGTGCCTTAGAGAATAGCTTGACTCCCTCTTCTTTGTGGCAACCCCTGAGATATTGGAACACTTCTATCATGTCTCCCTTAGTCCTTCTTTCTCTTAAGCTAGACCTACCCAGTTCCTGCAACCGTTCTTCATATGTTTTAGCCTCCAGTCCCCTAATCCTCTTTGTTGCTCTTCTCTGCACTCTTTCCAGAGTCTCCACATCTTTTCATTAACTATAAAGAAGTTAATGAACCCAGCTGAATCAGTTATCTGTGTGTGCTTTCTGGATTTGATTTTTCTGCCACAAACTCTGACAGTCCTGTAAGATTTGCACTTGAGCAAGTGAGCGATCAAAAGGAAGAGGTTTGGGTGCTTTTAACAAAAATAGAGAAAGGTTTAAATCTTTTATTCGTGATTTGCTTGAAGAACACTTCAGGCCTCTTCCAAAGCGCCCGCGTGTGGAATAAAAAAAAAGAAGTTATCAAAGGAGCCCAGAGATTATTTTAGTAATTTCAGGACAGTTATCACCCGCTGTTATAGCATCTCTCTAACAGCAGTGGGGCTGAAGCATTGGCGCTAGGCAGGACAAACAAGGAAATGCCTCAAAATTGCTGAGTTTATCTCAAATTATTGTTATTTTCCGAGCGAGAGGGGCCGCTTCTACCCAGCCCTTGCGTTTCCTTTCACCCCGATTCAGTTTTAGTCCGGAAGGCAGTTCTGCTTCTTGGGAAGGACGTCAATTCGTACTTTTAAACCCGAGGGGAGTGAAATTTGCCATGCTAACTCAATCCTGTGTATGCATCTACTTCTACCTTTATATCTATCTATCTATCTATCTCTATCTCCATATCTCTCTCTATATATATCTGTATCTCTATCTATATATTTATATCTGCAGTATAGCTATATATCTACATCTTTATATAGCTATATAATTATATCTATAATCTCTTCATCATCTCTGTATCTATATGTATTATATCTCTATCTCTATTTGCAGTACATCTATATATCTCTTATCTCAATCTCAATCTCTATATCTATCTATATAATTATTATATCTACATTATATCTATATCTATCAGTATCTCTCTCTCTCTCTCATTATATATCTATCATTCTCTCTCTCTCCATCCATCCATCCATCCATCCTGTTTCCCCGGAATAAGACTTCCCCCGGATAATAAATCCAATCGGGTTAATTGTTGAGCGCACGCACTGAAATAAGCCCTCCCCAGAAAATAAGCCCTCCCAGAAAATATTGCAACACAGCAGCAGCCATGGGGTGACCACACTTGCCGCCTCCTGCACCTCAAAAATAATAAGACTCCCCCAAAATAAGGCCAAGCGCTTATTTCAGGAGTCAAAAGAAAATAAGACTGTCTTGTTTTGGGGAAAACACGCTATCTTTCTCTATCTATCTATCTATCTATCTATCTATCTATCTATCTATCTATCTATCATCTATCTATCTATCTATCTATCTATCTATCTATCTATCTATCTATCTATCTATCTATCTATCTATCTATCATCTACCATCTCTCTTTCATCTGTCTCTCATCTCTCTCTCTTTCATCCACCTGTCTATCTACCTATCTACGCGATCCTTTTTTGCGACCTTCTGAGCAAAAAGGGATCGCGTAGACAGACAGGCAAACTCCACAGAGAAACCGGATTCACTTAACGACCGGGTTGCCAATTTATCAACTTCAGAGATTCACTTGACAATGGTGGCAAGAAAGGTCATAAAATGGGGCAAAGCTCACTTAACAACTGTATCGCTTAGCGACATAAATTTGGAGCACCATTCTGGTCTGTAACTTGAGGCCTACCTGTAATTCTTTTCCTGTTCTGCGACACTAAATTCAAACTCTTGTGTTGGTGGGAACTCAGGATGAAACCAGAATCAGTATAAAAGTGGGACCTTGGAGGTCTTCTAGTCCAGCCCCCTGCTCAAGCAGGAGAGCCCATATACCATATCAGATAAGTGACTGTCCAGTCTCTTCTTAAAAACCTCCAGTGATGGAGCATCCACAATTTCTGGTGGCAAGCTGTTCCACTGGTTAATTGTCGTCAGTGTTAGGAAGTTCCTCCTTAATTCCAGGTTGCCTCTCTATTTGGTTAGTTTCCATCCATTGTTCCTTCTCCTGCCTTCAGGTGCTTTGGACACCATGAAGTGCGACCATCTTTCATGCATGATAGTTTTCAAAGTATGGGACAGTTCGTAGTGGTCCTTTTTTAAAGTAATCCTAAATACTAGATCAGAATACATCTGGAAGGGACCTTGGAGGTCTTCTAGTCCAGCCCTGGTGTAGAGACTGATACCATTTCAGACAAGTGACTGTCCAGTCTCTTACAATAATACAATAATACAATAGTAGAGTTGGAAGGGACCTTGGAGGTCTTCTAGTCCAACCCCCTGCCTAGGCAGGAAACCCTATACCGTTTCAGACAAATGGCTATCCAACATCTTCTTAAAGACTTCCAGTGTTGGGGCATTCACAACTTCTGGAGGCAAGCTGTTCTTCTTAAAACAACCTCCAGTGATGAAGCACCTGGCATGTAACCAAAAACTTCATATTCAGACTCAAGACCCTGGTGAATTCAGAAGCCGTTCAAAACCAGATTCCTCCATTTCTAAATTCTGTATTTTCTCTCGCCACTTATTTATTTACTTTTCGCTTTTTTCCCAGAGAGATTTTTCCTGCTTCACGGTTCTCCGATCCCAACTTGCTTTTAGCTCCAGACGGAGATCATTCATGCTGAACGGTATTTGAAACGTCTAAGAGGTGTCACCAACAGGCCCATAACGTCACAAAATCTGCCAGATCAGGTGAGGTCTTTACCTGATAAATGTTTTTTTTTTTTCTTTTATTCTCTCTCCCCCTCCCCCCCCCGGCCCGAGTGCCATCACAGAGCCAGCGGATATCTGAATTTCGTTGGCCGTCGTAACCTCAACTTCATTTCTGGTTATTCACAGATGTGGATTACTTCCACACCGTTTTATTGTTTGGTTAGCCATTTGCGCAGAATGAAGGGAGTTTAGAAAATAAACTGTTTTCAGGCCACTTAGAGGTTTTTAAAATCCTGAATAATTTAGGGATATCCAACGTCTCTTGGATAATATGGCGCTCCTTTCTTACTCAAGCACGAAGGAACCATTAAATTTGGGGGAAATCTACATCTGTCTTTTGTTTCCTGTTATTCAGACATATTCTGACCGAGGATTCCTTAAAAAGCATGAAGCACAGTCTTGGTCCCAGCAAAACCTCTTTTACTGACACGACTGTGAATTCCTTTCATTCAGAGTCAGCCAGGCTTGAGCAAACAGTCTTTCAGAGGAATATTTATCTACACGAACCTTATCTCCCTCGGAGAACTGCCAGATAATCAGTTTCCAAACACAGGGCAAGGCAACACTTGGCCCAGAGACTCTTATAGTCACAAACAGAACTTTCCACTCTTGAAATGACCGACTGGCTGAATTGTTTCCTGCAAAAGCCCCCTCCCCGTTCGCTCCTCTTTTGCTTCCTCTGGGAGGGGCCAATCACCTCCAAGGTGTGGCTTTACTCCCAAGTCGACCCTGCTTTCTTAGTCGTTCTTGTCTTCTGGCAGCTCTGCGCATGCGCACACTGGGAACAGGCTCCAGCTGTTCCTCTGCCTCACTGCTGTCTAGCTCCCTCTCTGCCTCCAACGCAGAGCCCATGTCTGAGCCTTCCTCAGCCCCCAGGACTGGCCCATGTTCCTCCCCAACCTCCTCACTGTCCCACTCTCCTGCCAGTTTTGCTGGCCACCAGCAGGCCACAAGAAATGCAATAACCTGCCTTCCAATTTTAATATATAGTCCAGACATTGTAAAATGTATTGAGGAGCCTTTGATTATGGAGGGCGTCAGGACCTTCTTGGAAATCCAGGTCTATCAAATTGTCTTATTTACATGTTTACAAAAGAATTCATTTTAAAAATGCATCTTGGCAAACGTTTGCAGAACGCACGCTGATTTTCAGGGCTGTTTTCATCTCTTTCAGCAATTTCTTACTTACAAACATTATTTTCTTCCGATACATTCCAGTAAGGGATGCAGTGGCTCAGGGGCTAAGATGTTGAGCTTGTCGATCAGAAAGGTTGGCAGTTCGGCGGTTTGAATCCCTAGCGCCACGTAACGGAGTGAGCTCCGTTGACTTGTCCCAGCTTCTGCCAACCTAGCAGGACATTAAAATGCAAGTAGAAAAATAGGAACCTCCTTTGGTGGGAAGGGAACAGCGTTCCATGCGCCTTCGGCATTTAGTCATGCCGACCACATGACCACGGAGATGTCTTCAGACAGCGCTGGCTCTTCGGCTTTGAAACAGAGATGAGCAGCGCCCCCTAGAGTCCAGAACGACTAGCACATATGTGCGAGGGGAATCTTTACCTTTCTACATTCCAATGAAGGAGAACACTGGAAGCTCAGGGTTGAACTGTGAAGTCCTGGGTGATCTTTGAGCTTGGTTGTTTTCTTGCAGACGTTTCATTACCCAGCTAGGTAACATCATCATTGTTAAGTGTGGGGTTTACTGGCTGTTTATACACAGTAGCTTGCCCTACCTGTAGTGCTGTTGCGATGGTCTTCTCTCTGGTCGTTCCTCAATTAGAGATTTGTTTTTCCGCTGGATTGTTTGTCTGGAGTTAACCCCTGCTTATCTGTCTCCAGAAGTTGTTAATGCTCCAACACTGGAAGCTTTTAAGAAGATGTTGGATAACCATTTGTCTGAATGATATAGGGTTTCCTGTCTAGGCAGGGGGTTGGACTAGAAGACCTCCAAGGTCCCTTCCAACTCTGTTATTCTATTCTATCTGGATGTTGGCTGCCGGAGAGAATGTGTTCTTGGACGAAAATGAAATGAAAGGAAGAAAACTCCACACAGAGTTGTTAGTTCCTTGATTGGAGCGTTGTTTACTTTATGATTGTTGGTCTGGTGTTATCGTTGGTGTTAATCCCCACTTATCTGGCTGTTGATTGCTGGTGTGATGGTGTTTTTGTCGTTGTGTTTCCTTTATGTCCTGTTGATTGTGTATTTTGAATGGTATGTAGATGCTGTTTATAAAAGGCTTAATAATCAACAAAAAAACAATATCCCAATCTAGGAACGACCAACTCAGACAATCAATCTAACTGCAAGCAGCAGCCTAATCAAGGAATTACCAAGAATACTCTCACCAACACTGACAGGAAACCCCATTCCCTGCTAGCACTGATGTTGTTAGCAAAAGCACTTACGCCTTATATACCACTTCACAGGACTTTCCAGCCCTCTCTAAGCTGTTTACAGAGTCAGCCTCTTGCCTCCCAACAATCTGGGTCCTCATTTTACTCACCTCGGAAGGACAGAAGGCTGAGTCAATCTGGAGCCGGTCATGATCGAACCCCTGGCAGTTGGCAGAATTAGCCTGCAATACTGCATCTAACCACTGCACCATCATGGCAGATGGATGGATGGATGAATACAGACGAAAGATGAGATGAGATAGATGAGATAGATAGATAGATAGATAGATAGATAGATAGATAGATAGATAGATAGATACAGATGAGAGAGAGGGGGGAGGGAGAGAGAGAGAGAGAGAGAGAGAGAGAGAGAGAGAGAAGAGAGAGAGAGAGAGAGAGAGATGGATGGGCAGGTGGATAGATAGGCAGGCAGGCAGAGAAAACAATTGCAATAGACTTATATACTGCTTCACAGGGCTTCTCTCTCTCTCTCTCTCTCTCTCACCTCTTTGTCTCTGTCTATCTCCCTCTCTCTTTCTCCGACTCCCTCTCTCCCTCCCCTCCCCTCCAGATTTAGACTAACAATCAAGTGGTACTTAATACCCAATCAAGGAGGCCCCCAAGAACACTCCCACCAACAATGACCCTACTATTATATAAAAGGAGAGCAACTCCCAGTCCCTTCTAGCACTGATGACGGTACTCACTTGGGTCAAGAAACGTCTGCAAGAAAACAGCCAAACTCAGAGAGCACCAAGGACTCCCCATTTCAACGAGGAGCCAGAAATATTATCTCCTATTGACAATATGTATTTTAACCCCCTTTCTCCCTTCTTTCTCTCAATATCCGACATCTTCAGATTCTACCTGCAAGCTCTTTCAAGGACACTCCCATTGGAAACCACCACAATTTCTCTCTCGGCTCCCCACTTAAAGCTCAGGAAAAGGGAATTGTATCAAGAAAAATTGAGGACTTGCTGTGGCCTGCCAGAGGCCAGCAGAGTCGGACAGTGAGGAGGTTGGGGAGGAACATGGGCCAGTCCGGGAAGCTGGGAAAGGCTTGGATGAGGGCTCTGCGTTGGAGGCAGAGAGGGGGCCAAGGCCGTGTGGCAGTTCTCAGCTGTCTTTGTTGCTAGACAGCAGTGAGGCAGAGGAACAGCTGGAGCCTGTTCCCAGTGTGTGCATGTGCAGAGTTTCCAGACAAAGGGAACAGCTAAGAAATCAGGGTTGACTTGAGAGTAAAGCCACAGATGGATGGCAAATGGCCTGTTACATAGGGGGGAAAAGAGGAGCAAAAGAGGAGTGGGCTTTTGCAGGAAACAATCCGTTCATTCATTCATTCATTTCAGGAGCGTGAAGATCTGTCTGTGAATCTCAGGGACTCTGTGCCAAGCCTTTCCTTGCACAGCACCTCTTTTGGAAAATATCTACATGGCAGCTTTCCAAGCTAGATAAGGTCTGTGGTCATAAATATTCCTTTGAAAGACTGTTTGTCGGGCCTTTGCTGGATGTGAATGAGAGGAATTCACATTTATTTAATGGAAGGGGTTTTGTCGGGATATTTGGCACTTTGGGTTCAAATGATTCAGCCATAGGGATGAGAACGCAGCCTCCGAGACAATCCAAAAAAGAACCCACTTAAAAATATGAGGCTTGCCTCCCTTCTCCTAAACTTGCAGCGTTTAAGGTTGCAGAAAAAATGCACCCCACTATCAAGTAAGTGTCATGATTATTCAAACACAATTATTTGGTTTCCTTCTTTTAGATTTTCTTAGCAACACCCTGTGAAAAAAGGAACCTGGCCTGTGTAATGCTGCCACCTGGTGGTCAAATGTATGAACAATATATCGCCCGTTTCACTCAATGACCTGTTGCTAAGTAGAAGACTACACTGGATCTGCCTGGTTGTTAAACAAAGCAACGTTCAAGGATCCCGAATGAATGTCACCATTTTCCCTTGAACATTTTCCTTTTTCTTCCCTGAAATCTGTTTTAACACAATTTTATTTCCTGCAAGGTTCAGTCAATACCAAAATGTTTTCCAAGGAGTTTGTGATAATCCTTTCCTTTAGACTCCGAGAGAAAAAAACACTTCCCTACATTGTGTTCTGTTAATAAAAGTTTTCTTACCTACTTCTCACCCTCCCTATAGAAATAAATCTGTCTAAATTCATGGGGGGAGGGTCTCCCCCCCCCCCAGCAAGCCACAATCAACCTTGTTGAAACAAAAGATTTCTTGAAAAACAGAAGAGGCTCAAACAGATTTAGAATAACAGAGTTGGAAGGGACCTTGGAGGTCTTCTAGTCCAACCCTCTGCCTAGGCAGGAAACCCTCTACCGTTTCAGACAAATAGCTATCCAACATCTTAAAGACTTCCAGTGTTGGAGCATTCACATCTTCTGGAGGCAAATTCTGTTCCACTGATTAATTGTTCTATGAGGAAATCTCTCCTCAGTTCTAAGTTGCTTCTCTCCTTGATTAGTTTCCACCCATTGCTTCTTGTTCTACCCTCAGGTGCTTTGGAGAATAGCTTGACTCCCTCTTCTTTGTGGCAACCCCTGAGATATTGGAAGACTGCTATCATGTCTCCCTTGGTCCTTCTTTCTATTAGACTAGACATACCCAGTTCCTGCAACCGTTCTTCATATGTTTTAGTCTCCAGTCCCCTAATCCTCTTCGTTGCTCTTCTCTGCACTCTTTCTAGAGTCTCCACATCTTTTCTACATCGTGGCGACCAGAACTGAATGCAGTATTCCAAGTGTGGCCTTACCAAGGCATTATAAAGTGGTATTAACACTTCACGTGATCTTGATTCTATCCCTCTGTTGATGCAGCCTAGAACTGTGTTGGCTTTTTTGGCAGCTGCTGCACACGGCTGGCTCCTATTTAAATGGTTGTCCACTAGAACTCTTCATATGTTTTAGCCTCCAGCCCCCTAATAATCTTTGTTGCTCTTCTCTGCACTCTTTCTAGAGTCTCCGCATCTTTTCTACATCGTGGCGACCAAAACTGAATGCCGTATTCCAAGTGTGGCCTTACCAAGGCATCATAAAGTGGTATTAACACTTCACGGGATCTTGATTCTATCCCTCTGTTGATGCAGCCTAGGACTGTGTTGGCTTTTTTGGCAGCTGCTGCACACTGCTGGCTCATATTTAAATGGTTGTCCACTAGAACTCTTCATATGTTTTAGCCTCCAGTCCCCTAATCCTCTTTGTTGCTCTTCTCTGCACTCTTTCTAGAGTCTCCACATCTTTTCTACATCGTGGCGACCAAAACTGAATGCCGTATTCCAAGTGTGGCCTTACCAAGGCATCATAAAGTGGTATTAACACTTCACGGGATTTTGATTCTATCCCTCTGTTGATGCAGCCTAGAACTGTGTTGGCTTTTTGGGCAGCTGCTGCACACATTTAAATGGTTATCCACTAGGACTCCAAGATCCCTCTCGCAGTTACTACTGTTGAGCAAGGTACCACCTATTCCCCTTAATGGCGAACCTATGGCACAAGTGGTGGCACACAAAGCCCTCTCTGCGGGCATGTGAGGCATTGCCCCAGCTCAGCTCCACTGCATTCGGGTGTGCCTCCTGCTGGTCAGCTGGTTTTCGCACTTCTGCTGCGCATGCATGGGAGGGTGGCGCATGCGGGAGACATGTACGCATGTGTGGGATGTGTGGATCCCACATGCATGCGCAGGGAGACATGCACATATGCACGGGGATCATGTGCGTGTGTGCTTATGTGCAGTGCATTATGGGTGCGTGTGCATGCTTTCGGCAAGCGACGACAAAAAGGTTAGCCATCCCTGGATCTATACTGTTTCTGTGCATTTGGGTTTTTTTGCCTAAATGTAGAACCTTACTTTCTTCATCATTGCATTTTAATGTTTTCACGTTTCAGATGTTCAAACTGGAGTGGAATAAGATCAGATTTGAAATGGCAAGATTTGATTTTTCTGGATTCCCTTCAGTTATACAAAGAATCCGTGTCCGGTATATAAACCTACTTACCCAAAGTATCTATAATGGCTCCAGAGAGAGATTAAAGTTACTGCTGGAGAAGAAGAAGAAGAAGTAGTAATAGAATAATAACAACAAGGGCATCACTGACACCAAAGCTAGGAAGAACATCTGTATGGATATTCCTAAAATCGTATTAGGCGGGTTAATGCAACGGAGAATTTCTGAGCCCAAACGTGATTTAGAAAACCAGAAGGGAGAAAGGAGGAAAAAAGACTCACCGGGCTCAAGACAAAGAATTCCACATGAATAATTTGAGACTAACGTGGTTAGTGGGAAGGGAAAATGTTCTCCTACGGAAAAAAAAGCGCAATTTTATTTTCGGTTCCCAATTCTTATTAAGTTTATCAAAATATGAAATGCAAAGGAAAACGGAAGTCAGGGCAAACCAGAAGAAGGAAAAAGAAAACGGAACTGCGCTCCCAACAGATCTGGGAGAGGCTCAAGTTGGGAGTTTAAAAATTCAGAGCATCGGTAGTCCTCGACATACGACAATGAAGCCCCAAATCTCCGTTGCTAAGCGAGACAGTTGATCAGTGAGTTTTGCCCTGTTTTATGACCTTCCTTGCCACAGTTGTCAGTGAATTACTGCAGAGGTTAAGTGAACCTCTGTCCGTCCCCCGTTGGCTCTGCTTGTCGGAAGGTCGCAAAAGGGGATACACACGACCCCGGGACACTGCAACCGTCATAAACGTGAGTCAGTTGACAAGGCTCTGAATTTTGATCACGTGACCCTGGGGAGGCTGCAAGTGAAAAATGATCATGTCACTTATTTAAGTTCTGTTCTCAAATGGTTACTAAACAAACTATTGTAAATCAGGGACTACCTGTAGAAAAGGTAGCAAAGGTGCTTTTTTTATCAGAGGCAACTGGACTTTCTTATTTTTTTCTTTTGAAGACATTTCAGTTGTCATCCAAGAAGCTTCTTCAGCTCTGACTGGATGGTGGGGAATGGATGGATTTATATTCCTTGCAGGATTTATATTTCTTCCATTCCCCACTATCCAGTCAGAGCTGAAGAAGCTTCTTGGATGAGAAGCGAAACGTCTTCAAAGAAAAAAACCAGAAAGTCCAGTTGCCTCCTGAAAAAAGCACCTTTGGGGCAACCAGGACCTGGAGGACGGAGAATCTCTACAGACTTTTAGCCATACAATTTGGGATGAAGAGCCTTGGAATGGTGGGGGAGTAAGAAGGGATTTCCAGAGGAAAATTGCAGAGTACATGAATCCTTTTCACTACTCAGCTGATCCTGAGGACAGAGATAAATCTCCAAGCGCTTCAAGGACCCTCTAAAAGGATGCAAATGACCAACTGTCTGCAAGGACCATAAATCCTTCCATCCCCCACCATCCAGTCAGAGCTGAAGAAGCTTCGTGGATGACAAGCGAAATATCTTCAAAAATAAAATAAAATAAGAAAGTCCAGTTGCCTCCTGAAAAAGCACCTTTGGGACAACCCTGACCTGGAGGACGGAGAATCTCTACAGACCTTTAGCTACACAATTTGGGATGAAGACCCTTGGAATGGTGTGGGAATAGGAATGGGTTTCCAGAGGGAAAAATTGCAAACTACAAGAACCATTTGCACCATTCAGATGACCCTGAGGATACAGGTAAAGCTCCAAGTGGCCTCAACAACCTTCTAAAAGGATGCAAATGACCAACTGTCTGCAAGGAACATAAATCCTTCCCTTCCCCAACATCCAGTCAGAGCTGAGGAAGCTTCTTGGATGCGAAGTGAAATGTCTTCAAAGAAAAAAACCAAGAAAGTCCAGTTGCCTCCTGAAAAAGCACCTTTGGGACAACCCTGACCTGGATAACGGAGAATCTCTACAGACTAATGGGAAACTAGGAGAAAGGAAAAGGGAAGGGAAAAGGAGGAAAAAGGGCTTGACTTTTAACTTTAGAGGTCGAAGTAGATGATAAGAACATTACAGTCTTTAAGTTTTTCACTTTTACACATGAATATATACGAGCCATTTGTACAACCACCAATCGCTCCATAATCAGCACAACCAAAATCAAAGTCTCCTGTGGTCTTTTTCGCAAGCACAAAATAAAAATGAAAAAAACAGAACTCAACGTATTTTCTTCTTTCAATAAATAAAGCACGCAAAGTGATTTGAAAAGTTACAGCGCAGCCAACTTGAAATGGGAACCCAGTTTGTTCTCTTTTGCTCGGATTATAGGTAAAAGTAAAGGTTCCCCTTGCACACGTGTGCTAGTCGTTCCCGACTCTAGGGGGCGGTGCTCATCTCCGTTTCAAAGCCAAAGAGCCAGCGCTGTCCGAAGACGTCTCCGTGGTCATGTGGCCGGCATGACTAAACGCCAAAGGCGCACGGAAAGCTGTTAACCTTCCCACCAAAGGTGGTCCCTGTTTTTCTACTTGCATTTTTACCTGCTTTCGAACTGCTCGGTTGGCAGAAGCTGGGACAGGTAACGGGAGCTCACCCCATTATGTGACACTAGGGATTCAAACCGCCGAACTGCCAACTTTTCTGATCAACAAGCTCAGCGTCTTAGCCCTGCTCGCTCTCTTCCCTACTTGCTCAGGTTATGCAACCAATCAAAAACCACTGCCCTGAAGTTGCCACTCCATGGAGAAAGCCCTTGAATTCACACTATTCATGTAGGAATCATCCAAAGTCACATCCCTCTGGGTTGCAAAATTCGGATGCTAACTGATGAGAGGCAGTCCTCGACGTATGACGGCAACCGAACCCAACATTTCTGCGGCTAAGCAGGACAGTTGTGGAGTGAGTTTTGCCCCCGTTTTATGACCTTTCTTGCCACGGTCATTAAGTGAATCCCTACTATTGTTACTATAGTAAGATGGTTGTTAAGTGAATCCGGCTTTCCCGTGGACTTGCCTCGTCAGAAGATCGCAACAGAGGATCGTGTGACCCCGGGACACTGCGACCGTCATAAATGTGAACCAGTTGCCAAGCCTCTGAGCGTAAACCATGTGACCAGGGGGGGTGCGGCAATGGTCATCAGTGTTGAAAATGGTCATAAGTCTCTCTCTATATACATATAGATATAGAGAGCGGGAGGGGCAGGGCGAGAGAGAGGGGCCCCTCTCTCTATATATGTTGACACAGACTTCCTTAAAAAGCATGAAGCAAAGTCTTGGTCCCAGCAAAACCTCTTTTACTGACACGACTGTGAATTCCTTTCATTCAGAGTCAGCCAGCCTTGACAAACAGACTTTCAGAGGAATATTTATCTACACGAACCTTATCTCCCTCGGAGAACTGCCAGATAATCAGTTTCCAAACACAGGGCAAGGCAACACTTGGCCCAGAGACTCTTATAATCACAAAAAGAACTTTCCCCTCTTGAAATGACCGACTGGCTGAATTGTTTCCTGCAAAAGCCCCCTCCCCATTCGCTCCTCTTTTGCTTCCTCTGGGAGGGGCCAATCACCTCCAAGATGTGTCTTTACTCCCAAGTCGACCCTGCTTTCTTAGTAGTTCTTGTCTTCTGGCAGCTCTGCGCATGGACACACTGGGAACAGGCTCCAGCTGTTCCTCTGCCTCACTGCTGTCTAGCTCCCCCTCTGCCTCTGATGCTTCTGTGAGCTTCCCTCAGTCCCCAGGACTGGCCCATGTTCCTCCCCAACGTCCTCACGGTCCGACTCTGCTGCCAGCTCAGCTGGCCATGGACGGGCCACAACAATATTTGGAGGTCCTGTTAGAGATGTTTTTCTAGCCAGATTTTAAGGAGGATCTACTCGACAAGTAACTCGTAATTTCGTTTTCATCCGTTGGCAAATCCATCTTCAATTACCAGAGGAATAAACAGCAATGAGCACCAATTAAACTGAGCAGCAATAGGAATCGGAAGCTTCAGAGCAAAGAGAGCGCTAATATTCCATACCACACTTCTTTCCTTGATTCCTATTTATGTATTTATTGGTTGGATCTCTTCGCTGCTCATCTCCACGCTGTGATTCTTTGCCTCTACTGTTAACAAGGGGAGAGTCACAATTACACACCATTAACTCCAATCAGAGCTCCAATGTAATTAACCGAAAGCTACCGATGTTCAGAGTCAAGAAAAGAAGACAGGCATTGCCAAGGAAATAAACAGAAAAAAAAACCCTGCTTTAATAAATTGCCCTTGCCAATAAAAACAGATAAGACGCAGCCAGTGCTGTGTTAGGAACAATTTCGGGATTAGGGCAGGCGGTTACAGGGAAATCAATTTTCTCTTATTTTTTTTTTCCAGTAGATAAAAGTCTTAGATCCCGACAGCATTTTTTTTTTTCTGCTTTCCCGAGAAATTCGGGGGAAGAAAAAAAAAAGAGATGTCATGTCAAAACAACAGACGCCTCCGTCTTCCAATATGGCTTGCTTTGGGATATTAGGCAAGACGAGACGAAGCGTGGCTAATTGTTGCGTGATGTACTATTTTGGCAGGCCAGATGCATCTTGATAATTCCACCGCTTTGCTCTGCGACAAGGATCAATCGTCGCCCGAGCGCTGAAGGGATGCTCCTTAAGATCCGATGTTCTAAAAACAGGGATTCTCCAACCAGAAGGGTGGACTGCAATTCCCAGAATCCCCAGGCAGAATTCTGGGAGTCGAAGTCCTACCTAAGGTCTCCAGGTTGCCACAGCTGGGGAAGCCCGTTCTAAATGTAATGCGGTAGGTTGAATTAACCCATCTTTCAACTTCCATAGGCGTATATCGCAGCGGTGGGATTCAAATGACTTAGCAACCAGTTCCCTGACCTAATGACTGGCTGGGTGGGCGTGGCCATGGTGGGCGTGGCCAGAAAGGGAAAGGGAAGACTTCCAGGAAGCCTGGGTAGGGCGAAAAATGGCCCAACGCACCTCTCGGAAGTCCGGAGGCTTTAGTGAGAACTGCATGCATGCGCAGGGGGGGCAGTTGTGCGCGCATACGTGGTGGGACAGCATTGCATTATGGGTGTGGGCACACACGTGCATCCCCCACCAAACACACTCCGGCCCCCGCTTTTGGCACGTCTGGACAAAAATGTTAGCCGTTACTGGGATAAGGTCTCCAGATTGTGCAAGGAGTTGGACAAGAAGACCATTCAAAGTCCCTTCCCAATTCTGTTATGCTCCTAATTGGTAGAGCAACGGCTTATCCCCAGAGGCTGTAGGTGCTTTAACACTGGAGGTTTTGAAGAAGATATTGGAGAGCCGTTTGTCTCAAATAGAATAACAGAGTTGGAAGGGGCCTTGGAGGTCTTCTAGTCCAACCCCGTGCTTAGGCAGGAAACCTTATACCGTTTCAGACAAAGGGTTAGCCAACATCTTCTTAAAGACTTCCAGTGTTGGAGCATTCACAACTTCTGGAGGCAAGTCTGTTCCACTGATAAATTGTTCTGACTGTCAGGAAATTTCTCCTTAGTTCTAGTTTGCTTCTTTGTTTGATTAGTTTCCACCCATTGCTTTTTGTCCTGCCTTCAGGTTCTTTGGAGAATAGCTTGACTCCCCCTTCTTTGTGGCAAGCCCCTCAAATATTGGAACCCTGCTATCATGATTCTTGATGAATGTATTCTATTTTAATACAATTCCGAGTCCCTTCGGGGAGAGGGGGCGGTCTATAAATTTAATAAAATAAATAAATAAATAAATAACTATTTTTAAAATATGTTTTAGCCTCCAGTTTCCTAATCACCTTGGTTGCTGTGATGGAGCATTTACTCAAAAGCACAACACCTAGTAATACATGCCACTTATTTAAGCTAGTCAAAGCAATGGGAAACAGCCAGCCAATGCTTTAATTGTCCTTAAGTTGTCCTTAATTTCCTTTTCTACCAAGGAAAAGCACTGAAGCTTTAATTTTGTCCTTGGGTTGACCCCAACTAACTTGCCGAGATTTCAAAACTCGCTTCCCGCAATATTCTTTTTTCCGCCACTCCTTTGCTGCTACTTCGACGTCAATTTGGGTAAGCGTGCCTGTTTATCTGATTTCTTTTTCTTTTACGATGGGTCCGCTAAGGTTCGTACAGTAGCTTCCTCTCTAATGATATTTGTCCAATTAAGAGACCATTAAAAAAAAAAAAAAAGGCGGCGATAAGAACGCCATATGGATGTGTTTGAGCAACGGTCGTGACGGGGGAACTTAAAAGAAGAAGGCGAGATAGGATGGATTCCTAAAATTGCTTTTGGGAATAAATCTGGAATTAGCAGCACCTTTTGATTTAGAAGGCGCATGCAGGGTCAAATGGATGCTGTTAATTGACAGAGCAATCGCTCCAGAGGCTGCAGGTGCTTTGACACTGGAGGTTTCCAAGAAGATATTGGAAAGCCGTCTGTCTGAAATAGCATAACAGAGTTGGAAGGGGCCTTGGGGGTCTTCTAGTCCAACCCCTTTAAGGGAGGCAGGAATGGGCAACAAACTATCACCTTCAGAGCCCCCTCTGGAAAGGGAAGACAGGACCCCCACACAAGGAAGTCCTTTCCTTCCCCTTAGCAGCCTTAAGAAATCCACCCTGAAAAAAGGGCTCAATCGCTTACTTTCCCTTGAAAACCAGAGGTGGCATTCAGCAGGTTCTGACCGGTTCTGGAGAACCGGTAGGGGAAATTTTGAGTAGTTCGGAGAACCGGCAAATGCAACCTCTGGCTGGCCCTGCCCCCATCTATTCTCTGCCTCCCGAGTCCCAGCTGATGGGGAGGGAAGGGGGATTTTGCAGTATCCTTTCCCTGCCACGCCCACCAAGCCACGCCCACAGAACCGGTAGTAAAAAAAATTGAACGCCACCACTGTTGAAAATGTGTCTAAATAGAGCGGCATAGAGCCGGGGGAGACCCATCCGCCACTTCCACTACCAGTTTGAGTGAACCCGTCCGAAGTGGCTGAATACCACCACCTCTGGGGTCAATGCAGGGAAGGCAAAGCACAGGAGAATATTCAACTTTAAAAGAAAAAAAAATAAAGAACATTTATACAGCCAACCAAGTCACTGAAGGTGACTCCAGGCAACTTGTTAAAATAATAATAATAATAATAATAATAATAATAATAATAATAATAATAATAATAATAATAATATGAAAAACAGACAAAATACTAGCGCATAACACACCAGACATCACACTGGTTGAGAAAAATAAGGTTACAATCATAGACATCGCAATACCAGGTGACAGCAGGGTCGAGAGAGGAACATGAAAAAGTCGTGAAATACCAGGACTTAAAAATTGAAATTCAACGATTATGTGGTAATTCCAGTGGTAATCGGCACACTGGGTGCTATTCCAAAAGCACTGGAATTACATTTAAAACAGTTAAAACTTGACAAAATCACCATCAGTCAAATGCAAAAGGCCGCACTGCTTGGATCCGCACACATATTACGAAAATACGTTACGACGTCCTAGGCCCCTGGGTGGGGCCCGACTAGTAATCAATGCCAAATCCGTCGAAACAACTGGCCGCTGTGATACAATCGTATAATAATAATAATATGAAAAAAATTACATATTGCAATAACAAAGGTGCTGTTTAGTGTCTGATTTAATGAAAAGAAGGACTAGGGGAGACATGATAGCATTGTTCCAATATCTCAGGGGTAGCCACAAAGAAGAGGGAGTCAAACTATTCTCCAAAGCATCTGAGGGCAGAACAAGAAGCAATGGGTGGAAACTAATCAAGGAGAGAAGCAACTTAGAACTGAGGAGAAACTTCCTGACAGTGAGAACAATTAATCAGTGGAACAGAATTGCCTCCAGAAGTTGTGAATGCCCCAACACTGGAAGTCTTTTAAGAAGATGTTGGATAGCCATCTGTCTGAAACGGTATAGGGTTTCCTGCCTAGGCAGGGGGTTGGACTAGAAGACCTCCAAGGTCCCTTCCAACTCTGCTATTGTATTGTATATCTAGTTTAATGAAAAGAAGGACTAGGGGAGACATGATAGCAGTCTTCCAATGTCTCAGGGGTTGCCATAAAGAAGAGGGAGTCAAACTATTCTCCAAGGCACCTGAGGGCAGAACAAGAAGCAATGGGTGGAAACTAATCAAGGAGAGAAGCAACTTAGAACTGAGGAGAAATTTTCCCACAGTGAGAACAATTAAATGATGGAACGACTCGCCTCCAGAAGTTGGGAATTCTCCATCACTGGAGGTTTTCAAGAAGAGACTGGGCAGCCATTTGTCTGAGGGTATAAGGCAGTGACGGCGAACCTTTTCGGCAATGAGTGCCGAAACTGGAACATGTGCGTGCCAGCCAGGTGTTCTTTGCACGTGCCAGAGTGCCGGAAACATGAAGACCAGGTGGCTGGCGCACGCATACACACTCAAAACAATTGCAGCGGCAAACCAAGTCTATTCTATTGCCAAATTAACCGCATTTGGAACGTCAGTTGGGAAGACACCGAAGAAATGAAGCTATTCATCTACAACGGCAAGTGCTCTAAAATCTGGGGAAGAACAAGGATGTTTTGCTGTCAGGTTGGCCAAACTAGGATTCGGTCACCTTAACTCCTGGCTAATGTTGGCATTCCGCCATGACCACGGACACCACCACCACTTCAGCTCCAGTTCCTCAGGAAAGGATTGGGCACGTTGACGGGCACCCAAGCGAGATGGCCAACGGGGCTACGGACGCTTTTGAGTCGAGATCTGGTTTCATTAGGATATTTGGGAAATGATCTCGCAAACTAGCTTTTCCTCCGGTCTGAATGCCCAGCCAGGCCCAACATCCGGACAGGCCCAAAATAATAGATGTGCCCACGCCGAGTCTGAGCGCCAATGTTAACAGGCAAAAACGTGTTATATCCTCTAAAAAGATAAGCAGCTGTCGATCCAAGAGAATATGAATAGCTCAGGGTTGACCAGTGGAGACCTGAGTTCTCTCTCAGCTCAGTTGTTTTCTTGCAGGCATTTCATGACCCTACTAGGTAATATCATCACTGCTACAAGGGAGTGGGGATTGTGGAGAGGAGGAGGAGGAGGAGGAGGAGGAGCAGGAGGAGGAGGAGAACTGTGTGCAGCTTGGTGTTCTCTGAACTTGGTTGATTTCTTGGTTGTTTCTTTACCCAACTAGCTAACATCAGCATCAGATGATGATCCATATCACTATCTAGTTGGGTAATGAAATGTCTACAGAAAAACCCCCAAGCTCAAAAGAGCACCAAGGACCCCACAGTCTTCCTCCTCTTCTTCTTCCTCCTCTTCACAAACCCCATTCCTTTCTAGCCCTGATTATGTTACCTAGCTGGGTCATGAAACGTCTGCAAGAAAACCACCAAGCTCAGAGAGCACCGAGGACCCCACAGTCTTCCTTCTCCTCCATCTCCTCTCCCCCCCCTTTTTATATAAGCATATCAGCTTATATAAGCAGATATAAATGTGTACTTACTTATCATTTATTTACTTGTAAAATTTATTGGCCGCCTATCTGACCTCAAGACAACTCTGCGCGGCTTACAATCGATTCGCTTAACAACGGCAGCGATCCGCTATGACAAAAAAGTTGTGCCATAAAACGGGACAAAACTCCCTTAACCACTGCCTTGCTTAGCAATGGAAATCTGGCTCTCGATTGTGGTCGTAAGTCGAGGGATACCTGTAACCTCAGGGAGGACACCGGAAATTTTTTCAACCAGATCGAGAAGTTCAGTTTTGTGGGTTTTGAAAAAAAACGCCAGCCAAGGATAAGCGATGTGTCCCCGTATCCATCAGGAATGAGGTCTGGAGGAAGTCTTTACCTTCAAAGAAACACCGTCGAGAGCCCGTACATCGGAGAATACATAAACCACGCAATGGCTAAAGATTTCGTAAATGTACATCAAATAAGCTTTTACATCGGTGTTTTGCATTCAGCTCTCCTGCAGATCATTTGCCATCCATAATGAATTGACAAGCGAGTTCTGCTGCCGTATTAAATAGATCTCGTGAACAGAAATAATGGATCAATTAAGCCATCGATTGGCAGCTCGCATATTCAACCTCTGAGGCTCGAAGAGCCGCAACGATTCTGCCAGTTGAGAGAGCCAATATTGAATTCTGGCTTCTAAAGAATTTAATAAGGATGGGTTTTTTTCCTCTTCTGTAAACCAGAGATTACATTTGAGCATTGGTCGGAGATTGCATTAACAGAGGGACGGAATCAAGATCACATCAAGTGTTAAAAGCACTTTATAAAGCCTTGGTAAGGCCACACCTGGAATACGGCATTCAGTTTTGGTCGCCACGATGTAGAAAAGATGTGGAGACTCTAGAAAGAGTGCAGAGAAGAGCAACAAAGATGATTAGGGGACTGGAGACTAAAACATATGAAGAACGGTTGCAGGAACTGGGTATGTTTAGCTTAAGAGAAAGAAGGACTAGGGGAGACATGATAGCATTGTTCCAATATCTCAGGGGTTGCCACAAAGAAGAGGGAGTCAAACTATTCTCCAAGGCACCTGAGGGTAGAACAAGAAGCAATGGGTGGAAACTAATCAAGGAGAGAAGCAACTTAGAACCGAGGAGAAACTTCCTGACAGTGAGAACAATTAATCAGTGGAACAGCTTGCAACCACCATTTGTCTGAAATGATATATCGGTTTCCTGTCTGAGCAAGGGGTCAGACTAGAAGACCTCCCAGGTCCCTTCCCACTCTGTTATTCTGTATTTTTTTCCAAGTTACAGCAAGGTATATATATATAATCAGGTTTTGACCCGTGGCTTCTTAAGAGAAAAGTTGCAATTATCAACCTGACAGTTCATCAACGATGCTTATCAAGATTTGCTTTTTATACAGGAATTATGTTACATTATGGAAACACATGCTTGAGGGCATTTAGTTTAAGCGATATTCCTGTCTGACTAGCACAGGGCAAGATTCAAAAATGCCTTAAAAAAAATCAGCAAAAAAAGTTTGCCTAAAATTTAAATGAAAATAAATGATTAAGTGAGTTGCCAGTGACCTCACCTAATCGTTAAGTCTAACAACTGGTGTTAGATGCATTGTATGTTTAATCCACCCCATTGCTTAGAGATTTTATAAGATCGGAAAAGCTAAAAAAAAAATTATTCACCTTATTACAATTTGCTCTAGTGCGATCATGGAAAAGATGACAGTTAAAGAAAACGCAAGCCAAAATGAGAATCAGTTTAAAATGTATTAAAGTACTCGGCAAAACGGCATCAAACCTTAGAAAAGGGGTGAGAAACTGCTATGAAATAAACCATTTAGCATATGGAAAATGATTGAGGCATAATAAGTGGAAAATAACCTTCCATGACTACAGAAATCTTAGCAATTTCCAGATGATGTGAATGGGACCTAAAATATTTATAGAATCATCTAAACCACACTATGAAAGCATGAATTGGGGGGAAAATAAAGAAAGGAAACACAGTTGGCCCTCAGCTTATGACTGCAAATGAGGCCAAAATTGCCATTCCTAAGCAGGAGAGCTGTTAAGTGAGTTTGGGCCCCATTTTATGACCTTTATGACCAGCGGAACTGGCAGCAAACTCGGACAGTGAGGAGGTTGGGGAGGAACCTGGGCCAGTCCTGGAGTCTGGGGAAGGCTCTGAGGAGGGCTCTGTGTCGGAGGCAGAGAGGGGGCCAGGGCCATATGCCAGTTATCAGCTGCCTTCATAGTCAGACATCAGTGAGGCAGAAGAACAGCTGGAGCCTGTTCCCAGTGTGCGCATGCGCAAAGCTGCCAGGAGAAAGGAACAGCTAAGGAACAGGGGTCGACTTGGGAGTAAGGCCACAGGTGGACGATGAATGAACCCTCCCAGAGGGAATAAAAGAGGAGCGACAGGGGAGTGGAGTTTGCAGGAGTCCATTAGTTCACTTAATTTGTTCAGGACTCTCCAAGACTCTTTGCCAAGTTCGGCAGCTATCGGCCTGGCAGCTCTCCAAGCCAGATAAGGTCTGTGACCGTAAATCCTCCCTTGAAAGACTTTGCTGGATGTGAATGAGAAGAATTCACAGGAAATTAATAAAAGGGTTTTTTGTTAATAAAAGGGGACCAGGAGTTTGCTTCATGCTCTTGGGAAGCCTCAGTTAGAACAGTTTCTAGGAATGGAAATATTGGGACATTTCAGACCAAGGATTGAAATTTGGACATTTTCACTGAACCCCCACAATTCGGAGCGAGAAGGAACGTATCGAAAACCCAACACGCACAACCAAAGTGTCTTTTCTTCTTCTTCTTCTGCTTTTTTTTTTTAAAAAAAAATCCTTTTTGCATTTCGGGGGGGAGGCGTTCTGATTTTGTACATTCAAGCGCCAAACATCTGTCCCGGCGCTGCCGTCGGAGGGAAGCCCATTAGCATAAAATTTAACGATGTCAAATAAGTGGATGTGAAATAGGAACTGCAGCGAAGGCCCTCTTCCCAAAGCCGACTGACGGAAACGTCGCTGTTCAGAAATGCAAATGAAAATCATTATGCTCAATAATTATAGGAAAATATGAACAGTTCAGCATGTTTTTTCTCCCAGCCCTGATGGCGGCTAATGGGATGTACGCTTATGTAAATAACTGCTATTAAAGCTAACGCTGGGAGAAGGGAGGGGGGGGAGAAAAAAAAACCCTAATAAATTCACACTAAAGCAACTGATTTAGTATGCTTTTAAAAAGGCCGGGAGCAACAACGGCTTATTAGGAAAGAGCCCGTTCTTATGTTTACCGCTCCTCGCTCTTACAAAGTCACTGCGACTCCATCCATTAACCAGCATTAATGAAAATAGGACACCTAGACAAATGTGTGTGTGTGTGTGTGTGTGTGTGTGTGTGTGTGGTGTGTGTCACGTCTCAGCAGTTTTCCTTGAAGACAAAATATAGAGGGAGAACTGGCATGGGGACTTGGAGGAGAATCTCTCAGCCACGCGGTTTTCATGGGCTACTGCCCAGTGGGGAAATCTATTTTTTTTTACTACCATGGGCGTAGCTTGGTGAGCGTGGCTTGGTGGGGGTCATGTGACTGGGTGGGCGTGGCTAGGCTGTCATGTAACTGGAGGATCAAAAGACAGAAACTCACAATGTCCTGCTGGAGCAGGGCTGGACTAGATGACCTCCAGGTCCCTTCCAATCCTGGATTATCCTCTAAACTGCGTCTAGTGCCAGGTTTGTAGTCCTTCCTTCCTCTCCTTTTTCTCTCCCTCCCTCCCTTTCTTTCTTTCTCCTTCCTTTCTCTCTCTGTCTCTTTCTTTCTTTCTTTCTTTCTTTCTTTCTCTTTTCTTTCTTTCTTTCTTTCTTTCTTTCTTTCTTTCTTTCTTTCTTTCTTTCTCAGCACCCCCCCCCCCGGTCCCCCATTTTTGGCCTAGCAGGCTGCTGGGAGCAAAAACGGACCCCCACCACACCCACCCACCCGGTTTTGGCCTAGGAGGCCTCAAGGAAGCCTGCTGGGAGCAAAAACGGACACCCCCCACCCCGGCATTTCCAGAGAACCAGTAATAAAAAAAATGCTTAAAAACTAAAAAAAAAAGTTCTGAAGATCAGCTGTGCGATGTGTCATAGTCGGAACAGCTTCTTTAAAAACTTTTTTTAGTATTTTTTACTACCAGTTTCACCCCTACTACCGCCCCCAGCTGTGACGGCCTCCTGCATCCCTCAGCCAGTGAAAACAGAGCTCAGGAGTGCTGCCTTTGGCCCTTGCAAGCTCTGTTTTCAGCTGTGACCGCCTCCTGCAACCCTCAGCCAGTGAAAACAGAGCTCAGGAGTGCTGCCTTTGGCCCTTGCAAGCTCCGTTTTCAGCTGTGACGGCCTCCTGCAACCCTCAGCCAGCGAAAACAGAGCTCAGGAGTGCTGCCTTTGGCCCTTGCAAGCTCCGTTTTCAGCTGTGACGGCCTCCTGCAACCCTCAGCCAGGGAAAACAGAGCTCAGGAGTGCTGCCTTTGGCCCTTGCAAGCTCCGTTTTCAGCTGTGACGGCCTCCTGCAACCCTCAGCCAGTGAAAACAGAGCTCAGGAGTGCTGCCTTTGGCCCTTGCAAGCTCTGTTTTCAGCTGTGACGGCCTCCTGCATCCCTCAGCCAGGGAAAACAGAGCTCAGGGGTGCTGCCTTTGGCCCTTGCAAGCTCTGTTTTCAGCTGTGACCGCCTCCTGCAACCCTCAGCCAGTGAAAACAGAGCTCAGGAGTGCTGCCTTTGGCCCTTGCAAGCTCCGTTTTCAGCTGTGACGGCCTCCTGCAACCCTCAGCCAGCGAAAACAGAGCTCAGGAGTGCTGCCTTTGGCCCTTGCAAGCTCCGTTTTCAGCTGTGACGGCCTCCTGCAACCCTCAGCCAGGGAAAACAGAGCTCAGGAGTGCTGCCTTTGGCCCTTGCAAGCTCTGTTTTCAGCTGTGACGGCCTCCTGCAACCCTCAGCCAGGGAAAACAGAGCTCAGGGGTGCTGCCTTTGGCCCTTGCAAGCTCTGTTTTCAGCTGTGACCGCCTCCTGCAACCCTCAGCCAGGGAAAACAGAGCTCAGGGGTGCTGCCTTTGGCCCTTGCAAGCTCTGTTTTCAGCTGTGACCGCCTCCTGCAACCCTCAGCCAGGGAAAACAGAGCTCAGGAGTGCTGCCTTTGGCCCTTGCAAGCTCTGTTTTCAGCTGTGACGGCCTCCTGCAACCCTCAGCCAGGGAAAACAGAGCTCAGGAGTGCTGCCTTTGGCCCTTGCAAGCTCCGTTTTCAGCTGTGACGGCCTCCTGCAACCCTCAGCCAGCGAAAACAGAGCTCAGGAGTGCTGCCTTTGGCCCTTGCAAGCTCCGTTTTCAGCTGTGACGGCCTCCTGCAACCCTCAGCCAGCGAAAACAGAGCTCAGGAGTGCTGCCTTTGGCCCTTGCAAGCTCCGTTTTCAGCTGTGACGGCCTCCTGCAAACCCTCAGCCAGCGAAAACAGAGCTCAGGAGTGCTGCCTTTGGCCCTTGCAAGCTCCGTTTTCAGCTGTGACGGCCTCCTGCAACCCTCAGCCAGGGAAAACAGAGCTCAGGAGTGCTGCCTTTGGCCCTTGCAAGCTCCGTTTTCAGCTGTGACGGCCTCCTGCAACCCTCAGCCAGTGAAAACAGAGCTCAGGAGTGCTGCCTTTGGCCCTTGCAAGCTCTGTTTTCAGCTGTGACGGCCTCCTGCATCCCTCAGCCAGGGAAAACAGAGCTCAGGAGTGCTGCCTTTGGCCCTTGCAAGCTCTGTTTTCAGCTGTGACGGCCTCCTGCAACCCTCAGCCAGGGAAAACAGAGCTCAGGAGTGCTGCCTTTGGCCCTTGCAAGCTCTGTTTTCAGCTGTGACGGCCTCCTGCATCCCTCAGCCAGGGAAAACAGAGCTCAGGGGTGCTGCCTTTGGCCCTTGCAAGCTCTGTTTTCAGCTGTGACGGCCTCCTGCAACCCTCAGCCAGGGAAAACAGAGTTCAGGAGGGCTGCCTTTGGCCCTTGCAAGCTCCGTTTTCAGCTGTGACGGCCTCCTGCAACCCTCAGCCAGCGAAAACAGAGCTCAGGAGGGCTGCCTTTGGCCCTTGCAAGCTCCGTTTTCAGCTGTGACGGCCTCCTGCAACCCTCAGCCAGCGAAAACAGAGCTCAGGAGTGCTGCCTTTGGCCCTTGCAAGCTCCGTTTTCAGCTGTGACGGCCTCCTGCAACCCTCAGCCAGGGAAAACAGAGCTCAGGAGTGCTGCCTTTGGCCCTTGCAAGCTCCGTTTTCAGCTGTGACAGCCTCCTGCAACCCTCAGCCAGCGAAAACAGAGCTCAGGAGTGCTGCCTTTGGCCCTTGCAAGCTCCGTTTTCAGCTGTGACGGCCTCCTGCAACCCTCAGCCAGCGAAAGCGGAGCGCAAGAGGACTCAGCCCTCCCAAGCTCCCTTTTCACTGGGAGAGGCACTGGGGGCCGATCCTTCGCTGTTTCCAGGGCAGCCCCATTGGCCAGATCTAAGCACCTCATGGGCGGGATCCGGCCCCCGGGCCTTGAGTTTGACACCCCTGTTTTAAATATTCACTTGGCCCACAGCTCTGATTGGCTCCCATCAGCCAAAAGAGAATAAAAGGGATACTCGCTGATAAAAATACTACCGTATTTTTCGGAGTATAAAACGCACCTTTTTCCTTCAAAAAAAAGAGGCTGAAAATCTGGGCATGTCTTATACACTGAATACAGCATTTTTCTGCCTCCCGATACCCCACCCATTCACCAAAATGGCCGTGCAGAGCCTCTAGGAAGCTTTTAGAGAGCTCCTGGGGGCTGGGGAGGGCAGAAATACGCGAAAAACAGCCCGTTTTTTGCTCACTTTTAACCCCGCACCCAGCCCCCAGGAGCACTCTATAAGCTTCCTAAAGGCTATCCATGCCCCCCCCCTTTTTTTACAAAAAACGGGCCCGTTTTTGCAAAAAAACGGGCCATTTTTTACTTGTCCCCGTCCCCCCCAGAGCACTCTGCAAGCCCCCTAAAGGTATTCATGCCATTTTGGGGAGGGAAAACGGGCCCATTTTTGGAAGGTTTGCAGAGTGCTAAAACTTTTCTTTTTCTTTGCCTCTTCAAAACCTTGGTGTGTCTTATACTCCGGTGCGTCTTATATTCCGAAAAATATGGTAATTTATTCCAAATTCAACCTTTCAATATCCTTACAGGGGACATACCGTACCATATATTCTTCAAAGAAAATCCCTTCAACGTTTTCTTTTAAAAAGAAAGGAAAAAGCCTCCGACACCACCTCTGTAAAATAGGCCAACTTATTCCCAGGACCACGGCACAAAATGATATAACCTGCTTAGCTGAGATAGGGTTTGAATAAAGAATCATAGGCCAATCACTTTGTATTTTATATTCTTTTATACTCTTGAAATTTCCAAAGTGTGCTGGAAGTTTGCGGGGGGGGGGGGGGGGGGGGGGAGAGGGAGAATGACAATGTTTTGAGGTATTTGGGTGTGCTAAATATTTATAAGCAATGGAGAAAAAGGCTTCAGAAGTACAAAAAAAAAACAAATTTTAAAAACCCAGCGCAATGCAGACTTAAAGACGGGCCTGAATAGTTCTACGGATTTGAGTTCAAAAAAAAGATGCTTCATAGCAAATGTTACTTCCTTTTTTTGCAATTCCTTGAAAATGCAGGTGCATCTCTTCTCCACGTACTCCAAACTCTCTTTCTGGAATCAAATCTAAATGGCTGAGCTTCCTTAAGAATAGGTAATAAAACAGACTGCAGATATTAAACAGAAAACCCCTACGCCCAGTAGCACTGATTATGTTCCCTAGTTGGATCATGAAACATCTGTAAGAAAAGCACAAAGCTCAGAGAGCACCAAGGAGCCCACAGTTCATCCTTCAGCTACAAAGATTCTCTTCTACTGATGTCTGTCTGTCTGTCCATCCATCCACCCATCTATCCATTATCTATCTATCTATCATCTATCTATCTATCATCTATCTATCTATCTATCTATCTATCTATCTATCTTTCATCCATCCCTCTATCTACCCATTATCTATTTATTTATATATCTATCCATCCATCCTTCTATCCATTATCTATCCATCCATCCTTCTATCTACCATCTATCTACCCATTATCTTTCTGTTTATTTATCTATCTATCCATCCAACTACCCATTTATCTACCCATCTATCTATTTATCCATTATCTATCTATCTATCTATCATCTATCTATCTATCTATCTATCATCTATCTATCTATCTATCTATCTATCTATCTATCTATCTATCTATCTATCTATCTATCTATCTATCTATCTACCTACCTACCTACCCACCCACCCACCCACCCACCCACCCACCCACCCATCCATCCATCTACCCATTTATCTACCTATCCATTATCTATCTATCGATGATAGGTATCTTAATACTAGACCAACAATCAAGCTGTATTTAATACCCCAATCAAGGAACCACCAGGAATACCAAAAAGGATACTATCATTTATGTATCATTTAGCTCAATCATCCTTCCATCTATCAAGACTAATAGTAGACCAAGAACCAAACAGTAAACAACAGCCTAATCAAGGAACCCCCAAGAGCACTTTCACCAACACTGACTGGGCAACCCATTGTAAATAAACAGAGCAAACCCACACTCCCTTTACCACTGATGATGTTACCTATTTGGGCAATGAGACGTCTGCTAGAAAACATCCAACTCCGAGCACCAAGGACCTTTATTTCAACCCTGAGCTACAAATATTCTATCCAAATCACTTATATATAAATAGAGAGCAAAACCCACACTCCTCCTCCTCCTCCTCCTCCTCTCTGCAAACCCCACTCCCTTCTAGCACTGAAGATGTTACCAAGTTGGGTCACGAAACGTCTGCAAGAAAACCTCCAAGCTCAGAGAGCATCAGGGACTCCAGAGTTACAAATATTCCCTTCTACTGAAGCGCAGATATACATTAAGAGGAAAAACAACTAGTCATCAGAATCACCAAGTCAAGAGTTCCTGTGATGAACCGGGGCGTGGCACGAAGGCAACACAGCCTGAGAACCTGTATGAGTCCCTTCATTGGCACCAACTTTGCCCCCAACGTCCCTTTTATTCTCTGGCCTGGAGAAAAGGCCTCCCACAAACCTGCAGATACTCCAGCCCAAAATGCTGCAAGCAGACTGACTGCAATCAATCACTCCGGCAGGGCAATATAATGAGTCCCAGAAGCAAAGAATAATTCCAGCGAGATGAGATAAGCGTGCAGAAGGATGGAAATAATTCAAACAGAATTACAAGCGCCCCTCCCAAGTGGAATGGCATAGGACAGGGATGGCTAATCTTTTTTGTCCTCCTGGGCTGAAAATGTGCCCGTGCCCACACCCGTAATGCAATGCACCATGCCTCCCTGCGCATGTACACGACCACCCGCCGTGTCCTGTTTTGGTCCTAGCAGGCCTCCCCGGGATCCTCCTGGGATGAAAAAAAGGCCCACCCTCCCCAGAACCCGTTTTAGGCCTAGCAGGCTTCCTTGAAGCCTCCTGGGACCCAAAATGGGGCGTGCCCCCACCACACTCACCCCCCCCAGCACATGTGCGTGCACCACCTCCAGGCCCCCGCATGCCTGGCATAAACCCAAAAATCAGCTGGCCGGCAGGAGGCTTGTTCGCATGCAGGGTGGAGCTGAGCTGGAAGACAGCCCGCGTGCCAGAGGTTCCTCATCATGGGTATAGGAGTTCCTGCTTGAGCAGGGGGCTGGACTAGAAGACCTCCAAAGTCCCTTCCAACTCTGTTATTCTCTTATCCAGTTGTGGCCTGGCCTACAGAGCTAATAGGGGGCAGGGTAGCCAAGAGGGAAAGATGGGGGGACTACACCGCCTTGTAGAGCAGGCTCTTCCAAGATGAATGCAGACCCCGGGGGGGGGGGGGCTCTGCCTTTTGAGGTTTAATCCGGCACGGCCAACATTCGGGGGCAGGAGCCATCCTATAAATGTCCCCCGCTAATCCTCCTATCCACAGCCTCCGTCCCAAAGTTCAATTCTGCTTTTGTTCTCCAAAGCGCTCCGATGTTCAAGGGAGGGTCTCAAGCCACAGATTCCGCCCCCCCCCCCCCCCCGAAGGAGACAAAAAAAAAAAGAGAGAAGAAAGCTCTTCAAACGCATCTCTGAACTTTGATCTATTTTAAATACTTGGCATTACTTTTAATGCCGGATTTCCTTGAAGTTTCGTTTAGGAGTGCGTCAAATTTTTCAAGGCACGTCTGATTAACCCAACCGCCGGCGACCGTGTCTTCCACTGTGAACAAGTTCCTTAAGTCCAGAGGTTGCTTCACTGATGTCGCACGTGGGGGGGGCGGCGGAGGGGGCGGATAAATATTCACGGGCTTTTTTCATAAGTTGCACGTTTGATCTGTGGCGGCTATCGTGGGCTGCATTGAAGGGCTTAGCCAGGAGTATCCCCAGCCTCTCATCAGACACTGCGACCCCAACATCCAGAATCTGCCTTCCTCGGGAAATGGTTTCACTTGCCTTCCTCTCTGGGGGAAAAAAACTATCACTTATTATGTTTCTTTCATTAGATTTTCTCCCTGCCTTTGGAAGCAACTCAGGGCAAGGAGGATGACTGATAAAGTTTCTTCCTCCTCCCATTTTCTCTACAACAATCCTGTGTGGTGGGTTGGGCTGACAGAGAGACTGGCCCAAAGTCACCCAGCTGGCTTGCATGCCTAAGGCGGGACTAGAACTCCCCATCTCCTGCTGATTGGCCCAAAGTCACCCAGCTGGCATTCATGCCTAAGGCGGGACTAGAACTCACCATCTCCTGGTGATTGGCCCAAAGTCACCCAGCTGGCTTGCATGCCTAAGGCGGGGACTAGAACTCACCATCTCCTGGTGATTGGCCCAAAGTCACCCAGCTGGCTTGCATGCCTAAGGCGGGACTAGAACTCACCATCTCCTGGTGATTGGCCCAAAGTCACCCAGCTGGCTTGCATGCCTAAGGCGGGACTAGAACTCACCATCTCCTGGTGATTGGCCCAAAGTCACCCAGCTGGCTTGCATGCCTAAGGCGGGACTAGAACTCACCATCTCCTGCTGATTGGCCCAAAGTCACCCAGCTGGCTTGCATGCCTAGGGCAGGACTAGAACTCATTGTCGCCTGGTGATTGGCCTAAAACCATCCTCATGGCTTTCATGAGTAATCCAGGACTAGAACTCCCAGTCTCCTGGTGTCTGGTCCAAAGTCAACTCAGCTGGCTTTTGTGCCAAAGATGGGACTAGAATTTGCCATCTCCTAGTTTCCAGCAGGGTTCCTGAAAACACTACCCCAAACTGGCTCTCGTTTTGTGATTGAGGTGGGACTTCGATGGGACTAGAACTCACAATCTCCTGGTTTGTACGCCAGCACCTTCACCACTCCACCAAACTGGCTCTCAAAACAGTAATTATTTTAAAAAAACCTTTTGCGCTTCGTACAGTACCAAAATTGAGAGGTACCAGTCGGTGAAACAGACCCGCAGTCTTATTCATCCACAGGTATTTCAAGATCTCCCTGAGGCTTAAAAGTTTAAATTTCCGAGATTTTTATTACCAGACAAATGGCTTATTTCTGGCAATGCCCCATTTTGTTCTTCCAAGATTCTAAGGTTGCAAATGAAGAAATCGGGAGTGGGGGCTGCCCAGGATTAACCATGGTTTTGCCACCTGGATTGTCCCTTTTATTTATTAACTCGTTCCATTATTTTTTTTAATGCCGCCCTCTTCCCGAGACTCGGGGAGGGTACAAAGTCATATAATAACCACAAAGCGTGAACAATCATTCCCTACACATAAAACAGCACACAAATCCGTCACTTGGGATACGACTTTCTAAAAGTCACCCCAGGAAAATGGCTGGGTATTAAATGCCTGTTTAGAAATATATGGACTTTTTAAAAAATCTATGCCAAGGGTTTTAGGCTATCCCTGAATGGGTCTATCTTGGCCAAGCCTTCAAGCGGAAAATGATACCCGAATCTAGAACGGAGTTGGAAGGGACCCTGGAGGTCTTCTAGTCCAACCCCCCTGCCTAGGCAGGAAACCCTATACCGTTTCAGACAAATAGCTATCCAACATCATCTTAAAGACTTCCAGTGTTGGGGCATTCACAACTTCTGGAGGGAAGTTTTTCCACTGATTCATTGTTCTAACTGTCAGGAAGTTTCTTCTTAGTTCTAAATTGCTTCTCTCCTTGATTAGTTTCCACCCATTGCTTCTTGTTCTACCCTCAGGTGCCTTGGAGAATAGCTTGACTCCCTCTTATTTGGGGCAACCCCTGAGATATTGGAAGACTGCTATCATGTCTCCCCTAGACCTTCTTTTCATTAAACTAGCCATGCCCAGTTCCTGCAACCGTTCTTCATGTTTTAGTCTCCAGTCCCCTAATCATCTTTGTTGCTCTTCTCTGCCCTTTTTTTCTAGAGTCTCCACATCTTTTCTACATCGTGGCGACCAAAACTGAATGCAGTACTCTAGATGTGGTCTTACTAGGGCTTTATAGAGTGGTATTAACCCTTCACGTGATCTATTGATGCAGCCTAGAACTGTGTTGGCTTTTCTGGCAGCTGCTGCACACAGCTGGCTCCTATTTCAATGGTTGTCCACTGGGACTCCAAGATCCCTCTCACAGTTACTACTGTTGAGCCAGGTACCACCTATACTGTACCTGGGCATTTCGTTTTTCTTGCCTGTGACTTTTTTCACCATCTAGGAACAATCAACTCGGACAAACAATCAAAGACAAGCAACCCTCCTCCCTTCTAACACTGATGATGTCACCTAGTTGGGTCATGAAACGTCTGCAAGAAAGCCACCAAGCTCAGAGAGCACGAAGGACCCCACGGTCCTCCTCCTCCTGACTATAAACCCCACTCCCTTCTAATACTGATGATGTTATCTAGCTGGGTAATGAAACGTCTGCAAGAAAACTCCCAAGCTCAGAGAGCACTGCAGTTGAACCCTGAGCTACAAATATTCTCTTCTCTTTTGAGATGTTTCCAAAGCAAAATTGTCAGCCATCCTGAAATACAAATTGTGAAAACCTTCTTCTCATTTTCCGGAACAGTAACGCAACAAAGGATGATTAAGGTGTTTGGGAATTTGGGAAGCGTGCAGGATCATTAAAGTAAGCGTCCTATTTTTGTTTCGAACCTGCCCCGAATGATATTTTCCTCTCTTCCAACAGAAACCCAACCACCTTCTCTCCTTTTATGTCCAGAAAAGGCTAAGCATTTTTATTCCATTTTTTAAAAAGTCACTGATTCCGTTCTGTGGCTATGGAAGAGACTCCGACATTAAGAGACTTTTGACATTAAGCAATCGGGAGGAAAGAAAAGCATCTCGAAGCGTCCATGCAAGAGAAGTAAGAAAATGTGTAGTTAAATTTATATTGTTTTAAATTACGTCCTTGTTTTATGTGTATCTACTTTCTGTCCCTCTTTATGTAGCGTAAAATTGCAGGTATTAACCTGCTGCCATTTGGGCCAAAAAAACTCCTCCGGAAAGCAGCATGAAATGCTCCTGCAATCTTGTCCCCAGCAAGGTGAAAATTCAGCCGCCGAGGGGAGATATTTCTGTCTCACGAGCACGGAACAAATTTATTACCATTAATGGAAGTTGTCGAGGTGAAAAACACGGCGAAAGACAATGAATCCCCTGGAATGTACATCCCACCTCTTGACCCAGAGATAAAACTCGAAGACTTAAGAAAGCTCTGCCCCGGGAGACGAAATGACTGGCTCCAAATTGTTGCAAAGAAAGGTTTTAAATTAAATATAAACTTTTAACTGTCAGGCAGAGCAAACCAGGAGCCGGGATGGAGTTCAAAAGCGCTGCAAACACCCATAACTTTGGAAAGCAAGTCATTCCACGGATTAAGTTTCCTCACTGTCAGGGAATTTTTACTTTGTTCTAAGTTGCTTCTCTCCTTGATTAGTTTCCACCCGTTGCTTCTTCTTCTGCCTTCAGGTGCTTTGGAGAATAGTTTGACTCCCTCTTCTTTGTGGCAACCCCTGAGATATCGGAAGACTGCTATCATGTCTCCCCTGGTCCTTCTTTTCATTAGACTAGACCTACCCAGTTCCTGCAACCGTTCTTCATTTGTCTCTGAAGATTCTCAGTCCTTCAGGTCCTGGTTCTCCCAAAGGTGTTTTTTTCAAGAGGCAACTGGACTTTCTGGTTTTACTTTGAAGAGGTTTCACTTCCCATCCCAGAAGCTTCTTCTGCTCTGACAAGATGCTGGGGAATGGAAAGTTTTATACTCCTTGCAGAGAGCTGATCATTTGCATCCTTTTTAGAGAGTCCTTGGGGCCACTTGGAGATTTATCTATGTCCTCAGGGTCACCTGAGTGGTGCAAATGGGTGTGGAGCCTTCTTGGAACTGCTGAAAGGACCGTGTTGTAGACTGGAGATAGATGAAGTTGTATCCCTCCCCCTCTGTTGAGAGGTGGGCTGGTCAATTTGGACACAGATGCCCTCTTTGACCGCTCTTTCAAACCAGCGGTCCTCTCTGTCCAAAATGTGGACTTTGCTGTCTTCGAACGAGTGGCCTTTGTCTTTTAAATTTTTCTTCATATGTCTGCAAGGAGTATAAACCCATTTGCACCACTCCGGTGACCCTGAGGACAGAGAGAAACCTCCAAGTGGCCTCAAGGACCCTCTAAAAGGATGCAAATGACCAACTGTCTGAAAGGAGAATAAATCCATCCATTCCCCACCACCCGGTCAGAGCTGAAGAAGCTTCTTGGATGAGAAGCGAAATGTCTTCAAAAGAAATAACCAGGAAGTCCAGTTGCCTCCTGAAAAAAGCACCTTTGGGACAACCATGATCTGGGTGACTGAGAAGCTACAGGGAAGAGCTTGGGATGAAGACCCTTGGAATGGTGAGGCCTATGAAAGGATGCAAATGACCAACTGTCTGCAAGGAGTATAAGTCCTTTCCTTCCCCACCATCCAGTCAGAGCTGAAGAAGCTTCTGGGATGGGAGAATCTCTACAAACTTTTAGCTATGCAGTTTGAGACGAAGACCCTTGGAATGGTCTGGGAATAGGAAGGGATTTCTAGAGAAAAAAATTTGGACTACAGGAACCATTTGCACCACTCAGGGGACCCTGAGGACACAGGAAAACCTCCAAGTGGCCTCAATGACTCTCTCAAAGGATGCAAATGACCAGCTGTCTGCAAGGACTATAAATCCTTCCCTTCCCCTCTGTTCATGTAGAGCTGAAGAAGCTTCTTGGATGAGAAGCAAATGTCTTCAAAAGAAATAACCAGAAAGTCCAGTTGCCTCCTGAAAAAAGCCTCTTTGGGATTAAGGGTTAGATTGAGCTGAGAGAGGTTGGCTGGTCCGACATCACCTAGGGAGCTCTTATGGCTGGGGGGTGGGCTTGGGTCAACTGTGACCTGGATGACTGAGAATCTGAACAGACATTTAGCAATACAATTTGGGATGAAGACCCTTGGAATGGTGGGGGAGTAGGAATGGATTTCCAAAGGAAAAAATGGCAGACTACAGGAACCATTTGCACCACTCGGGTGACTCCGAGGGCACAGTTAAATCTCCAAGTGGCCTCAATGACCCTCTAAAAAGGATGCAAATGACCAGCTGCCTGCAAGGACTATAAATCCTTCCCTTCCCCTCTGTTCGTGTAGAGCTGAAGAAGCTTCTTGGATGAGAAGCAAATGTCTTCAAAAGAAATAACCAGAAAGCCCAGATGCCTCTTGAAAAAAAGCACCTTTGGGACAACCAAGACCTGGATGGCTGAGAAGCTCCATAGATGTTCTTCATCTGTTTCGTTTACAATTGCATAACAGCCGTTCCTCATTTGCTAGTGACCCTCTGGCCATTCAAATGTTCCTCTTAGCATTAAGAGATAAAACCGCAGGAGCAGCTCAGCCAGCTCATCACCGAGCCCTTCCGTCCGTGCCCAAATGTGCACTGATTCCCTTCCTCATCCCGATAACCACAACCCACTTACGGCCCTAGATTAACACACTCGGCTAAGAAGTAACACAGCGCGTTTCGGGTTTGGCTGAGTTAAGTCACGCAGACGCAGCCATCGCAATGGGGTGAAATCACGATTTATGGGTTCGTATGGCAAACAAAGCCAACCTCTTAAGGCTGCGACTCAAACACACCGCAAACAAAACAAAGGCAGGAAAGTTGGGAGGAAATCGGAGTCCTGTCATCGTGCGCCACGTTCTCGTTGAGGGAAAGTCCCCCCTCCCAGGAGGATGAAACAGTTTGAGAAATGTTTTTTTTTTTTTAAAAAAAAAGGCAGACTATTGTATTTGCCCTAAAAGAGAAATAGAAATCTTAAGGGAGACAGAAACTCAGAGCTTCGGCCTCCTGCGCCCAGCAGATATTTGGTGCCCATTGAGAAGGACTGGGCCATCTAATCTGTCAGGTTTCTGAAAGATGCCCTAATTAATTCATGAGCCTCGAGCCAAGTTTCAAAAGAAAACCAGACATTTATTAGAACACCATTTCGGCAATACCCCATTGCGGACAGATCTGAAGCTCATTTAAATTATGGCTGAACTTTGCCCGTTTCTTCCCTCCCCTCAGTCTGTATCATAAATCACATTCTCCAATGATGTGCATGCCTTATAACCCTGCTGTAGTCATCTGAGATCCGACTCTAGCCAAAGGTATGCGTGCAATGAGCTTCCCCCCACCCCTTTCCTCACCATGGCTACCTGATAACAGATTTGCAAATGCTTTATGAGTTGACACTATCTACAAGACAAAAGACCTTCAGCTCCAGGGTGATGGGATTAAGACATGACTCTCCAGGACATAATAGGATTATCTAGCAGCAGGGCTCACTGCATTAAAAATCTCCTAAGGACGTTGCATCAGAGTCCAAACTTCAACCAAACATATATCAGACAAACATGACTCCATATGGCCCCATATGGGAATCTGATTACAGCCAACAGAATACATGTTCTTGCACAGGAACAGGAAGCTCAAGTTCAAAGCTCCAAGAGAAGGTATAAAAGCCCCTCACTCTCAACCCCATGTGTTCAGCTGCACCAGAGAACCATGTGCTTGGTGGTTCTGCTTTGCCATTAGGAGAAGGGAGGAAGGAAGGAGAGAAAGAGGGGGGAGGAAGGAGAAAGGGAGAGATGGAGGGAGGGAAGGTGAGTGGAAGAAAAGGGGAGGGAGGAAGGAGAGTGGAAGGAAGGAGGGGAGAGAGGAAGGAAGGAAGGAGAAAGGGAGAGATGGAGGGAGGGAAAGTAGGAAGAAAAAGGGTGGGAGGAGGAAGGAAAGAAGGAAGGAGAGAAAGAGGGAAGGGAAAGGAGCAAGGAAGGAGGGAGGGAGGAGAAAGGGAGAGATGAAGGGAGGGAAAGGAGGAAGAAAGGGAGGGAGGAGGAAGGAAGGAAAAGAAAGAGGGAGGGGAGAGGAGCAAGGAAGGAGGGAGGGAGGGAGGAACAAGGGAAGGAGAGATGGAGGGAGGAAAGAAGACTGGAAGAATAGGGGAGGGAGGGAGGGAGGGAGGGAAAGGAGGGAGGAAGAAAGAGGGAGGGAAAGGAGGGAGGAAGGGAGGAAGGGAGGGGCTTCAGGGCCACACTTGATCACCTCTATAATCTATCCTATAATCTCACCAGATCCCAGACCTCCTCAACTCCCGAGAGTGGGGAAGGGCTGCAGAGGAACCTGGGGGAGCATCTCCCCTAAAGTGAAGCCAAAGGAGGGCAATGAAGCAGGACAGCCGAGAGGAAGCAGGCGGGACATGCTCAGAGTTTCGCTCTCTTCTTCCTTGCGAGGAGGAGCCTCTCTTGGCACAGCGAAGCAACATCCCAGGGAGCAGCTGGGGGGGGGGTGTTTCCAATTCGAAGGGAGCCAACAGCTGGTAGCCCCCTCGGACTGCTTCTGAACGCCAGCGGGCGGCGATAGGTACCCAGCTGCAAATCAGGGCCATTATTTCTCCCTGGTTGGCTTTTTTATTCCATGCAATCAACTCCCCACTTCCACCCACCTCCCCCGTTTGAAGCCAATTTCTTTCTTTCTTTTTTTTAAAAAGGATATCTTCCCTCTCTTTGACGATGAGGACATTCTGGTCCTCCATCTGCCTGATCTTCTTCTCAAACGCCTCCTGCTCGGCTTTCAGGCGCTCCTCCGTCACCTCTTTTTCCTCGCTCACTCTGAAAAGATCAACACAACACACACCGTCAGACCTGCAAGCCATCTTTTCTTTTTGAGTTTCAGGCCCGCCACACTTTCTGCTATGCATTTTCTATGGTGGGAAAATGGGAGGGGCGGATTATATGGAGTTGGGTGATATGCAGCCATAACAACATTCTTTCTAGAAAGTGAAGGTCATCCTTTGTCTCTGCACCTGACCGGAACTGGATGGGAGGAATCTGTCTTCATGGCAGTGGGAGATTGGACCATGGGATGGGTGTGGGGTGTGGGGGCAAGTTCTTGAACTTTCAACTGGGTGGGGAAAACTGGGAAGCTTTCAGATTCGGGTTTTCCCAGATGGGCCAACATGGCTCTCTTCATCAATTGGAACTTGGAGGAATCCTTTGCCTTGGAATCTGATTTAATTTTGGATGCTATTTGGAATCCTGACACGCACACACACCGTCAGACCAATACCAGGCGCCAATAGAAGATGATGGATTTCGGTCAGGAGTAGCCTGAAGCCCCCTCTGCCTCAACTCCCACTCACGATTCCTGCTGCTCAAGGGGGCCGATCAAGTAGTTGATTCGGTTGTGCTGCCACTCTCATGGATTGTGTTTGTGTGGTTTTTATATTGTCGATTCTTAATGTGGTAAGCTGCCTTAAGGAACTTGGGAGTAAGGCCACAGGTGGACGATGAATGGCCCCTCCCTAGAGGAAATAAAAGAGGAGCAAAAGGGGAGTGGAGCTTGCAGGAGACCATTAGTTCGCTTCATTGGTTTGTGACTCTCCGAGACTCCTGGCCAAGTTCTGCAGATATTGGCCTGGCAGCTCTCCAAGCCAGAGAAGGTCTGTGACTGTAAATCCTCCCTGGAAAGACTTTGCTGGATGTGAAGGAACAGAATTCACAGTAAATTAATAAAAGGGTTTTTTGTTGGGACAAAGAATTTGCTTCATGCTCTCGGGAAGCCTCAGTCAGAACAGACTGTGATCTCTCAGAATGTTGTAGAACACTTTGAATAAAGACAAATTTTTCCAATTCACAAAACCATCACTGGAAAGGAAATTATCTGCCTTCCCCATGATCAAACCCCGTTTATCCTCCTCACCTTGCAAGCTCCTTAATTAAGTTTGCGATGCGCCTCTTGTCTTCGGGGCATAAATCCTTTAAAGAAGCACTCTTCGTTTCTCCTCTGTCAGACCCCTAAAAAAAATTAAAATCCACATTTACCCTCAAATGTATTTTAAGCACGAACGGCTGCAGATTCGACAGAAAATTCAGCCACAACTTGAATGGACCAAGGAAGAAAAAACACGTTTTTACAAACAGGTGGGGGGAATAATTTCCCAAATGTTGCGCTGGAAGAGTCATTGTTAGTTTATGCTTCCATAAACGAGCTTCACACAGGGATGGAAGGAGGAAAAAGAGAAGGATTGCAATACTGCAAGGACCTCAGAAATGGGGGCTTAAACAGGGGGTGCAGTCCTATTTTTAACCTCTGGGAATTTATCATCTGCAGCTGATGCAATTTTCTTGCCAGAAGCAACAATTGCTAGGTAAAACTTCATAAGATCTGAAGTATTATTTTTTTCAAATGCAAATCGCCACCAAAAAAAGGGTGAAAGTACATTTTGGAAATGTCAAATAAAAATAAAAATGAATGATTCAAAACCTACTGATAGAACTGTCAGGAGGAATTTCCTGACAGTGCAACAATTAATCAGTGCAACGGCTGGCCTTCAGAAGTTGTGGGTGCTCCATCGATGAAGGTTTTTAAAAAGATGATAGACCACCATTTATCTGAAATGGTATACGGTTTCCTGCTTGAGCAGGGGGCTGGACTAGAAGACCTCCAAGGTCCCATCCAATTCTGTTAGTCTGTATTGTTCTGTTATCTCTAAATACTCAAATGACTCCCATACAGTAAATTGCACGGTAAAAACCATGCAATTGGCAACTCAAGTTTTCCCGTAATTCTAGCTTGCAAATTCCAAACCACGCTCCTCCTGCAACATCCAATTGGCTACCAGGGTGAGTCTCTGGGCTTCATAGGGCCAATTGGTAGAGCATCAAAAATTCAGAGTACCAATGATGTGATAGTACCGGTATAGTATTATTATTATTTTTAACTAAGAGGTGTATTTGCACTCTTAAACCACCAGAGGGCACTTCGTTGCCCAGAAAATTTCTGCACACCCAGAAATTAACAGAGACTTAACAGTTCAGGAAACAGGTAGTCCTCAATTTACGACCACAACTGAGCCCAAAATTTCCACTGGTTAAGCAAGGTAGTTGTTAAAGAGTCAGGCCTCATTTTATGGCCTTTTTCTCCACAGTTGTTAAGTGGATTGCCAGCTCTTTCTGGTGTCAACCTCCGCAATTTTCACGGTGAATTTGAATTGCAAGGATGCACTAGCCAACCATGCTGGCTGGGGAGTTCTGGGAGCTGAAGTCCAGCTGTCTCAAAGATTTAGATGCTGCTAACAAGGCACATCCTTCTTCTCTGTGACCTTATCAATTTGTGGCCCAATTAAGAATGGATCCCACAACGAGGAGGAGGTTCCTACTTTTTCCTGAACGCCATGGCTGGGAGATGTAGTTAGGCCACACCAAGAAACTGCATTTTTCTGGCTTTTGCTATTTCTTTCAAAAGACTTCAAAAGGTAATTTTGAAATTAATATTTCAAGCTTTGGGACAGATCATAGCAATCAACTTGCACAAGAGTGAGGTTTCGGGCTGCCCTAGAGCGACAGAGAATCTCATTCAAGTCACAATCAAAATAGAGCCGGAATGGACCTTGGAGGTCTTCTAGTCCAGCCCCCTGCTGAAGCAGGAGATGTTATAGTATTTCAGACAAGTGACTGTGCAGTCTCTTCTTAAAAATCCCCAGGGATGGAAGCCCCCACAATGTCTGAAAGCAACTTCTGTTCCGCTGGTTAATTCTTCTCACTGTTAGGAAGCTTCTCCTTAATTCCAGGTTGCTTCTTGATTAGTTTCCATCCGTTGCTTTTTGTCCTGCCTTCTGGTGCTTTGGAGAATAGGTTGACCCCCCTCTTCTTTGGGGCAGCCCCTCAAATACTGGAAGACTGCTATCATGTCCCCCCTAGTCCTTCTTTTCTCTAGACCAGTGATGGCTAACCTTTTTCTAAAGGCATGCCAAAATTGTCCATGTGCGCCCAAACCAACAAGGGAATGCCCCTGCCCCCCCGTGCATGGGTACGATACCCCACCGCAAGCATATGCATGTCACCCTCGCGTGGGGGGGGGGGAGGTTTTGCCCTCCCCAGGCTCCGGAGCGAAAACGGCCTCCCCTGGCCCGCCCCAGAGACCCTCTGGAAGGCAGAAACAGATTGTTTCCGCAATTCTGATTGGCCCTTTTTTCACCCTCCCCAGGCTTCAGGAAAGCTTGGGGCTGCCGTGCCGGCAAATATGGCTCCGTGTGCCACCTGTGCCACAGGTTCTCCAATTCAGTTCTAGACGAACCAAACCCAGTTCCTGCAACCGTTCTTCCTATGTTTGAGTCTCCAGGCCTTTAATCATCTGAGTTGCTCTTCTCTGCACTTTCTCCAAAGTCTCAACGTCTTTTTTGTAGTACAGTGACCAAAATTGGATGCAGCACTCAAGGTTTTAAAAACCTTACTAAGGTTTTATTAAGTGGTGCTAATACTTCTACAACCAAGCACTGTATTGGCTTTTTTGGCTGCTGCTACTGCTGCTGCACACGGCTGGCTCCTGTTTTAAGGCAGAAAACGTCCTGACACTTAGAACAATTAATCAGTGGAACAGAAGTTGCCTCCAGAAGTTGTGAATGCCCCAACACTGGAAGTCTTTAAGAAGATGTTGGATAGCCATTTGTCTGAAATGGTATAGGGTTTCCTGCCTAGGCAGGGGGTTGGACTAGAAGACCTCCAAGGTCCCTTCCAACTCTGTTATTCTCTCTTCTAATTTATTTTCCAAAGCACCAGAACACAAGACATGAAATAATGGATGGAAACTAATCAAGGAGGGAAGCAACCTAGAACTAAGGAGAAATTTCCTGACAGTTAGAACAATGAACCAGTGGAACAGCTTGCCTCCAGAAGTTGTGAATGCCCCAACACTGGAAGTCTTTAAGAAGATGTTGGATTTGTCTGAAACGATATAGGGTTTCCTGCCTAGGCCCCTTCCAACTCTGCTATTGTATTGTATTGTATTGTATTGCACTGCATTGTCCACCAAGACTCCCCAAAAATTCTTTTTCATTTACAACAGCCTTTTCACTCGAACTGCTCCCAGTTAAGAGTTCTGGGTTTTATCTGCTAAAATCCTCTAAAGCTTGGGGTTTTTACCCAAAAGACAAATCCCTGTGGCTCATTCTTTGGCGCTCGCGCATGCCATACCACACTGCTCCTGTGATACAAAAGACATCTGCGTCTCCCTTTGCACTTTTGAGTCCGGTAATTTCGACGCACAATTGCCCCAGGTGAATGATCACATCAGGGTCTCTTTGTTGGTGAGTTTCAGAGACACTAAAGCCAAGCAGATGCTTTTCCAAAACTGATAAAACCCGTATTCAGAACTCAGGAAGTAATTTAGTAATTTACCTTATTTTGCGGAGTATAAAATGCACCTTTTTCCCCCCTAAAAGAGGGTGAACATTTCGGTGCGTCTTATACACTGAATGTAGTCCCACCTACCCATCGTCCCCCACCCAGCAATTTACCTCCTTGCAGCAATGTGGGGAAACGGGGCTTGCGGAGGCTGCAATAGGCTATGGCAGTGGTCGGCAAGCCGCGGCTCGCGAGCCAAATGCGGCTCTTTAAACATTTTAATGCGGCTCTTCTGTGTGCCGGGCGCCCGCTTCCCTCCCTCCTCTCGGGCTTCGGAGGGAAGCTTCTGCAAAACCCCGCCGAGTGACAAGTCTCCCAGGCTGTAATTTGCCGAGCTGTACGCGCACGCCTGTTTTCCATGGCGTGGAGCAGCGGCGAGATTCTGCGCGGAGAGCGATGATTCCGGGGGCCATCAGTGGGGGGGCAGGGTCCCCCCCTCGCGTTCCTCATCTTCCCGGATGGCCCCTGGAATCATCGCTCGCCGCGCAGAATCTCGCCGCTGCTCCACGCCGTGGAAAACAGGAACGTGCACACAGCTCGGAAAATTACAGCCTGGGAGACTTGTTGTCAATCGCCCGGGTTTTTGCAAAAGCTTCCCTCCGAAGCGTTCCGAGGGAGGGCTGTAAACCTCCCTCCGAAGTCTTGGGATGTTCTGAGGAGCCCCCCAAGGCAAAACGCCGCTGCCAGGTAGTTAAAAGTACGTCGCTGATTCGTCTCTGTCAGTCTCTCTCTCATTCCCTCTCTCACTCCCTCTCTCTGTCTGTCTGTCTCACTCACACACACACACACACTGTGGTCACCTTGTTGAGTGTTCCAATCACATTTGAAACACTCAACAACTGGCCTGCAAGTTGTTGAGTGTTTCAAATGTGATTGGAACACTCAACAAGGTGACCACAGTGTGTGTGTGTGTGTGTGTCTGTGTCTGTGTGTGTGTGAATGAGACAGACAGACAGAGAGAGGAACAGAGAGAGGGAGGGAATCAGAGAGAGACTGACAGACAGACACACACAGACACACACACAGAGACAGAGAGGGGGAGGGAGGGAGAGAAAGATAGACAGACAGAGAGAGAGACACACACAGAGTGAGTGATTAAGTGAATGAGTGAGAGACAGACACACCCACATACACAGAGTGACAGAGAGAGAGGAAGGGAGGGGAGAGAGACAGAGGGAGAGACAGAGACAGACACACACACACACACACAGAGTGAGTGAGAGACAGACACACACACACACACAGAGTGAGTGAGAGACAGACACACACACACACACACAGAGTGACAGAGATGGGGGAAGGAGGAGAGAGAGACAGAGATACAGAGAGAGAGACAGACAGATAGACACCCAGAGAAAATGACAGAGGGAGACAGAGAGGGAGGGAGGGAGAGAGAGACAAAGAGCCAGAGAGAGAGAGAGAAAGAAAAAGAAAAAAAGAAAGAAAGTGGGAGAGAGAGATGAAATTGAAAACAACAACATACAAACCTGACTTACTCAAACTATCCAAGGAAATGCAAGGCCAATGTTCACATTAGTGGTTGTGACTTTGTCAGTCAATGTCAGGATGTAATTTTCTCTACATTGTAAGGCAAATTTTACGGAATTTAACGTTATCGATAAATAATATCGTTCTAAAGTTTTTGTTTTATTAGTTGTGTTATTTGTATCCTCCCGACCTATGTGGATACTTGCATGCAGAATATTCTCAATAAAAACTTATTGAAACTAAAAACAGTGTACCATCCTATGTATTTTCGGTTTTAAAAATGCGGCTCTCCAAATAAATTTCAATCGTGGTTTTGGCGAGATTTGGCTCAGTTGAAAAAAAAGGTTGCCCACCACTGGGCTATGGCAATCCCTGCAGCCTGAAACAGCTGATGATCAGGAGGCCCCTGCTGAAATTGAAAGTGAAACTTGCTGTTTGGTGCAAGGAGGCAAATTGCTGGGAGGCAGAGGCAGATTTTTTTTTTCTTGTGCTAATCAGGCTGTTTGCTGCAAGGAGGTTAAGTCAATAACTATAAATGCTTATAGAATGTTCAAATCATTAGACTTATTTTTTAAAGACTGTTCTAGGCAGCTTAACAAAATGAAGAAGCTTTTTAAAATAAATGCGTGATCTGAAGAGGCCCAGTGTTATTGTATCTTCTTTTAAATAGCAGAGAAGAACTTATATACTTCCAGAAAGCCACATCAATTTTAACAGCAAGTATAGTCTGAAGTGTAACACTACAAACAGTGCATATTGTCTGTACTGTTTGCTGTTTGTTGCAAGGGAGGCAGAGGCAGATATTTTCCCCTTGTTTTCCTCCCCAAAAGATAGGTGCGCCTTATACTTCGGAGCGTCTCATACTCTGAAAAATACGGTAGTAATTTATCTGCCAAATGCTGGAAATGCAACCAGACCCCAGGTATTTACTAGCATATGGGGTGGACTTGTAGCAAAGCAAAACATTGGGAGAAAATGCGTAGCTGATAATTAAACAGAACATAGATCTGAAAGCAGAAGTATATCTGTTGGGAGGGTTATGATAAAGGGACCACATATTTAGTTTTGCATATACTGACAGCAGCAAGGATTATATTTGCCAAATACTGGAAAAATGAGAACACCCCGCCAGATGAGGTTGTAATTCGAAAACTTTTAGATTGCGCTGAAATGGACAGACTAACTTTGGAAATAAAAGATAAAGAAGACACAGAACATTACTTGATATGGAACAGATTTTATGAGTGGTTAGAGATAAGAGGTAAGAATTAGAGGAAGAAAGTCTATGAACGCATGTATTAAAAAATAAAGATGGTTTGCAACTACAATCATGTCAATATAATTAACAAAAATGTAAAGAAGCTAATATAAAATGATTGTCAGTTAAAATTACTTAGTTATATTATTACTATTGTTATTAGTACATATGTCAATATTTATTACAGTCTTTTCTTTTCTTTTTTGTAAATGGTATACCTTGACAATACACTGTGTTGAAAATGTTTATGAATAAAAATATTTTAAAAACAAAAAGAACTCAGGAAAGCGTTGGGTAGACACTAACGCAACCCCTCGGCACACCTGAGCACAGCCAAACATGGTCTGCAGGACAAGATAAGCACCACAGCTGCTGAGATTCACTTGTCCCCAAGACTCTGGGGCCTTTTGTAAATCCCTGAAGCTTGGATGCTCCCTGGAGCATGGGGTCTAGAGGTTGGTGTGCCTGTTGATGTGCTTTTTCTCAGCATGATTTACAGTATTTTTCAGACTATAAGGCGCACCATGATTTTGAAGAGGTAAATTAAAACAAAAAAGTTTTTGCACTCTGCAGGCCTCCCAAACCCTCTGCAGGACTCATTTCTTTGTGAAAAACGGGGCATGCAGAGTGTTTGAGAGGCCTGCAAAGTGCTCCTGGGAGCGGGGCGGGGGGGACAACAAAAACGAGCAAAAAACGGCCCATTTTTTGCAAAAAAAAAAGGGGGGGAGCATGCATAGGCTTTGGGAGGCTTGTAGAATGTTCCTGGGGCTGAGGGTGTGGGGGGGTGGTGTCAAAAATTAGCAAAAAACAGGGCATGCATAGGCTTTGGGAGGCTTGTAGAGTGTTTCTGGGGGCTGGGGGGGCAAAAACAAGCAAAACCCGGCCCATTTTTCACTCGTTTTTGCCGTCCCCAGTCCCCCAGGAGCTCTTTGCAGGCCTCCCAAACCCTCTGCACATCTATTTTTGTGAAGGGGGCTGGGTTTTGTGAGGCTAAAAATGCTGTATTCAGTGTATAAGACGCACCCAGATTTTCACCCTCCTTTTGGGGGGAAAAAGGTACATCTTATACTCTGAAAAATACGGTAAAATTTGCATGAATGGGCTCCGGCTGTCCCAGAGAGCTGGTTGGGTAATATTGTGTTGCGGTTATTCTTGGCGCTGTTTCGGATGGTTTTTGTTTTTGGAGGCTTTCGGCAGTTCTAAGCACCAGCCAGCGTCACAACTGGGAGATATAAATCGATTTATACAAAAAATAAACACCGACAGAGGAGAGTATTTGTAGCACAGGGATGTACGGTGGGGTCCTTGATGCTCTCCTGAGCTTTGGTATCCATGGAGATTCTCCATCATGCAGGTCACGGCTCTCCCAAAGGGGCTTTTACAGGAGGCAACTGGACTTTCTGGTTATTCTTTGAAGATGTTTTCAGAGCTGAAGAAGCTTCTTGGATGAGACGCTAAACATCTTCAAAGAAAAACCAGAAAGTCCAGTCGCCTCTTGAAAAAAGCACCTTTGGAGATGTTTTACTATTGTTTATCTGCGTATACTATTACTGTATTAATATTTCAACTGACATAGACGTTCATCACAAATCCATGATGCAGCATGGCTAAAGTTAAAAACCTGATAAAAAGATAACTGTAAAAAACAGCACGCAAATAACCAATAGCATTTAAAAAGAGGTCTTTCTAAAAAGAATAAGACACAATCCAGCGAAGGTAAGGGAACAAGAAATGATAGCAGATTATACTTGGGTGTGCCGAAATACTATCTCAAGGAAACATAAACTGAGATTTGAAAGACACCTATAACAACAGAAAAAGAAAGAGAGAGAGAGGAGGAAAGAATGAAAGGAAGATGGGGGAAAGAACAAAGAGGTAAGGAGAGGAGGATGGAAGGGAGAGGAAGAGAAGGAGAGAGAGTAGGTAGGGGAAGAGGAAGAGTAGGAGTTGGAGAAAGGGAAGGGAAGAAGGAAAGGAGGGGAGGAAGGAGGAAAGTAGAGGGAGGGAGGGAGGAAGGGAGAAAAGAAAGGGAAAAGAAGGTGGTGTTATAACAGGAGGAAGGAATGGTAAATAAAGCAACCCAAACTGTATATTATAACCTATTAAATGAAATAATAAATGTATTAAGAATGACAAATGTAAAGAATTATTATGTGAATGTAAAATGGTATGTAAGAGAACAAAAAATATAAAAAAAATCCTGAAGATATTGGAAGTCACCCCTAATCCCTAATCTCAATCAAGATCAATCTAAACTCTGGGGAAATGATCTTCCAAAGGCGGGCACCTCTTTCTGCCCTCTGTCCCACCCCACCCCCGGCAAGATGGCAGTCCATTACAGGAGACAGGAGACGGAGGGTGCCTCCCCTGGCAGACCTAGTGGGACAGGTGGACACGACTGGGGACAGGTGGTCCCTCAAATATGCCACCCCACTCCCACTAATGTTGAGTGTTAAGCGGCGCATGCGTGCCAGATGTGCGAAGGTGAGCGAGGGTGTCCCGCGGCTGCTTGTTCTAACAGGGGAAGCCAAACCAACCTGCTGCCCAGCTTCTTCTCCAATCCTTTTCAGGACCTCCATTGGGGCGGGATTCGAAGCCGCTGCTACTTTGGCCTTTGCTTCCATCTTCTGCCCTTTCCGCAGTTGCCTGGGTCTCAAATTCCTCTCGTCAGAAACCCCTGCAGATGGAACGGACAAGACAAGGGGAATTCTCCACTGGTTCTTACAAGGCCTCTCTCTCTCCCTCTCAGGTTTTCCAGTGAAAAGAAGAAAGTGCAAAAACATTAAAATGTACACCAGAAATCTCCTCTCCTCTCCTTCCCCCCCCTCCTTCTATTCTGTTCATTTTCTATTCCATTCCACTCTATTCTGCATTCTATTCTATTTTTCCTCCCCTCCTCTTCTGTTCTCTCCTCCCCATTCCTTATTCCATTCCATTTCTATTCTATTATTCCACGACATGCCATATTCTATTCTATTTTATATTCTATTTAACTCTATATTCAATTCAATTCTATTCCATTCCTATTTCTATTACTCCATGCCATGGCATATTCTACTCCATTCCATATTTTCTATTCTATTCTATTTTAATTCTATTCTAACTCTATTCCATTCCATTCCATGTTTTCTATTCTATTCTATTCTACTCTATTCCTATTCCATTCCACTCCTATTTCTATTACTCCATGCCATGCCATATTCTATTCAATTCTATTCTAATTCTATTCCATTCCATGTTTTTCTATTCTATTCTACTCTATTCCTATTCCATTCCTATTTCTATTACTCCATGCCATGCCATATTCTATTCAATTCTATTCTAATTCCATTCCATTCTATGTTTTTCTATTCTATTCTATTCTATTCTATCCTACTCTATTCCTATTCCATTCCATTCCCATTTCTATCACTCCATGCCATGCCATATTCTATTCTAATTCTATTCCATTCCATTCTATGTTTTTCTATTCTATTCTATTCTACTTATTCCTATTCCTATTCCATTCCCATTTCTATTGCTCCATGCCATGGCATATTCTATTCCATTCCATATTTTATATTCTATTCTATTTTAATTCTATTCTATTCTAATTCCATTCCATTCCATTCCATATTTTTCTATTCCATTCCATTCCTATTTCTATTACTCCATGCCATGCCATATTCTATTCAATTCAATTCTAATTCTATTCTATTCCATTCCATGTTTTCTATTCTATTCCATTCCTATTTCTATTACTCCATGCCATGCCATATTCTATTCGATTCAATTCTAATTCTATTCCATCCAATTCCATGTTTTCTATTCTATTCCATTCCTATTTCTATTACTTCATGCCATGCCATATTCTATTCAATTCCATTCCATATTTTCTATTCTATTCTATTCTTCCTCCCTCTTCTCTTCCTCTTCCCTCTCTTTCCCCCTCCCTCTCTCTCTCTTTCTCTCTCTCACATACACACACAACTTATCACACATTTAGGCTTTTCATCTATCTTCAGGACTGCCATAAAGGCAACATTGTAAAATTTACTCCTTGGATTTATTGGCTTTTGACAGTTATCGCACCTGGCACTCTTCAATACATTTGTTCACAAAGGTAAGCTCCATTAATTTATGGACCAAGCTCACACTTTTTGTTTTAATTACTCACCTCGGAGTTGTTTAATCAACGTCAACCTTGGGTTTAGCTACTACATTCCCTTCCGCAAATTTCGAAAGTGGAGCATCTTTCCACGTGAGCCACGTATCAGGGGCTGGGATGGACTGGGAAGGACAGGACAGGAAGAAGACCGGGGAAAGGAGGAGAGGGGAGAAGATATTGAGGAGGGAGGAGACGGGGGGGGGGGGGGCAGGAAAGGAGGGGTCTTCATGGAGTACCAAGCGGTGGGAAGCAGAGCACAGGATGGCTCAGGGGGTAGAGGAAGACCTGAGAGGATGAGGCCTGGCAGGCTTGAGCCTACGATAGGTGCCTCCCCACCACCATTCCGTGCTTTGCTTAACAACATCGCAGAGGGAGGGTTGTTAAGCGAGGCACTCCGGCTTAACTACCGTCACCACCTGCGACCATTATGGGCATGCCCCTCGTGGTCGCAAGTGGAGGACAATCTACGTTCGACAAGTGCTTGCAGTGTGCACACAAATTAGATTCGGACCAGATGCCCAGCCGGTCCCTGTCCAACGTACCTGGGACATACACAGGTTGCCGGTCTTCATCGGAAACTGAGAATTTCGTTCAAGGAAAGCAAAGCAAAGATGGTGTTTGTTCTACGCCAGAGTTTTGGAATCGGAAGATTTAACATGCAGGTCAGGGAAAGCTTTCTTCCATCCGAAGATCAATGAATCAATTAACCAGCGGAACGGCATGCCACCAGAAATCGTGGGAGCTCCATCACTGGAGGCTTTTAGGAAGAGACTGGACAGTCACTTGTCTGAGATGGTACAGGTTCTGCTGCTTGAGCAGGGGGCTGGACTAGAAGACCTCTGAGGTCCCTTCCAGTTCCTCTCCCCTCCCCTTTTCCCTATCCTATCCTCTTTTTTTTAATTTTTATTCATAAACATTTTTGAAAAACAGTGCATTGACAAAGTATGTCCTTTACAAGTAGCTGAAAAAAGAAAAATCCAAAAAGAAATTGATAGTAAACATTAACATACTAAAAAATTTGAACTAGAATTCTTCTTACATTAGCTTATTTACATTCTTATCTTATAATCATTATTATATACATCGTTATTTCCCACATTAACAATATTAGTCTTATTTTTCTCATTTCTACCCCTTGACTCTCTCCAGTCATAAAATTTATTCTATGTTTGATAATACTCTGAATCATCTTTGGCTTTAATTTTTAAAGTTAATCTATCCATTTCGGCACAATCCCAAATTTTCCAAATTATAAACTCGTCTGGTGGGGTGTTCACATTTTTCCAATATTTAGCATATTAGGATGCCTGCTGCTGTCAATGTAACATTAAATATCCTATCCAGACTGAAGGAGACATTTCTTTCTGTTGACTCTTTAAAACAGTCAAACCTGAATGAAACCATTGTCTGTTACTACAGGTTGAGGCAACTAGATGGGGCATTTGGCTTCCCCTCTCTGAGCTTGGAGTGATTATAAAAGGAACTTTGTGCGGCTTTGCAAATTGAAGGTTTCTGAAACTCTATGAACAGGGAGGGGTCAAATCATTTCTATGTCTGGGATTTGATTATTCAGGAAGGAAATCTGGGGAGGACCCCAGAGAGTCTGATTTCTCACACCAGCTTCTCTATTTCACCCAGTCTACAGAAAAGAATATTTGCAGTTCAGGGTTGAAATGAGAGGGCCTTGGTGCTCTCAGAGCTTGGCTGTTTTCTTACAGACCTTTCATTAGCTAACTAGGTAACAGCATCAGTGTTAGAAGGAAGTACACACACACACACAAACACACACACACCCTGGTCACTGTTCTTGCCAAGGGAAGTGCAGCACTCAGACAAATCAGCCATCAACAGGCACGTAGAGATAAACAACAACTGCATGACATTCAAAAAGCTAAAAAATAGAAACAAAAATACTACAAACACCCCTTTGCCACCAATCAACACCCAGATAAACAGATTAATCTAGTATTCATCTAGATTAATACTCGATTAACAAACAGTAAACAATGCCCCAATCATGGAACGATCAACTCAACGAAACGATAAACAAACAGCCAATTAGCAGGGGACCGTGAGTTCTAGTCCTGCCTTAGGCACCAAAGCCAGCTGGGTGATTTTGGACAATTATTAGGAGACAGTGAGCTCTAGTTCCACCTTTGGCATGTAAAGACGGCTGGGTGACTTTGGGCCAATCACCAGGAGATGGTGAGTTTTAGTCCCGCCCTAGGCATGAAAAGACCGTTGGATAACTTTGAGCCAATCACCAGGAGACTGGGAGTTCTAGTCCCGCCTTAGGGATGAAAGCAACTGGGTGATCTTGGGAGTTATTTGTAAAAATAGAGGTGGAATATAAATAAATGCTGCACAAATATATAGGTAGTCCTCAACTTACGACCACAATTGAGCCCAAGATTTATGCGGTTATGTGAAAGACTTGTTAAATGAATTTGTGCCGTTTTACGACTTTGCTTGCCACATTTGTTAAACGAATCACTGCAGTTGTTAAATTAGTAACACAAGTTGTTCAGCGAATCCGAGTTTCCCATTGACTTTTCTTGTCGGGAGGTCGCAAAACGGCTCCCAAGCACTGCAACAGTCATAAATATGAGTCAGTTGTCAAGGATCTGGATGTAAATCACGTGACCACGGGGATGCAGCGATGGTCGTAAGTGTGAAAAATGGTCCTAGGTCATGATTTTCAGTGCCGTTGTAACTTCAAACGGTCGCTAAATCAACTGTTGTTAAGTTGGGGACTACCTGTACATACATACATGTAAATTATACATACATAAAAAATATCCGCCGTGAGCCTCTATGTGCGAGGAGGCAGGAATATAAATTTTCTAAACAAATAAATAAATAAAATTATCCCAACTATTTGAGACGGCATTTTCAGAGAACATGGGTTAAGCCCCATCTCAGTGCCCTCGTTCAATTCCAGCAGTATCCGCTTCCAGGAACAAACCCGGTTTCCTTGCATGGCTAGCTGACTCGGCCTCCCTTCGCGAACCCTGGCAGAATGAGTCCTGCCAAAATCTTTTGAAAAGGCAGGGAAAGGGCCTCAGATAGAAAGCCCCTACAGAGAATGGTGAGGACAGTGGAGATGATTATAGGAAATTCACTTCCTGTTATTCAGGATACCGCTCATAAGTGCCATGTGCTTAGCGCTCAAAGCATTGTCAGAGACCCATACACAGCCCCTGACCCTAGCCCCGCTTCTTCCTGCACCACCGCCTCTTTGTTCGGGCTGCTTACCTTCCATGGCGGCTAGTCCAGACTTGCAAGGCAATAGGATGTCCATGAGTGAAGAACATGATGCAGCAGCTTTTTTGCCAACTGGAGGACTTTTCAGTGGCAGGGGCAGCTGGCTGGGGGCCACTGCAAATTCCGGTCAATTGGCCTTCTGGACTCTGGACCAGTTGCCGTGGAAGGTAAGAGACGGGGGGGGGGGGGGCGGGGGGGGGGAGTGGGACTAGGGCCGGGGCAACTAAAGGAGGGGAAACAGGGGTGACTGGAAAAGGGAGGGTGGGGGTACATAGATAGAAATCCCAAAAATTTTCCTACCTTTTCCTGTGGGCATGGCTTGGGGGAGGGGGGCATGTGACTGAGTGGGTGTGGACGTGAGTGACATCAAGTTGGCCACACCCTCTCAGCCACATGTCCCCCCTCACCGAGTCACGCCCAGCAAATCAGTAGCAAACATTTTTGAAACCCACCACCGCACTTCAGAATCTGTTTCTGTGGCTCCCCTTTGGGAGGGGGCTTCGAAGTATTTCTGGCAAGATTACCAGATTTTGTACTCGCTTCTTTGTTCCCTTTGCCATCCCTCTGGTGAACCCGCAAGATTCGTTTTTCTCACCATGCACATGCATACATATCTGAACTAGACGGCGTTATTTCTCTGTGGCATGGAATGTAAGTGGGTATGTGCATAATTTTGTATGTATTTATGTTGTCGTGTTTTATGTAGTGTATATTGGAGGGGGCGACCCTTTGAGAGCTGTAGGCAGCGAAATTTCATTTTAATGTATGCCGATTAGTCAACATTCAAAGTGACAATAAAATCAATCTAAGTCTAAGCAGGGAGATATTAAGACTTAAGTTCCAGAAAGCTCGTTTCAAAAGCTTGTTCAATCAAAACGTTCCCTATTTCTCATCCACTTCTCCTTTCTGGGTAAACACCAAACAATACGTGTGGGCAAACACAAAGCTGTGCCCTGGGCAGGTGTGACCATGGCAACACAGGCGACTTAAGAAAGAGTACAATTAAACCGTGTTTCACATCTCCACGTCCATCCAGCCCTAAAAATCTGCAAGAATATCAAGTCAGCGTTTCCTTCAACTTAACCCCAATTTCTAGCAACTTCAAAGGCTCAGTTGTGCAACTATTGTGGCAGACACACACACACACACACACACAAACACAAGGGAGTTTGCCACTGCGTTGCACTAGGGTTTTTCCACCAGCTTTCTGGAATTTTAGCGGTGACTTTAGTCCACAATTTTCAAGAGTTCATTAAGCAACTGAAGTTGCAAGGGCATTGAAAAATGCGTCTTATGACCAGCTTTCACACTTACGACCGTTGCAGCATCCCTATGGTCACTGGATTAAAGTTCGGACGCTTGGCAACTGGCTCGTATTTATGACGGTTGCAGCGTCCCGTACTCAGGGATCAGCTTTTGCAATCTCCTGACAAGCCAAGTCAAAGGGGAAGCCAGGTTCACTTAACAACTGCATTCGTGTGGCAAGAAAGGTTGTAAAACAGGGCAAAACTCACTTAGTAAATGTTTCACTTAGCAAGAGAAATGTTGGGTACAACTGTGGTCGTAAATTGAGGACTGCCTGCACTAAGAGAAAAAAAAGTGAGTAATGGTCACACAAATCCCTCAGAGGCAGGTGGGAATTTTTCACATTTATGTCTTCTAAGGTCTTTATTTTTTTTAAAGCTATATTTAACCCACTTTGGGGGTTTATGTTACCAAATTCACCTGCTTCGAAATAACAGAAATTCATACCCACACCAAGTTTCAGGAATTGGCCTTAACTGTGCAAAAACATCCATATTGGTTACCATCCAAGTCATAAGAAGACCTTTTACATATAATAGATTGAGCAATAGTGAGCAAAAACAAAATTTTAAATCAAATTTAGGTAGTTTGTGACTTACAATAGTTCGTTTACTAACTGTTCGACAACAAAAGTGACTTATGACCATTTTTCATACGTGTGACCGTTGGTCACGTGATTTACATCCAGATGCTTGACAACTGACTCATATTTATGACGGTTGCACCGTCCCGGGGTCATGAGATCCCCTTTTTGTGACCTTCTGACAAGGAAAGCCAATGGGAAAAAGTAGATTTACTTAACAACCATGTCACTAACTGAACAACAGCACTGACTTGCTTAAAAACTGAGGCAAGGAAAGTCATAAGTTGGGGCAAAACTCACTTAACAAATGTTTCACTTAGCAACAGAAATTTTGGGCAAAATTGTGGTCGTAAATTGAGGGTTACTTGTAGTTAGAGATAAGCTATGGAAATCTAACTAATCTTACTAAGAAAAAGAAAAAATAAGGGAACCATCCACCCCAGTGTTTTTCAAACACGGTAACTTAAAAGATTTGTCAAATTCCATTCCACACCCATCTTTTAAGCAGAAAAACCCTGATTTATCCTGTCCATAAAAGCTTTTTAATCAGCTGCAGGTATTTTATAAGTCTATTAAAGCTTAATCGGGTCAAGGAGAGAATGAAAATCCCAAGGATTTGCACACCCATTTTCCAAATCATCGAGGATTATAAAAAAGCCCAACTCCAAAGTCCTTTTTGGGGTCAAATTCTAGCCAGTGGGGGCAAAAAGGGAGAAATACGGTGGAGAAATAGGGGATGGTGGCAGGTGAATGCATTCTATTTTATTTTTCTTTATGTATGCTGAGAGCATCTGCACCAAAGACAAATTCCTTGTGTGTCCAATCGCGCTTGGCCAAGAAAGAATTCTATTCTATTCTAATAAATTTACATGATTTCTCCCTCAAAAATACAGATTTCCAAAATGCTTCAAGCTAGAGATTGTGGGAGATGGGAACACCTCTATTTTAGTTAATAAAATGTATATGATGTTCATCTCCAGTTATGACAGACAGGTAGTCCTTGACTTACAGTTCATTTAATGACTGCTCAAAGTTATGACGGCACAAAAAAAAAGTGACTTATGACTGTTTTTCAGTTACAACTTTTCCAGCACCCCCATGATCATGTGATCGAAATTCAGATGCTTATTTATGACTCACGTTTATGACCGCTGCTGTGTCCCATGGTCACGGGATAAAGTTTTGTGACTCTCTGACAAACAAAGTCAACAGGGAAACCAGATTCACCAGATTCACTAGCTTACTAACAATAGGGGAACCTATTACATTACTACATTACCTTACTACAATAGGGAAACCAGATTAACAACAGGGAAACCAGATTCACCAGATTCACTAGCTTACTAACTTATCAACTCCAGCGAATCACTTAACAACCAGCAAGAAAAGTTGCAAAATGGGGGCAAAACTCACTTAACAACTGTCCCCCTTAGCAACATAAATGTTGAGTTCAATTGCAGCATAAGTTAAGGACTGCCTGTTACCATCCGAATAACAACTGGATTACAGTGAATGACTCGTGGTTTACTTAACAACCAAGGTGAGAAAGGTTGTAAAATGGGCAAAACTCATTTAACAACTGTCCCGCTTAGCAACAGAAATGTTAGGTTCAATTGCAGTCTACATTGAAAACTACCTATATTTGTAGACAGCTCTCACATATTAATGTACATATTTTAAGTACTTTATACTTTTTAATATAAAGTATGCTTCACATGTATTTTATTTACATATACTTTATGTACATGAAGTATATATGTACATAAAGTACAAATCAAGTATATTTTAAATATATACTCAAAATTAATATATACTTATGTACTCAGGCGTCGTGTGAGAGCGGTTTACGTTTAACTTGAAGGAGCTGAGCTTGCTCTTCAGCTTAGTGCATTGAATAAACTTTAGATCCATCTTTAACCAAGTTCAAGGGCATAATTTATAAGTGGGAAACAACAATCCATCATTGTCAGCTTAGTTATTGTTAGTGTCATTCAAGCACAAAATGACATGTTGCTTTTGGGGGATGAATGTTACCCAATGCAGTTGGCCTGCAATGGGATCTCTTGGGGCAAACTCCCACTGGAAGGACCCCTTCCTTGCCCTCTCCCCAAATTCATTATGTACGTTTTACGGTGCAATGAAGTTACCTAGACTTTGGTTAATGGGATAGGCGGCATACAGGCAGTCCTCAACTTACAACAGTTCATTTAGTGACTGTTCAAAGTTACAACAGCACGGAAACAAGTGATTTATGACCGTTTTTCACACTTACGACCATTGCAGCATCCCCATGGTCACATAATTCAAATTCAGATGCTTGGCAATGGAATCATACTTATGACAGTCGCAGTATGCGAGTCACATGATCCCCTTTTGACAAGCAAAGTCAACAGAGAAAACCAGATTCACTTAACAACTATCTGAATAATTGAACAACTGCGATTCACTTAATGACAGTGGCAAGAAAGGTCGTAAAGCAGAAATTTTGGCCTCAATTGTTACCTATATAAGTGTAATAAATAATAAATATGGGTCTTCCATCCAGCAATCCCCCCCACCCAGGAAACAATCCTAATTCAAGCCCTTCGCCAGCACTAAGCAGTCACCCTTCATCGTGGACTACAAAGCCCACCCTCTCTATCACAGCACTCCCGGCCAGAGGCCATGCTTCATCGTGGACTACAAAGCCCAACCTCTAACAAGGCATTCCCAGCCAGAGGTCATGCTTCATCATGGACCACAAAGCCCATCCTCTCCTATCAGAGCCTTCCCAACCAACGGCGGGACCCCAAATTCCTTCCACTCCAAAGCCCATTTCCTTACAACCCAAACCCGAGGCCCATTGAAAAAGGCACTGGGTTGCGCCTCCCCTCCCTGCCATGCAGCTTGGCTGAGGAGGATGGGAGCTGGAGTCCCTCCCTGCTGGACGGCCATTGGGTGGATATTAGGCAGCGCAGCCTGCGGAGCATGGTTGTTATAGTCCAAAAGACAACCAGGCTGAGGAAGACTGCTTTTATCACACACAACTCAGGCGAGAAAATTCCTACTGAAGAAAAAACAAGCCGCGTTAGCACTCTGTACATGTTCAGAGGCTACCCAGTCATGGTTTCTCCGCGTCACCGCTGCCAGGACACGGCCTCCCCTCAGGACTAGCCCACCCAGCTCCCTCCTGTCCACCGCCTCACCCCACGCCCAGCGCCCCGCGACCCCCGAATGAAGGATACGATCCCGGCTCCAATAAGCGGCTCCTTCCGGCTTCAGCCCCGCGGCCACATCCGCCATCTTGAAACAACCGCCACTCCCAGCGTCCCTCCGCCCCACCCCGCCCCGCACGCCCGTCCTCGCTCCTCATTGGCTAGCCGACTCCAGCTTTGCCCAGATACGGCCCCGGCAACGCGGAGTCTCGCCAAACAGCCAATGGTTGTCTCCCGCAGAAGGTAAGGGGGAGAAACCCACCGCAGGGCTTTGTGGGAGGTGTATTTTTTTTGGTTTTTACTTTCCTTCTCTTCCCAGGAATCTGTAATTCAAGGGGGACTACTACTCCCGTCGAGCATCGCGACTCAACGAAATGATGCGGCGCGGGGAGGGGGGAAAAGGAGGAGGCTAAGGGTGGCGAGAGGGGACAAAAGACTTACGCGGGTTGCTTTTGAGGGGCGGTTGAGATGGAGGAACGGGGTCTGCAAGGCATGAAGCCCTACCTGGAGAAGCTCACCCTCGGGGTGACCCGCCTCCTGGGTGAGTGGCAGCCGGGTCCCGCCCCCTTCGCGTTGCCAGGGAGACGGTCCGGCCGGATCAAGTGGCAGGGAGTTCCGCGGGCAGCAACAAGAAAGGACTTGCTTTTCCTGGGGAGGCGATGGGGAGATTCAACCTCTCCCAACTGTCCCCCAAGCTGCCCTTCACGATGCTGGGATTTTTGTTTTCCCATGTTCTGGGTTTGCTCATCACCCCAGGATCTCGTAGTGGTCTCCCATCCACTCTCACCTGCCAGGATGAGAATGCAAAGCAGAAAAAACAAATAAGTTTGATTTTTGGATTCCTGATTTGAAGATTCCAGCTGGGCTATCCGAATGGATGTCCATTTCCTATACCATCTTTTAATTTAATTCAAATTTTATTTTTTTATTTTATTTTGGATTTTTTTTTTTGGGGGGGGGTTGTTTTTATCTTGTTTATATTTAGTTTTTCCTTTATTTTTATCGTTTTATCGTTAATTTTATTTTCCTTTAATTTATTACTTTTATCATTTTAATTATATGTTTATCTTAGTTACTTTTAGTTTTTATCTTATTTTTTATCGTTTTATTGTTATTTTTTATTTTACTTTTTTCGGCTTATTTTTATTTTTTGTCATTTTATTTTTATTTTTATCTTAATTTTTGGTTTTTACTTTATTTTAATTGTTTTATTGTTGTTTTTTATTTTATTTTTTGGCTTATTTTTATTTATTTATCATTTTTTAAATTTTATATTCATCTTATTTACCTTTAGTTTTTACCGTATTTTTTATCATTTTATTGTTATTTCTTATTTTACTTTTTCTGGCTTATTTTTATTTACTACCTTTATCGTTATTTTATTTTATATTTATCATATTTGTTTTTAGGTTTAAACTTTATTTTTATCATTTTATTATTTTTTATTTTACTTTTTTGGCTTATTTTTATTTATTATCTTTATCATTTTATTGTTATTTCATTTATTTATTTATTTTTTATTGTACATGTATTACATTTTTATTTTTTTGCTCCCTTCACAAGATCTTTCTTCCCCTTTTTTTTGCACCCGAGAAAATTTCCCACGGTTTTAAAAAGGAAGACTCTGCTAAATCGTTACGATTCGTGGTTTATGCTAAGCCAAGACTTGTTTAACTATGGCTTGCTGAATGGATCCCAGTTAGACAGTGCGGGCAGCTCTGCCTTACCCAGAGGGGCTGCGCTCTTGGGGACTCCCCACCTCAAGCCTAAACTGCATTACGCCTTAGCAGGAGGTAGGAATCCTTGAGATCATCCAGTCCACCCCCTGTTGAGGGCAGGGATCCAGATCGAAGGATCTCAAAGATAGAGAGAGGTTTTCCAACCTTCTCCTTCAATGCTTCAACTGTTCACATGTCCATTGCAGTGATCACATGATGTACATTCAGATGCTTGACCACCGACTCACATTTATGACGGTCGCGGCATCCGGGGGGGGAGGTTACATGATCCTCTTTTTATGACCTTCTGCTGGGCAACATCTGTGGGGAAGCCAGATTCACTTAACAACCGGGTTACGCACTTAAGAACTGCAGGGATTCACTTAACAACTGGAGCAAGAAAAATCGTAAAATGGGGGCGAAACTCCCAAATTTCTCACTTAGCAACATACATTTTGGGCTCAGTTGTGGTCATATGTTTGAGGACTACCTCTCCTCTTCATTTCAGTTACAAATACTCTCCTTTGTTGGAGCCATTCATTTAGCCACTGTTTGAAGTTGCAGTGGCACAGGAAAAAAAATGACTTAACAACTTGGTCCTCGCACTTATGACCGTGACTATATCAGAGATTAAAATTCAGGCATGTATTTAGGATGGGTGCGATGTCCTGCGATCACATGACCGCCATTTGTGACTTTCCCAGCAGGCTTGCGACTAGCAAAGTCAATGAAGGAAGTCAGATTTGCTTAATGAGCATGTGATTCACTTAATAACCATGGCAAAAATGGTCATAAAATGAGGAAAGACTTAACATCCCCCTTGCTTAGCAACGGAAATTAGGTTCGCAATTGCGGCCGTAAGTCAACAACTACTTGCCATCAGGATATGGAATTTCTGATGATTTCTATCAACTTTCCCTATCCAGATGCTCTCTGACTACATCTCCCATTATCCCCACACCTGCCTCTGTGAACTGTACGATATGGCCACTGTGATGTAGTGATTAAAGCCCTAGATTGGGGTGAGTGGCCCATATTCAAATCCTCTTTCTCTGCTCTCTGTGGGGATCTTTGAGCCCGTAGCTTTCGCTTAGCCTGGCCTACATCGCAGGGTGGTTGTGTCAGTAAAAATTCCCCATCACAACCACCCTGTGTGATGAGTTGGGCTGAAAAAAGTTTCTTCTATTATCTGAAAATTATCTGAAAAAATGGCAAACTGAATTCCGGTAAAATGAATAGACACTTTAAGGCAGGGGTGTCCAAACTTGGGAACTTTAAGACTTGTGGACTTCAACTCCCAGAATTCCCCAGCCTGGGGAATTCTGGGAGTTGAAGTCCACAAGTCTTAAAGTTCCCAAGTTTGGACACCCCTGCTAAGGTAAAGTTAAGGTTCCCCTCGCACATATGTGCTAGTCGTTCCCGACTCTAGGGGGCGGCGCTCATCTCCGTTTCAAAGCCGAAGAGCCTGTTCCCACCAAAGGTGGTCCCTATTTTTCTACTTGCATTTTTGACGTGCTTTCGAACTGCTAGGTTGGCAGAAGCTGGGACAAGTCACGGGAGCTCACTCTGTTATGCGGCACTAGGGATTCGAACCGCCGAACTGCCGACCTTTCTGATCGACAAGCTCAGCGTCTTAGCCCCTGAGCCACCGCATCCCTTTTATAGACACTCTAGTATCATTTTTAAAAAAAAAAATCAGGTTTTTTTTTTCTTCCAGTGATGTATTTGCCAGAGTGAAAAGGAGAAATTAAGATTTGTTCGTCTTTTTCAACGGGTGAAAGTTTTCCCAAGTTTTCTTTCCACTTCTCCTCCTTACCTTTCCCCCTGTTCTTTGGCAACTGAACGCCTGAGGTTTTTGTCTCTTGTCGTAGAAACCTCTCCGGGAGTTACCGAAGTCATGTTTGTCGAAAAAGAACCGGCCGAACGACACGCAATCCTCTCCTGGGAACAGGTACTGCAGCCTCCGGTTTGCATTCAGTCTGCTCTCTTGCATAACGGAGAGTCGGTGTGGACTAGTGGTTAAGGCAACAGGCTAAAAACCAGAAGACGGTGAGTTCTAGTCCCCCCTTAGGCATGAACGCCAGCTGGGTGACTTTGGGCCAATCGCAAGGAGACAGTGAATTCTAGTCCCACCTTAGGCATGAAAGGCAGCTGGGTGACTTTGGGCCAATCGCCAGGAGATGGTGAGTTCTAGTCCCTCCTTAGGCATGAAAACCGGGTCCAACTGGGTGTTTATTATGCAGAAAATAGGAGCAGGAAGGTGCGTTGGATATCTTCACCACCTTGAATTAAAATTTAAAAATAATAAAGGTGGGATACAGATAAATAAATTGCACCAGGAGTCAAAACTCCTCTAAAAAGCATCACTTTCTCCCCTTCCCACTTTTCGCCACTGGAGGGCAGAGTTTCCCTTCGTTTTCCCCTCCACCAGCTGCCTGCTGTCAATTCGAGAGGAGAGGAAGAGACCGAAAAGGTGTGGAAGATGTTGCTGGTGCCAGATTAAATGGCTAATTTTAAAAATGCCGACTGTACGAATAAATTCAAAAAACTAATACAGGAAATCTGCAAATCCCACCTTTTATTTGTATTTTCTGAGCAGCAGCCTCTTCTGACCCAGCTCCCCAAACACGAAAAAAAACCTCCGACGTGAGGTAGGGTGGGGCTTCGCTAACAGTGGTGGCTCTTCTGTCCCAAGGACCAGCCCATAGATTTCCACTGCTCTCCTCTCCTCTGCCTTCTGCACATTCGCACGTCAGGCATTGGACCCGGCTGTTTCTCCTCTTCCTCATCAGCCAACGCCAGACCTGGGGGCTGTTGATTCTCCATCTGAGGGTTGACAGATGGCCCAGGCTCCCCCTCTGTCTCTCTCTCTCTGCCAGCTCCATTCCTTCTTCCCCCTTGGAGCTCTCGGGTTGCCTTGATGCTGCCCTGTCTCCCATGTCTCCTCCTCCTCCTTTGATCCGGCTGCTGGAGGGGCCGGCGTCCGATGGGCCACAACACAGCCAGTCAGGTATTCCAAGAAACATCTGGCTAGCCTACGAAAGAGAACTCTTGCCCTTTTCTTTGACGCTGGTAGAACTGATTGTGTGGTATACTGCTCCTGGAGTAGGAAGCTCTACTACAGGGGTGTCCAAACTTGGGAACTTTAAGACTTGTGGACTTCAATTCCCAGAATTCCCCAGCCAGCTATGCTGGCTGGGGAATTCTGGGAGTTAAAGTCCACAAGTCTTAAAGTTCTCAAGTTTGGACACCCCTCCTCTACTAGATGGTCATTGTCATCCCTGGTAGAAAGACCAGCTTACGGTCCTCTTTAATAGGGTATCCACACCGGTAGTCCTTAACTCAGCAAACGTTTGTGACCGTTTGAAGTTTGAACTAACGTAAGTGACCGATGACGTATCTAACAATCAATGTAACATCCTTCATGGTCCGGCTATCATAATTCAGGTGCTTGGCAACTGACTCGTATTTACGACGGTGGCAGTGTCCCTGGTCACATGATCCCCTTTTGCGACCTTGACGAGCCAAGTCAAGTCAGATTCACTCAACAACCATGTTACTTAATTTAACCGCTGCAGTGATTTACTTAAGCATCCCTTATAGTTTATTTTAAGCTGGAGAGAGTATAGAAGAGAAAGGGAAGGTGCTGGGGAGGAGGGGGGGGAAATAGCCCCCAACCTGTTTTATTTCTTCCTAACAATGGAGTGGATGGGAGGAGCAACGCATTGGGCAGACCGACTCCCTACCCGCCTCATTTAATTAATTCATTTCATTAATTGTATCCGCCTTTTAATCTTCTTGCAAATGACTCAAGGCGGCGAGCCAACAACTTCCTACTCCGATCCCCACCCCCCACCCCCGGCAACAACAATCCTGTGAGGTGGGTTGGCCTGAGAGAGAATGATCCACCCAAGGTCATTCATCTGCCTTTCCTGCCTCAGGCAGGACTAGAACTCCCAGTCTCCTAGTGATTGGCCCAAAGGTCATTCAGCCAGTTTTCATGTCTAAAGCGAAACTAGAACTCCCAGTCTCCTGGTGATTGGCCCAAAGTCACCTAGCTAGTTTTCATGTCTAAAGCAGGACTGGAACTCCCAGCGTTGCCTCAAAGTCACCCAACTGCCTTTCAGGCCTGAGGTGGAACTAAAACTCACCCTCTCCTAGAGATTGGCCCAAAAGTCACCCAGCCAGCTTTCATGTCTAAGGAGGGACTAGAACTCTCAAGTCTCCTGGTGATTAGCCCAAAAGTCACCCAATCAGCTTTCATGTCTAAGGAGGGACTAGAACTCGCAAGTCTCCTGGTGATTGGCCCAAAGTCACCCAATCAGCTTTCATGTCTAAGGAGGGACTAGAACTCTCAAGTCTCCTGGTGATTAGCCCAAAAGTCACCCAATCAGCTTTCATGTCTAAGGAGGGACTAGAACTCTCAAGTCTCCTGGTGATTGGCCCAAAGTCACCCAGCCAGCTTTCATGTCTAAGGAGGGACTAGAACTCGCAAGTCTCCTGGTGATTGGCCCAAAGTCACCCAATCAGCTTTCATGTCTAAGGAGGGACTAGAACTCTCAAGTCTCCTGGTGATTGGCCCAAAGTCACCCAATCAGCTTTCATGTCTAAGGAGGGACTAGAACTCTCAAGTCTCCTGGTGATTGGCCCAAAGTCACCCAGCCAGCTTTCATGTCTAAGGAGGGACTAGAACTCTCAAGTCTCCTGGTGATTGGCCCAAAGTCACCCAATCAGCTTTCATGTCTAAGGAGGGACTAGAACTCTCAAGTCTCCTGGTGATTGGCCCAAAGTCACCCAATCAGCTTTCATGTCTAAGGAGGGACTAGAACTCTCAAGTCTCCTGGTGATTGGCCCAAAGTCACCCAATCAGCTTTCATGTCTAAGGAGGGACTAGAACTCTCAAGTCTCCTGGTGATTGGCCCAAAGTCACCCAGCCAGCTTTCATGTCTAAGGAGGGACTAGAACTCTCAAGTCTCCTGGTGATTGGCCCAAAGTCACCCAATCAGCTTTCATGTCTAAGGAGGGACTAGAACTCTTAAGTCTCCTGGTGATTGGCCCAAAGTCACCCAGCCAGCTTTCATGTCTAAAGCTGGACTACAACACCCAGTCTCCTGGGGATTGGCCCAGACTCATCCAGTTGGCTTTCATGCCTAAGGCAGGACTAGAATTTAGGGTGTCCTGGCTCAAAGTCACCTAGTCTTTCAGGTGGGACTTGAACTCACGTCCTCCCACTTTCTAGCCCAGCGCCTTAACCGCTAGACCAAACTGGCTCTTTTTTTTTTAGGAGGGTGGGTTGGAATTTCCTTGGAGTTTGAATTATTTTGCTCTTGAAACGGTACAGTCTGTTCTCTCCTTGCGGTGCTCCTTTGCGTAAAATCTCCTCTAAAGCAGTCAAGATATTTTTTAAAATGAAACCAAACATGCAGCACCAAGCAATATTCTCCCAACGCCCACCCGTTACTCGTTCTGCATGAACTACCGTAGTTTTCGGAGTATCTGATGCACTTTCCCCCCCTAAAAGTGGCTGGAAATTTGGGTGCCTCTTCTACTCCAAATGTAGTTGTTTTGAAACTGTTTTTCAGCCCTAACGAAGCGCTAATGAGTGAAGCGATCTCCTGTGCTTCCCCTGCTTCTCTCATTGCTTCTCTCTCCAACGATCAGCTGTGCTTTAGAAGCTGTTTTTTATCCCCAACCAGGGGATTAAAAGCGTGTGTGCGCGCACGCTCTCAAAACTAGCAAACCTATGTGCTGAAGCTGACTTCTGGATGCTAGCCAGATGAATACCTGGTAGGCAGAATTTTTGTTTCCCTATTTTCCGCCCCCAAAACTAAGGTGCGTCTTATACTCTGAAAAATACGGTAACTCTTGTAAAACTTGACCAAAACTGGGAAAAAGCTCCCCCTTCTTACCTTCTTCTCTCTCTCTCTCTCTCTCTCTCTCTCTCTCTCTCTCTCTCTCTCTCTCTCCTCTCTCTCCTCTCTCTCCTCTCTCTCTCTCCTCTCTCTCTCTCTCTCTATTTCTCTCCCTCTCTTGCTGTAACTCAGGCCAATATTTTTCCACTTGAGATTTTACAACAAACATCTCAGTGGCCCGTAGTTTTCCAAAGGTAGAATTGGAGGGACATGTCATTTAGGTGCCCAGGGGAATCCAGTTGAGAACAGACAGCTGAGAACAGGTCAAAGATAGCGGGACAGCCGCTTTAGCTAAGGGGCCAGCCAGTTCAAAGGGGTCAACGCTCACTCCGGCCTTCAAGAATGCCGGAGGGTCAGCGGGGAGAAAATATAGCCACGGCAAACGCAACCATTGGCTATTTCAGGACGAAACTTTGAAAATTGTCAGGGCCAAACTAAGCAGAATAACAGAGTTGGAAGGGACTTTGGAGGTCTTCTAGTCCAGCTTCCTGCTCAAGTAGAAGACCTTAAATCTTTCTGGACAAATGGCTCTTCTTAAAAACCTCTGGTGTTGGAGCACTCACAACTTCTGGAGGCAAGCTGTTCCACTGGTTAATAGTTCTCACTGTCAGGTATTTGACAAAAAAAATACTTCATTACAATATAGCATTACAATTGCCGAACCTTGAAAGCCTGGCAGCGTTTCTCCATCCCTCTCTCTTTATACCAAACAGAATCAAGATGGAATGTTCTTGATGTTCTTTCTCACCTTGTCCCGTTTTCCTGGGCTGAACTCCTGCTTCGTAGGTTTTGCATTCCTTTAGCAGATTGACAGAGTCGGAAGGGACCTTATAGGTCATCTAGTCCAACCCCCTGCCCAAGCAGGACACCCTATTACACCATTTCTGACAGATGTCAGTCCAGTCTCTTTTTGAAAGCCTCCAGGGATGAAGCTCCCACAACTTCCGAAGGCAACTTCTGTTCCATGGGTTGATTGCTCTCTCTGTCGGAAGATTTCTCTTTATTTCCAGGTTGAATCTCTCCTTGATCAGTTTCCATCCATTATTCCTTGTCTGGCCTTCAGGTTCCTTGGAAAATAGCTTGACCCCCTCCTCTCTGTGGCAGCCCCTGAGATATTGGAAGGCTGCTATCATGTCTCCCCTAGTCCTTCTCTTCACTAGACTAGCCATGCCCAGTTCCTGCAACCGTTCATCGTTTGCTTTAGTCTCCAGTCCCCTAATCATCTTTGTTGCTCTTCTCTGCACTCTTTCTAGAGTCTCCACATCTTTTTTCTAGTGTGTTGACCAAAACTGGATGTTTTACTTACTAAGGCTTTATAGAGTGGTAGCAGTACCTCCCTTGATCTTGATTGTATCCCTCTCTTAAGGATTGCATTGGCTTTTTTGGCTGCTGCTGCACACGGCTGGCTCCTATTTAGCTGGTTGTCCACTAAGACTCCAAGATCCCCTCACAGTCACTGCTTTTAAGTGTTCTCCACCTTCTCCAGGTTTGTCTTAACCTGCCTTTCTTCCAGTGTGTTGACCGCAGGATGTCCCACGTCCCACTTCTTAATCCTAACAGCTTTCTGTTTTCGTCCCTCTCCCTTCCTCTTCGCTTGCAGAAAAACGCCTGCGTCCTACCAGAAGATCTGAAGAATTTTTACCTCATGACCGACGGTTTCCGAATGACCTGGAACGTCAAGTTTGATGGTAAGGGTCTCCGGCCCCCTTCTCGATCCCAGGTCATTGATCTATTTTGACCTTATCTAGGTCGGTTCTCCATCGCTCGAGGTTTTCAAGAATCAGTCAGTCGATTGTCCGTTATGGAAGAACAACTCATGGATTAGGCAGCGGGTTGGACTAGAGAACCTCCAAGGTCCCCATCCCGCCCTTTTGATTCTGTCGTTCTAATTCAAGGAAGCATATTTCTGCTCCCAGGTTGGAAAAAACTCCAGGTAGTCCTCAACTTACAGCCGTAATGCAGCTTACCCACTAAGGTCCTATCAGTCGTAAAGCGAGTCATGTTGTGCCAGACCTGATTACAGGTAGTCCTCGACTTACAGCCATTTGTTGAGTGACGGTTTGGAAATCACAACAACCCTGAAAAAAAAGGGACCGATGACCGTTTTTCACACTTACGACCATTGTGTGGTCGCATAATCAAAATTTGGGCGCTTGCCAAAGGTTTCGCCTTTATGACGATTGCAGTTACGTGATCCCCTTGTGCAGCCTCCTGACAAGTCCCTGGGGAAGCCGGATTCGCTTAACAACCATTGTGACTAACTTGACAACCGCAGCGATTTGCTTAACGACTGTGGCAAGAAATGTCGTAAAATGGGGCAGAACTCACTTAACAACGGTGCTGCTTAGCCATGGGGATTCCGGGCTCAATGGTGGTTGTAACTCGAAGATGACCTGTCTATGAGCTTTTTGTTGCTGTGGTCCTTAAGCAAGTCGCCAGTGGTCATTAATTGAGTCCACAGTTGGCTTAGCAACTCACTAAACACTATGGTGAGGCGCTTAATGACTGCCGCAAAACAAGGTCGGACACATGGTTGACTGCTTTGTTGAGCCACAAAGGATGGGTTTCATCGTTCGCTGTGGGATATTTTGGCAGAAAACCAGAAGTAAATGTTGGCAAAACGTTTACAAATTGTATTCATGGGACACCACAAACAACCACAAATGCAGGCAGGTTGCCGAGGACGCCCGATAATGGTCACTTGATGCTTCACCCCTTATAACTTCAGAACTGGGTCATAAGTACAAGTAGTCCTGGACTTATGACCACAATTGAGCCCAAAATCTACGTTGCTAAGTGAGACATTTGTGATGTGAATTTTGCTCTGTGTTTCGACTTCCCTTGCCACATTTGTTAACCAAATCCCTGCAGTGGTTAAATGAGTCACACGGTTGTTAAGCGAATCCTGTTTCCTCATGGACTTGGCTTGTCAGAAGTCACAAAGGGGGATCACGTTATCCCCTGGGACTCTGCAGACCGTCACAAATGTGAGTCAGTTATCAAGTGTCCGAATATATAGCCATGTGTCCTAGGGGCTGCGACGGTCATCCGTGTGTAAAACGGTCCAAAGTCGCTTTTTTTCAGTGCCGTAACTTCAAATTGTCACTAAATGAACTGTTGTAGGTCAAGGACTTCCTGTGCCTTTTGTGGGGGTCCATCCTAATTTACTAAGCAACTGAATCGTTCTGTTTCTTTTGGTTAAATTTCATGCTCCCCTCCTTTTATTTTCGAGACAATGCAATTCATTCAAGAGCGAAATAATCCCGGGGGATCTTACTTTAGAACTGAGAATAACTGTATGGTCACTTTGAATATACACGAATCGGCGCGCATTAAAATGAAATTTTGTTGCATGAACTCTCAAAGGGTCACTAACTCCAAAATAAATAAATACATAGCAAAATTATGCATGTACCTACATATATATTCTGTGACACAGAAAAGCAACACAGTCTATTTTGGATGCAGGTGGCGAGAAAAACGAATTTTGAGAGTTTACCAGATGGATGACAGAGGGAACAAAGCTGTTACAGAATGTGGTTGTCCTGCTAGAAATACTTCAAAACCTCCTCCGAGAGGAGAGCAACCGAATTAAACCATGAAGTGGGTGTCTGGGGGTCTCTACCGATACTTTGAGCTCTAAACACATCGCTCTTATAAGCAGCATCCTGAATAACGGGAAGTGAGTTTCCTATAATCATCTCCACTGTCCTCACCACTCTCTGTAGGGACTTTCTATCTGAGGCGATGCGGCCACCAAACCAAAGAGAGATGCAGTTTGTTAAAACGCTCTCCATTGTGCCTGTGTAAAAAGTGGCCAGGACAGAAGGAGAAAAAGGTGCTCTCCTTATCCAACGCAGGAAATGCAGACCGTGGAGTGGGTGTGTGGAGTCTCTAACATCCTTGGGATTTAAGGTTTGGGTGTTGCGTATTGCACAAACCAGGTTCTTTCCTCTTTAAGATAATCCGGTTTCCCTGGGCTGCATGACGATTAACAGCATCTCCAAGCTGAACCGGCTGAGCGTTTCACCGGCCTACACTTTGCCCAGTGCGCCAACTCTGGCTGACCTGGAGGACTCCGACGAGGAGGAAGGTATACATGCAAACACACAAACACACACACACACACACACACACACACACACACACACACACACACACACAGGGAGAAAGAAAGAGAGAGAGAGAGACTTATAAGATCTCCACCCTCTTTGTTTCGCTGACACAAAGATCAAAAGCTGTTTAGGACAAAGGTTATTTAGATTAGATTAGATTTTTATCCCACTTTTATTATTTCTACATAAAGGCACCTGCAAGCAGAGCAAGAAACGAGGGGTGGAAACTCATCAAGGAACGAAGCAACCTGGAATTAAGCAGAAATTTTCTAACAGTGAGAACAATCCACCAGTGGAAGAGAAGTTGCCTCCGGAAGTTGTGGGTGCTGCACCACTGGAGGCTTTTAAAAAGAGATTGGGCAACCACTTGCCTGGGATGCTATAGGGCAAGGGTGTCCAAACTTGGGAACTTTAAGACTTGTGGACTTCAACTCCCAGAATTCCCCAGCCAGCATAGCTGGGAGTTGAAGTCCACAAGTCTTAAAGTTCCCAAGTTTGGACACCCCTGCTATAGGGTCTCCTGCTCGAGCAAGGGGTTAGACTAGATGACCTCTGGAAACACAGAGGCTGCTTGGAAAGATGGTTTAATGCTGGACAGGATCACATGGCTTCAGCTCCTGAACAGAAAAGGGGGATGACAGATGTTGGGTGAAGAAGAAAAGAGAGAGAGAGAGAGAGAGAGAGAGAGAGAGAGAGAGAGACTTGCTGGGGTTTTTATACTCTGTTCGGCCCCACCTCTCTGTTTCCTGTTCCTGTGCAAGAAATGTATTCTGATTGGTTGTCAGACTCCCATGGGGGCCATGCAGGGGCAGCTCTCTAGGCTGCGTTTCGAGTCCCAGGTTTGGTTGAGTTCCCAGATGCCCTGTGGGTGAGTTGGGTAAAGGGCTAATCCTATCATGCCTTAATCCCATCACCCTGGAGCTGAAGGGGGGAAAGCTCTTTGTTATGTAGAATAGACTGAATCCGGCATTTGGAAGGCCCATTAAGAAAAGTGGGGGCTGTTGAGTCTTGTTTCCTGCCTAAAAACATGTTTCTCCATTTCGGATCCAGGGAAATATAATATTCTGCCTTTTCAATATTTCCCATGATATTTCATTCTTCTAGGAGAAGGGTGGGTGTTAACCACTACTTCACTTTTACTTTACTTTACTTTAATTGGATTTGTTAACCGCTCCCTCTCCCCTAGGGGACTCGGGGCTGTGTACAGACAGAATAAAAACATTATAAAAAACATTATATACAGCAAATTACAAAACCCAATTAAAACAAATTAAACATAAGTCTGTACAATAATGCCTAGATTAATTAATGATTAAAACCAAATTAAAATACCCAATTTAAAATAACCAGTCAGGAAGATCAAGGGATTAGATCATGATTGCGATTGGGTCAGGCCAGCTAATTGGAACAGGTGGGTCTTGAGTTCCTTACGGAAGGAGAGGTCAGTAATGATTCTAATGTCAGGGGGGAGGTCTTCACCACTACTAATTGTCTAAAGGCTCTTGACTACTTTGTGCTGTGTTTTGCTCCTATGGTTTATCTCCTTATAATAGCCGCGCTTGCTAAAACTCTTGACCGTTTTCTTGGCTGTTTTCTCCCGCAGGTAACAAGGAACAACCGAAGAGGCCTCACCTGGATGCCCGGTGTCTGATATTCGAATTAGACTCCTGTGCAGGCAACGGGAAAGTCTGCCTCGTCTACAAGAACAACCCCCCCTGTATGTCACTAACCAGGATCTAAATCCGCATGGCGAACGTAACTGCCATGGCTTGGAGGCCACGGCTTCTGGGTTTCAGTCTTGGATGAATCCGACCACTGCTAACCTAAGCCACAAATCGTGGTTAAGGCTGGGTCAGAACTTGAACAGTTGTCAGAAATAGCACAGCAGTGAGAAGAATCATAGTTTATTTTCAACCATTATTGGGGGGTCCTTGACAAGGAAGAGGGTTCCAGTGGGGAAGCCGAGACCTTTATAGACGTTGAGGGGGACGAAGGGGGAAATTCTATGGGTCTGATTGGCTGGCCAGTTTTGGGGAAGGTGGACATGCCCTTAGTTCAGGGGTGTCCAAACTTGGCAACTTTAAGACTTGTGGACTTCAACTCCCAGAATTCCCCAGCCAGCTGGCTGGGGAATTCTGGGAGTTGAAGTCCACAAGTCTTAAAGTTGCCAAGTTTGGACACCCCTGCCTTAGTTAGTTAGTTAAGTTAGTTTAGATAGGTAGGTTAGTTTAGATAGGTAGTTTGGTTAGTTTAGTTAGTTTAGGTAGTTTGATTGGTTAGTTAAGTTAGTTTAGGTTGGCTAGTAAGTTTAGGTAGATTGGTTGGTTAGTTAGTTTAGGTAGGCTGGTTAGTTAGTTAGTTATCTCCTGCCTTTATTGTTTTTACAAATAACTCAGGCTGTCAAACATATCCAACATATCTTCCTCCTGCTCCCCACGACAACAACCCTGTGAGGTAGGTTGGACTGACAATGTGACTAGCCTAAGGTTGCCCAACCAACATTCATGCCTAAGGCGGGACTAGAATTCACAATCTGCTGGTGATTGGCTCAGTCACCCACCCGGATTTCATGCCTAAGATGGAACTAGAACTCACTATCACCTAGAGAGATTTTTCACCCCTAACGAACCGAATTTCAGTGAACTCAGCCAAATTGTTGTGGCCTGTCAGCCACAATAGCAACCGAATCAGAGGAGGAGGAGGAGGAGGAGGAGGCGTGGGAATCAAGATCAGCATCAAGGCAACCTGAGAGCTCTGGGGGGAAGAGAGGGGGGGTGGAGCCTGGGCTGTCCGTCAACCCTCAGATGGAGACTCAACCACCCTCAGGTCTGGAGGTGGCTGATGAGAAAGAGAAGGAACAGCCGGGTCCAGTGCCTGACGTGAGAATGCCCAGAAGGCAGAGGAGAGGAGAGCAGTGGAAATCTATGGGCCGGTACTTGGGACGGAAGAGCCACCACTGCTAGCAAAGCCTTATCCTACCTCTGGGGATAAAAGGAAGAAGGCAGAGATGATAAAGGAATCTTTTGAGTTCACGTCGGAGGGTTTGTCGTGTTTGAGCAGCTGGGTCAGAACGCAGATATTCTGGGTTTGCCTTCGTGAGCTGCCGGGGAAACTGAGGCTGGAATGTCTGTATGGAGGCAGTGAAGTTTTGCTGCAGGAAGAAAAGATTTTTCGACCCGTTTTCCTAACTCTCAGCCTTCTCTTCTGTCTCCACCTTAGTTCCCAACCCAGCATCGGAAATCTGGTTCCTGGACCGAGCCCTTTACTGGCACTTCCTCACCAACTCCTTCACCGCTTACTACCGGCTTATGATCACCCACCTGGGGCTCCCCCAGTGGCAATATGTCTTCACCGGCTACGGCCTCAGCCCCCAGGCCAAGGTGAGAGCGGGTGGGGGGCTTCTGCCCTCGGAGGCTGGATACAGAATGACAAGAGCTGGGAGGGCCCTGGGAGGTCTTCTAGTCCAGCCCCCTGCTCAAGCAGGAGGCCCTCTACCATAGTAGACCAATGGTTGTCCAGGTTCTTCTTAAAAACCTCCAGTGATGGAGCATTCACCACTCCTGGTAGGAAGATGTTCCACTGGTTAATTGTTCTGTCAGGGGAAAGCTTTGTCTGTTTTGACCCAAGCTCAGGGAGCATCCATCCTTCTCTTCCTCCTCCCCCTTCTCCTCCCTCCCCCTCTTCCTCTTCTTCCTCCTCCCATTCTTCTCTTCCTCATCCTCCTCTCATCCTCATCCTCTTGTCGTCCTCCTCTTCCTCCCATCCTCCTTCCTCATCCCATCCTCTTCCTCCTCCTCCTCTCTCCCTTCTAGCACTGATGACGTTACCTAGTTTGGGTCATGAAACGTCTGCAAGAGAACCCCCATGCTCTGAGAGCACCAAGGACCCCACAGTCCTCCTCTTCCTCTCCACAAACCCTCCCCCCTCCCAGGGCTGATGACGTTACTTAATTGGGTCATGAAACGTCTGCGGGGGGGAAAAAACACCCACGCCCAGAGAGCGCCAGGGGAGACAAAGTTTCTCCTGCTTCCCTTCCCCCTCCCTCTCCCCCCCTCCCCAGATCTCCCCCCCCCGCCTGACTCTCTTCTCCCTCCCTCCTCTTCCAGCAATGGTTCAACATGTACAAGCCCATCACGGTCAACATGGAGCAGCTGTGGGAAGCGGACGACGGCTCCTTCGTCAACAAGCTGGACCCCAACAAGGTTTTCCGCAGCAAGAACAAGGCCTCCCTGGTGAAGAAGAGGCCCCCGACCCAAGCACCCGCCTCCCAGAAGAACCCGGCGGCAGGAGGGTCGCCCCGGACCACTTCGCAGGGTGGGAGCTTGTCAAAAAGACGGGAGACGCAGCCTTGAGCTCCCTCTGGACCCCCCACCCACCCACCCCCCACCCTCACACCAACACCAGCCCCCCCCCCCCCCCAATCGGCCAGCCTTCCCGCCCCGAGTGGCTCCCTTCTGCTTTTGCAGGACTTCATATTTATTGCTGAATTATTTATTGACGGAGATTTGAACCCCTGGCTGATTTCTTTTGGGGGGTGGGGATGCCTGCAAACAACTCAACAAACGATGGGGGGAGGGGGTCTTTAATGCGCTCGTTCCCCTATTTTCACGGATTTGTCCCAACCGGCATTCGCCACGGAGAAATTTGGTGACGCGGGGGCTTTTTGTCCCGTTTTACGAACCTTCCTCCCCCACGGTCGCTAAGTGAATCCACGCAGCCCTTAACTTGCAACAGTTCGCTTAGCGGCTGTTCAAAGTTACGATGGCCCTGAAGAAAAGGGATCTGCGATTGTTTTGCCACGCTGAATGACCGTCGGTCACTGGAACAGCAGCGGAAAGTGACTTATGACCGTTTTTCGCTCTTCCGACCGTCGTGGCGTCTCAAGGATCGCGTGGTTAAAATTCAGGCACTCGGCAACAGGCTCACAGTTATGACGGTTGCAGGATTCTGGGGTCACATCATCCCATTTTGTGAAGCAAAGTCAAGGCCAGATTCGCTTAACAACCATGTTATGGGGAGTCCTTGACTTATGACCAGAATTGAGCTCGAGGTTTATGTGGCTAAGTGAGAAATTGATGAAGTGGATTTTGCTCCATTTTACGACCTTTCTCGCCACGGTTGTTAAGTGAAGCACTGTGGTGGTTAGTCACACGGTCGTTAAGTGAATCCGGCTTCCCCATGGACTTCACCTGTCAGAAGATCACAAAAGGGGATCACGTGACCCCAGGACACTTCAACCGTCATAAATGCGAGTCAGTTGCCAAGCGTCTTAATTTTGATCATGTGACCACGGGGATGGCTGTCATGGTCGTAAGTGTGAAAAATGGTCATGTCACTTTTTTTCAGTGCCATTGTAACATTGAGCCCTCACTATGCAAACGCTTGTAAGTCAAGGACTACCTGTGCTTAACAACTGGGAGGATTCACTTAACAACAGTGGCAAGAAAGGGTGTAGAGTCTACTAAACAAATTTCTCAGCAACCCTCTAAATTTTGGGCTCAATTGTTGTCGTAACTCGAGGACCTTCTGTACTTGTAAATTTGGACGGTTACACTTGAAGTCCACCTCGGTTCTTTATTCCTATTTAGGCACACACAATTTTCTGTATTTTACGACACGCTTCCCCCCTCCCTCCCCAAACGGTTGTGGGGCAGGAAAGCTGGACTGGCAAAGGCTCAAAGGTACAAAATGCCTTTTCTCCCAATCTTCCACACCTTTTCTGTCTCTAGATATGACACGTCCCCTCCCCAAGTAGGCTCAGGACTATCAGAGCCCTCCGTCCTTCCTTCCCACATTTTTTCTCTTCCATTCTTCCATATTTCTCCCTCCCTTCCTTTCCCCCATTCGCTCACATTTTTTCTTTCATTCTTCCATATTTCTCCTTCCTTCCATCCTCCCTCTCTCCATTTCCTTCCTTCCTTCCCTCTTCTCTTCTTCCTTCATTTCTCCCTCCCTCCTTTCTTTTTTTGCTTCTTCCCTTCCTTGCTTCCTACCTCCTCCTATTCCTTCCTCCCTCGTCCTTCCTTTTCTTTCTTTCTTTCTGTCTCCCTCCCTCCTCCCAACTTCTCTTTATCACTCTTCATTCCTTTTTTCCTTTTTTGCTCCCTTTCTACCTCTTTCCCTTCCTCCTTCCTTTCTTCCTTCTCTTCTCCTCCCCTTTTTTCCTTCCTTTCTTCCTTCTCTCCTCCCTCCCAGCTCCCTTCTTTCCTTCCTTCCTTCCAGTACATCCGTACTGAACTGGCAGGGCACCATTCCCCAACCTGGTGCCCTCCAAAGCTCTTCAGCTGCAATCAGCCAGTTGGCCCCAACCCTACAGGCTGAGATGTTTACAGAGGTTGCAGCCTGCTGGGGAGGATGGTCCTGGGAGTAGAGGGAAGCCATCTCCCGGCCTCTGGGAGGGGGTAGTTGTGATGTTGGCCTCAGCCGGATTGTCTCTCCCTGCTGGCCCAAAGCAACCCTGGGTTCCAAAGATGTGGCATGGAGGTGAAGCTCTCACAATCAGGAGGTTGTGTGCTCAATCCTAGGTAGAGACAGATGTAGGGTCTCCTGCTTGGGCAAGGGGGTCGGACTAGATGACCTACAAGGTCCCTTCCAACTCTGTTAAAAGTGATGAGGATCTCGGCTGGTTTCTGACCAGAAATGAACAGGGATGGATTCTCCATGGAACATGGATGCCCATTCTTGTCTCCACCACTAATCTTAGCAAGTAGGTTTATTTTTTTTTACTAAGTCTCTTTAGTGTCTAGTTTCCATCTCTGATCAAAGCTGGTCTGCAGGTCTTCTAGGTGGGCAGATGTCTCCACGTCAAGCAAGGTGGCCACTCCCTAGTGCAGCCTCCCTAGGAGTTGATGGACTCCATCTTTCTCCTCCCAGTCTTCCCAAAAGGATGTCCTGTATTCTCTTCCTTGAGGACTAGGGAGGAAAACATGCTCAGGTGTCCCCAAAACCATCATCCTCTCAAAACAGCCCTGTTTGGTCACATGGCAGACAACTCAGCCTCCGGGTCTTGCTTCGAAGGTTCTGGATCCGACGAGGGGCGATTGTGGAAGTCGATCAGGATGTTGTAGATGAATATCCCAAGGAGGCATCCTAGCGTCGGGGCCAACATCGGTACCCACCACCAGCAGTTGCCTGCTCTGAAGGAGAAAGGGAGCCCAGATTAGCAGTTGACCCTAAGCCAGCATATCTCAATTTTGGCTACTTGATGTGTGGACTTCAACTCCCAGAATTCCCTGGCCAACATGGCTAACTGACGAATTCTGGGAGTTGAAGTCCACATATGTATCTCAACTTTTGCCGTTTGATGTGTGGGCTTCAACTCCCAGAATTCCCTGGCCAACATGGCTGGCTGGGGAATACTGGGAGTTGAAGTCCATACATGTATCTCAGCCTTGGCCTCTTGATGTATGGACTTCAACTCCCAAAATTCCCTGGCCAACATGGCTGACTGAGGAATTCTGGGAGTTGAAGTCCATACATGTATCTCAACTTTTGCCGTTTGATGTGTGGACTTCAACTCCCAGAATTCCCTGGCCAACATGGATGACTGGGGAATACTGGGAGTTGAAGTCCATACATGTATCTCAGCCTTGGCCTCTTGGTGTGTGGACTTCAACTCCCAGAATTCCCTGGCCAACATGGCTGACTGGAGAATTCTGGGAGTTGAAGTCCACACATATATATGAGCCTTGGCCTCTTGATGTGTGGACTTCAACTCCCAGAATTCCCTGGCCAACATGGCTAACTGACGAATTCTGGGAGTTGAAGTCCACATATGTATCTCAACTTTTGCCGTTTGATGTGTCGGCTTCAACTCCCAGAATTCCCTGGCCAACATGGCTGACTGGGGAATACTGGGAGTTGAAGTCCATACATGTATCTCAGCCTTGGCCTCTTGATGTGTGGACTTCAACTCCCAGAATTCCCTGGCCAACATGGCTGACTGAGGAATTCTGGGAGTTGAAGTCCACATATGTACCTCAACCTTGAAGTTGCCTCAATCTTTGCCATTTAAAGATGTATAGACTTCAACTCCCAGCATTCCCAAGCCCAGCATAGCTAACGGGACTTATGGGAATTGAAGTCCACGTGTGTCAACTTTGAAGTCAGTGCCATAGTACTTCTCATCAGTAAACTAAATCAGGTCCACCAACTCACCGAAACACCTCTAAGCCCCATCCCGCGAGGGCAGTGAAAATCCGGGGAGGCAGGTCCCTGGAAGGGTTGATGGCGTAGCCGGTGTTCATCCCCATAGACATGCCAATGAGCACGACCAGCAGCCCAGTGATGAAGGCATTGGTCCCCGGCAGGGCTCTGGCATTCTTCCTATCGTGGATGGCAAGGATGCCGATCATAAGCATGCTGCTTGCAATAACCTGCGGGAAAAAGAGACTGGTGTCAAGGTTCCGGACAATCACAGAGTAGACTGTCAACCAGGGGTGAAATCCAGCAGGTTCTGGAGAACCGGTAGCAGACATTTTGAGTAGTTCGGGGAACCGGCAAGTCCCACCTCTGGCTGGCTCCAGAGTCAGGAGAGAATGGAGATTTTGCAATATGCTTCCCCTGGAGTGGGGAGGGAATGGAGATTTTGCAGTATCCTTCCCCTGCCACACCCAACAAACCATGCTCACCAAGCCATGCCCACTGAACCGGTAGTAAGAAAATTTGAATTTCACCACTGGTGTCAACCAATAGAATATTTGCAATTTAGGGTTGAATTGTGGGGCCGTTGGTACTTTCTGAGCTGGGTGGTTTTCTTACAGACAACTCATGACCCAACTAGGTAACATCAGTCCTTGAAGGGAGTGGGGTGTGTGGCACAGAGGAGGGGAGGACTGTGGGGTCCTTGGTGCTCTCTGAGCTTGGTGGTTTTCTTGCAACTAGGTAATATTATCAGTGCTAAAAGGGACTGGAGTTTGCTTCCTATATATACATTATTATTTTAGAATGAATGAGCTGGAAGGGTCCTTGGAGATCTCCTAGTCCAGCCCTCTGCTCAAGCAGGAGAACCTATACTATTTCAGATAAGGGACTGTCTCTTCTTAAAAACCTCCAGTGATGGAGCACCCACAACTTCTGGTGGCAAGCTGTTCCACTGGTTAAATGATGTCCCGGTGTTTGGAAGCCGTACGGGTCTGGATGGGAGACAACAGACTCGGACTCAAACCCTGCAAGACGGAGTGGCTGTGGTTACCGGCCCCCCGGTTCAACCAGTGTATTCCATCGCTGGCCATCGGGGGCGAGCAGCTGGCCCCCGTGGAGCGGGCGCGCAATTTGGGCGTCGTCCTAGACGCCCGGCTGTCTATGGATGACCATGTGGCAGCCGTGGCGAGGGGGGCGTTCCACCAGGTTCGCCAGGTGCGCCAATTGCGCCCCCTATTGGACCGGGATGCCCTTCGCACAGTCACTCACGCGCTGGTGACGTCCCATCTGGACTACTGCAATGCTCTCTACATGGGGCTTCCCTTGAGATGCACCCGGAGACTACAGCTGGTCCAGAATGCGGCTGCGCGGGCAATTATGGGGAGAACGAGGTTCACCCATGTAACACCTCTCCTGCGCGAGCTGCACTGGCTTCCTGTGGTCTACCGGGTGCACTTCGGGGTGTTAATCACCATCTTTTAAGCGCTCCATGGCACAGGACCTAGTTATTTGCGGGATCGTATCCTGCCCCATACATCCCTGCGACCAATTCGCTCTCACAGAGAGGGACTCCTCCGGGTGCCGTCCACTAAGCAGTGCCAGAGGGCGGCACCCAGGAGTAGGGCCTTCTCTGTGATGGGCCCAGCCCTTTGGAATGACCTCCCCCCAGATATTAGGACAACGACTGATCTCCGCTCCTTCCGCACGAAACTCAAGACCCACCTGTTCCAACTAGCCGGCCTGGCTTAATCAGAACTTCTAACCTCCCTGGCAATTTTAAACTGTAATTTAAATCTTTTGGATATTTTAACTGTTTTAATTGTTGTAATTTTACTGTTATTTATCTTAACTTTGTGGCTTTTATTTCTATTTGAATTGTTAAATGATGATGTATTTACCTCCTCCATGCCACACGCCTATATATTTGATTGTACATCGCCCCGAGTCCCTTTGCGGAGAGGGCACGACTGATAAATCGAATAAATAAATAAATAAATTGCCTTCACCGTTAAGAAGTTTCTCCTTAATTCCAGTTGCTTCTCTCCTTGATTAGTTTCCATCCATTGTTTCTTGTTTTGCCTTGTGGTGCTTTGGAAAATAAGCCGACCCCTCTTCTTTGTGGCAACTCCTCAAATACTACATCCCTACTATCATGTCACCCCTAATTCTTCTTTTCTGTAGACTAACCAACCCCAAATCCTGCAGCCATTCTTCATATGTTTTGGTCTCCAGGCCTTTGATCTTAGTTGCTCACAGTAGCCTATTACTGTATATAAACAGAAAATAAACCCCACTCCCTTCTAGACTTGATGATGTTACCTAGTTGGGTCATGAAACGTCTGCAAGAAAGCAACCAAGCTCAGAGAGCACCTAGGATCCCATATACAGGGAGAGTTTAACCTGCAGAAGTGAAGATTTAAGGAAGAAATGAAAACAAGACTTTGGGTATCTGAAGTGCTGTTATACCCAAAAGGAAGTCGACTTCTTCTCTCTTGTCCAAGAAAGCAAGAGAAGAATCAATGAGTTGGAAGAGTCTACCGGGTAGATAGGGACGCAGTGGCTCAGTGGCTAAGATGCTGAGCTTGTCGATCAGAAAATGGTTTGAATCCCTAACAGGGTGAGCTCCCGTTACTTGTCCCAGCTTCTGCCAACCTAGCAGTTCGAAAGCACGTAAAAATGCAAGTAGAAAATAGGAACCACCTTTGGTGGGAAGGGAACAGTGCTCTGTGCGCCTTCAACTTTGAGTCATGCCGGCCACATGACCACGGGGACGTCTTCGGACAGCGCTGGCTCTTTGGCTTTGAAACGGAGATGAGCACCGCCCCCTAGAGTCGGGAACGACTAGCACAGATGTGCGAGGGGATCCTTTACTTTTACCTTTTAGTCAGTAGATATCAAGAAGATATCCCTGACTTGTACAAGCCATCAAAAACTGGACCAGATTGTCACACGAATTGGTGACTTCTCCTTCGCTACAGATCTTCCAAGAGAATCTATGAAAGCTGCACCAATGGATCCTGCACTGAGCAGGAGTTTGGAGGAAATGACTTGCAAACTTTGCTCCAATTCTGAGACGGTCACACGAAGAAACGCTTCTCATCCCACCAGTAGCACAACCCAACATCTTCATAAATAAACCCAAAATGATGGACCAATATTATCCAACTACCTCATGACTATAATACACGGTTTCCTGGTGATTGGCGTAGTCACCCAGCTGGCTTTCATGCCTAAGGCGGGACTAGAACTCCCTATCTCCTGGTGATTGCCCCAAAGTCACCCAAATAGCTTCTATGCCTAAGGCAGAGCTACAACTCGCCGTCTCCTGGTGATTGGCCCAAAGTCACCCAGCTGGCTTTCACGCCTAAAACTGAGCTTGAACTCACCACCTCCTAGCTTCTCGTCTAGTGCCTTAACCACCAGACCAGGGTTGTCAAATGTGATTTCATTGAGGGCCACAACAGTGTGGCCAGCTCAACATCACTCATGTCACGGATGCCCGTGGCGGGCCAAGACTCTGCTGTGAAAACGGGCTCTGTTTTCAGCTGTGACGGCCCCCTGCAACTCTTTGCAGAGGCACCGTGGGGCGGTTCTTCGCTGTTTCCACCGTGGCCCCTCGGGCTAGATCTAAGCACCCTGCATGCTGTATTCGGTGTGCGGGCCTTGAGTTTGACACCCCTGGGTTAGACCCAACTGGCCAGTGGTGGGTTTCCCATTTGTTCTTACTGCTGGTTCACTCATGCGCTCTTGTGCACTCCTGCGTGCGTGCGATGCTTCTGCGCATGCTCAGAAGAGTCCGGGTGGGCAGAGACTCCCGCCACAGCTACTACAGGTTCGGCCGATCCGGGCCAAACTGGGAGCAACCCACCTCTGCAACTGGCCCTCGCGTCTAACCATGGTTTGCAGGAGACTCACCTCCTGGAGGAAGCCGTTCCACAGAGACACGTAAGGGGCAGGATAGGTGGCAAAGATGCCCGCAGTGGCCGTCGGTCCCGTGACGGTTAGGTTGCCTCCCGTGTAATTCTGCAGAGCTTCTAAAGAGGGAAGAAGAAAGTCAGTTTGTGGAAAGCAAACATAAAAACACAAAAGGGAGGCTGGGGGGAAAAAAAACCCAACAGGTAGTCCTCAACTTACAACAGTCTGTTTAGTGACTGTTTCAACATTACCACGGGGCTGAAAAATGGGACTTAAGAACCGTTTCTCACAGCTACGACCGTGGCGCCTTCCAAATTCTGACGCTTGGCAAATGGTTCATATTTATGACGGTCGCTGCTTCCCAAATTCCCATTTTTCCCCTTTTGTGACCTTCTCCCAAGCAAAGTTGATGGGGAAGCCGGATTCGCTTAACAACCGGGTGACTCACTTATCGACTGCAGGGATTCACTTAACAGCGGCAAGAAAGGTCGTAAAATGGGGCAAAACTCACCTAACAAATGTCTCGTTTAACAACAGAAACGTTGGGCTCGATTGTGGCCGTAAGTCGAGGACTACATGTACAGGCAGTCCTCGACTTACGACCATTTGTTTAGTGACCGTTCAAGGTTGCAACTGCAATGAAATAGCGACTTATGACAGTTTTTCACACTTATGACCATTGCTGCATCCCCACGGTCACGTGATCAAAACTTGGACGCTTGGCAGCTGACTCATATTTATAACGGTTGCAGTGTCCCAGGGTCACACGATCCGCTTTTACGACCTTCTGACCAGCAAAGTCAATGGGGGAAGCCAGATTCATTTAACAACAATATTACTGGTTTAACATCAAATAAGTGCAGTGATTCACTTAACAACCTTGGCAAGAAAGATTAGGGCTAAGGTAAAACTCACTTAACAACTGTCTCATTTAGCAACTGAAATTTTGGGACCAATTGTGGCCGCAGGTCGAGGATGACTTGGCTACATTCCAGGGGAGGGGTGCTAATTTCTGCCATCACCTCCACCAGGAATGATTTTATGACTCCCCACTCTACCCTGCAGCCTTGGGATCTCCTAGTGGTCTCTCATCCCAGCAATACTCATGGGGGGGGGGGAACTGACTTTTCCCCCCAAATCTAAACCACCTTAATCAGGCACTGCTTCCTATTTGGGGGCTTGTTAAAGGAGGAGATGAGATCATCCCTAAGGAGAATTCACCTTTTGATTTCTTTCCATTTTTTTTTATATCTCCTGCTTCAAAACCAGTAGAAATTCTCTCAGTAGTCACGCCAGAGAAAAATATAAATAGAAGGCTGGCAGTTTGGCCCAGAGGAGACCCAGTGGGTGGGATGTCATTTCAGAAATGTGCAAAATGTAATTTTACTAGCTTAATAGATTTCTTTTCTTCAAGGTGGGTGGAGGCTAAAACATACAAAGGACCATTGCAGGAACTGGGCATGTCTAGTTTAATGAAAAGAAGGACTAGGGGAGACATGATAGCAGTCTTCCAATATCCCAGGGGTTGCCACAAAGAAGGGGGAGTCAAGCTATTCTCCAAAGCAGCTGAAGGCAGAACAAGAAGCAATGGGTGGAAACTAACCAAGGAGAGAAGCAATCTGGAATGAAACTTCCTAAGAGTGAGGACAAGTAACCAGTGGAACAGAAGTTGGCCCCAGAAGTTGTGAGTGCTACGTGATTGGAGGTTTTTCAGAAGAGACTGGACAGCCACCTGTCTAAAATGGTCTAGGGTCTCCTGCTTGAGCAGGGGGCTGGGCTAGAAGACCTCCAAGGTCCCTTCCAACTCTGTTATTCTGTCGTGTTCAGCATGCTAATCACTTTCATAAAATCATAGGGCTGGAACAGACATTGGAGATCATCTAGTCCAACCCCTGCTTGAAGATGAATCCTTATGCAGTACTATCTCAGACAAATGGCTGTCCGGTCTTCTTGAAAAATCTACAGTGATGGAATAGCCACAATATTATTAAGAGTAGAGTATAGAGAATAGAGTAGAGTAGAATAGAGAATAGAGTATAGAGAGTAGAGTATAGAGAATAGAGTAGAGTAGAATAGAGAATAGAGCATAGAGTAGAGTAGAATAGAGAATAGAGTATAGAGAATAGAGTAGAGCAGTGATGGCGAACCTATGGCACGCGTGCCACAAGTGGCACGCGGAGCCATTTGTCAGGGCACGAGAGGCCCTGACAAATGGCCAGCTGAGTTCACCTTTTTAAAAGCTATTTTTCGCCTTCCCCAGGCTCCAGAGGCTTTATAGGAGCCTGGGGAGGGCGAAATGAGCCTTCCCCACACCCCCGAGACTTCAGGGACCGTCTGGAAGCTTCCCTGAAGCCTTTGGAACGCTTAAAACGACCCTCCAAGCATTCCGAAGGCTTCAGGGACCGTCTGGAGGCTTCCCGGACGCCTTCGGAGCACTTAAAATGACCCTCTGAGCAACCCGGAAGTCCGGTTTGCTCGGAGGGTGGTTTTAAGCATTCCGAAGGCTTCAGGGACCGTCCGGAGGCTTCCCTGATGCCTTTGGAGTGCTTAAAACGACCCTCCGAGCAAACCGGAAGTCGGAGGGTCGTTTTAAGCATTCTGAAGGCTTCAGGGTCTGTCCGGAGGCTTCCCTGACGCCTTCGGAGCGCTTAAAACGACCCTCCAAGCAAACCGGAAGTGACTCCGGGTTGCTCGGAGGGTGGTTTTAAGCATTCCGAAGGCTTCAGGGACCGTCTGGAGGCTTCCCTGATGCCTTCGGAGTGCTTAAAACGACTCTTCAAGCAACCCGGGAGTCACTTCCGGTTTGCTCAGAGGGTGGTTTAAGCGCTCCGAAGGCTTCAGGGAAGCCTCCAGAGGGCCTCCGGGGGGGCGGGGGAGGCTCTTTTCGCCCTCCCCAGGCTCCTATAAAGCCTCTGGAGCCTGGGGAGGGCGAAAAAAGCATGTAAAAATGGGGGGTGTCACGCGTTTTGCGCGCATGCGCACTGGGGGGGTCGCGCGTTGCATTATGGTGCGGCGCGCCCACACACAACCCCCCTGCGCTCCCCCCACTTGTGGCACGCGAGCCAAAAAAGGTTCGCCATCGCTGGAGTAGAGTATAGAGAATAGAGTAGAGTAGAATAGAGAGTAGAGTAGAATAGAAAATAGAATAGAGAATGGAACAGATAGAATATGCTTGGTAAGTACTGTAACTACATAAACATCACAACATTTTTACATTTTGTTTGTTTCATTGCAGCACTCAGAATTCATTGCAGGTGAATATTCAGACTCTTGAAAATGGACTCATATTTATGACGGTCACAATGTCCTGGGGTCATGTGATCCCTTTTGCGAACTTCGGACAAGCCAAGTCAACAGGGAAGCCAGATTCACTTAACGACCATGTGACTAACTCACCAACTGCCATGACTCGTTTAACCACCGCGGCAAGAGAGGTGGCAAAATGGAGCAAAGCTCACTTAGCAAGTATCTCGCTTAGCAACCGAAATGTTGGGCTCAGTTTTGGTCGTAAGTCGAGGACTACCTGTAATTTCCCCCCACCCCCACCCCTCCCTCCTGCAATCCAAGCGGGATTCGTACCTACCATAATACAAAACAAAAATAATAGCCGATGCGGCGAACGATCCGAAGAATTGTCCAATCACGTACGCCGGGAGTTTGCGCCAAAGTACGTTTCCAACGACGCAATTGGCGAAAGTGATTGACGCATTCATATGAGCCCCTTGGGGTGACAAAGAGGACGGGGGAAGCACTGTTAGGATGGTTGTAGAAAGGCGAATGGCAACCAAGTTCTTTCTTTCTTTCTTTCTTTCTTTCTTTCTTTCTTTCTTTCTTTCTTTCTTTCTTTCTTTCTTTCTTTCTTTCTTTCTTTTTGTATAAGTTTCATTTGCAGCTTTTCTTTGACAACCAACACTTCTTTGTGGACAGTGTAACGGCTGGGTTAACGTATTTTTCCCACCGTGTTCCCAGTAATAATACAATTGCATGCGCCCCGTTTTTTATCTTCTAACTTCTAACCTTAATGTGGTCATTTATAATTGTAATGTGTTCTTTTATATACTCATTAACTCCTAACGTTGGGATATTATAGAGGTCACTCAGTGTTCCGCCACATTTTCAATATCTCAAATTTCTATAAACACCATTAAGAACCAGTTTCCCCGAACCGGTAGCAGAAATCTCGTGTGGCCCTACCCTGTGCTATCCCATTTAGGGACTACTTTTTAGCCAAACACATGCATGGAAGGTTGAATGCATGCACGTACATATGGGCTCACATTTGCAAACCAGTAGGGAAGATAAGTCAATATCATCCCTGATTAAAACCAATTACCAGTAAGATCTAATCAGTCCCAAGTTTATATCCCTAAGTCCCCTGGATTTGTAGTCCTTATAGCAGGGGTGAAATTGAGCAGGTTCTGACAGGCTCTGGAGAACCGGTAGCGGAAATTTTGAGTAGTTCGGAGAACCGGAAAATGCCACCTCTGGCTGGCCCCTGGAGTGGGGAGGGAATGGGGATTTTGCAGTATCCTTCCCCCAGGAGTGGGGAGGAAATTGGGATTTCACAGTAACCTCCCACAAGGAGTGCGGAGGGAATGGGGATTTTACAGTAACCTTCCCCTGGAGTGGGGAGGGAATGGGGATTTTGCAGTATCCTTCCTCTGCCACGCCCACCAAGCTACTCCCGGTAGTAACCCTTTTCCAGTTTCACCACTGCCTTATAGTCTATAATTTCCAATATATTTTTTCCCATCCTGTTAATCATAATAATGAATCATCAATCACTTAGGGCAGTGATGGTGAACCTTTTTTGGCTCGCGTGCCACAAGTGGGGGGAGCGCAGGGGGGTCGAGTGTGGGCGTGCCGCACCCATAATACAATGCGCGATCCCCCCAGTGCGCATGCACGCACAACGCGCCCCCCATGTTACATGTGTTTTTTGCCCTCCCCAGGCTCCAGGGGCTTTATAGGAGCCTGGGGAGGGCGAAAAGAGCCTCCCCCGACCCCCCGGAGGCTCTCCGGAGGCTTCAGGGACTGTCCGGAGGCTTCCCTGAAGCCTTCGGAGCACTTAAAACCACCCTCGGTTGCTCGGAGGGTCGTTTTAAGCGCTCCGAAGGCATCAGGGAAGCCTCAGACGGTCCCTGAAGCCTTCGGAATGCTTAAAACGACCCTCCAAGCAACCCAGAAGTCATATAGGGAAGCCTATAAAGCCTCTGGAGCCTGGGGAAGGCGAAAAATAGCTTTTAAAAGGGTGAACTCAGCTGGCCAGCGCGCGCATGCGCGCTGGCCAGCTGACAGGGCAGCGCCTCACGTGCCCTGACAAATGGCTCCATGTGCCACTTGTGGCACGCGTGCCATAGGTTCACCATTACGGACTTAGGGCATCTTTTGGAAACCTGGCACAGTGGTGTGATCCTATGGGTTTGGTGGTCGCGCACTTCGCTCTAGGTTACCCAGTGTAGTAATCCAGCTCCTCCCTCCCCTGCTAGACTCACCTGAGATGCCACCAGCAGCATGGACTCCCAACATAACACCAAACCCGAACCCAAGATTGATGCTCAAGTACTCTCCAAACTGGTGCTTCCCCAACACAACTTGTGCCACGGAGCCAAGGCCAAAGGTCTGTCAGAAGAAAAGTCTGCGATTATTTTGGATAGGGCTATTTATAATACAATACAATAGCAGAGTTGGATGGGACCTTGGAGGTCTTCTAGTCCAACCCCCTGCCTAGGCAGGAAACCCTATGCCGTTTCAGACAAATGGCTAACTTTAGATAGTCTCCAAAGCTGGCAACTTGAAGACCTGTGGACTCCAATGCCCATGCTGTCTGGGGAATTCTGGGAGTTGAAGATCACGGGTCTTAAAATGGCCAAGTTTGGAGATTCCTGAGATAGGAGGCCTCTACAGAAACTAGGCCTGGAAGAAAGAAAACAGGATAACAGAGATTTACAAAGGAAGGAAGGAAAGCAATGCACCGTTTTTCTGTTATTCCCTGAAAAATGTCCTGGAGAGAGTTCAAAAATCAGATTCAGGACACGTTTTGCAGGCCGAAAATCCTAAATTCTCTGATTTCCACTTGGAACCTAGAAGGCTGCGGCCATTTGAAGACAGAGAAATACATTCACCAATCATCTAATTTAATCTAAGGGATGTGGCGGCTCAGTGACTAAGGCGCTGAGGTTGTCAATCAGAAAAGTCGGCAGTTTAGTGGTTCGAATCCCTAGTGCCGTGTAACGGAGTGAGCTCCCATGACTTGTCCCAGCTTCTGCCAACCTAGCAGCTTGAAGAAAAAAAATGCAAGTAGAAAAATAGGGACCACCTTTGGTGGGAAAGTAACAGTGTTTCGTGCGCCTTCGGCATTTAGTCATGCCAGCTACATGACCATGGAAACATCTTCGGACAGTGCTGGCTCTTTGTCTTTGAAACAGGGATGAGCACTGCCCCCTAGAGTTGGGAACGACTAGCACATATGTGCAAAAGGAACCTTTACCTAATCTAATTTAGTCTAAAATACCACTATGGGGGAAAGATTGGTCTAACTTTCTCACCCTACTTGCATTGGTTGACGATCGTAGCTTGCAAAGTCTGCTCATCAATAACATTTTGCTTTTATTGTGATTAATCATTCTCTCCCCTGTTTGGCTGGGAATAGAGTCCTTCACTGGAGGACTCAAAAATATGGAGGTTTTTTTTTTTCATGTTTGTCTTTTGCACATCTGAGTCCAAGCAGACAGGATTCCAAGGTGGTGGAAGATCTCCCCATCAGAGGTTGCTGGAGCCAAACCTGGGTTTTATTTTGGTTGCTTACAATTTTGGGTTGACAATTTTTTTTAAACAATTTTTTTTCAAAAAATGGAACAGGAAAGTTAGATACTAAGGAAAAGTAATATAGTAAAAGAAAAGAAATAGAAAAATGAAAGGGAGAGAGGATGCATGCATAGATGGATGGAAGGAACGAAGGAAAGAAATAGATGGATCGATGGATAGATAGATGATAGATAGATAGATAGATAGATAGATAGATAGATAGATAGTTAGATAGATAGATAGGGAAGGAGAGATAGACAGGTGGATGAAAAAGAAGGAAGGAAATAAAGAAAAGAGATGGATGGATGGATTGATGGACGGACGGATGATAAGGAAAGAAGGAAGGAAGGAGAGGAAGTGAAGAGAAGCAAGGGAGGAAAGGAGAAATAGGGGGGAGAAAAGATGAAGAAAGGACAGAGGAAAGAAAGGAAGGAAGAAAAAGAAAGAAAAGAAAAACAGCAAAAGGAAAGGAAGGAAGGAAGAAAAAGAAAGAAAGAGGGAAAAGAGAAATGGAAGGAAGGAAAGGGAAGGAAGGAAGGAAGGAAGGAAAGAAAGAAAGAAAGAAAGAAAGAAAGAAAGAAAGAAAGAAAGAAAGAAGATAAGATAAGAAATAGCTACCAATCGTCTCCAGAGTGCATATGGGTACATTTATAGAGTATTTTTCCTACTCTCTCTAAAGTGACATCACTTCCTTCTTTCCCTTAAGCTATACCTTCCAATCTTCAAACCCATTAATCAACATTTCATTTCTTTTTCTTTTTCTCTCACCAAAAAATTCCATAAGCCAGGCAAAGGCATGCTTGCAATGTTTCCCTCCCACCCATCACCCCTCTTCTAACTTAGTTGGTTTCTCAAACTCAACCTACTGGAAGATGGGTTGAGTACTTGCCTTGCTGGCTGGGGAATTCTGGGAATTGAAGTCCACCCATCTCCTCCTCCCCCACAGACCCTGGGTTTTTTCTCACCATCATGAGGAAGGTCCCCAGAGCTTCTGCCAGACCCTGACGGACCGTTTCATTCCGGATGGTCACCAAGCTGACTAATTTTTCCAACATCTCGCTCACCGGCCTCCAGATACGACTTCTGTTGGGAAAGAAGACGTCATTCTACAGACCCTGGCGTTTGCAGCGGCTTCAAACACACCTGTGTCCTTTCATCTCCTCCAGATAGTGCCTACCGTCAGGTTAAAGTCTAACCAGTCAATTGAGCATCTGCTGTCCTTACTTAGACCTTTCCATCACCCCGCCTCTTGCTCTTGTCACCATCTCCTGGGCCACCACGAGGCCAAGGAGTCACAAGCCTTTGCAGCATTGTGACCTCAAATCCATTGTGAGAAAAAGCCGGCCGGCCTCCAGGAATTCTTGCAGAATCCAGAACGAAACCTGAGATTTGCAAAGGGTTGCGAAGGATGGAAATTAAATTCAATAAAGTTTGTGTGTGGTCCTGGCCCCCACCCACCCCCACACACACACACTGCTTGTCTCAGAGCGACGAATGGAAATATCAGCTTGGCATCTATTCACGGGGCTAACTATAGACGTGATAACATCAAGAGATCGTATCGTGCTCTAATTGTAGCCCAGAGAATTTGTGATCTTGGTTCCCGGAAAATGATGTCAAAACCCGTGTCAGAAGGAGGCAATCAATGACATAATTATATATGTATTTCACAAGGAAATTGTACTCGTGAAACTATAACAAAGGGACATCAGAGTGGAATAACTGGGAGAGTTACTCAACACTGGGACGTGACCTTCATCCTTTCATCTTGAAACAGTGGAACACACTGTAATTTTAGGGTGAGTTAGACCGGTATAATAACGTAACAATTTGCAAAATTATCCCACTTGTAAGGCAAGGCCAGAAATGAGAACAAAACTCCACTGGAGTGGAACCTATAAACAAGGAACCAACAGCAGAATAATGGAGACCACCTGGAGGCTATTTTGTTTTATCTAACAAAATGAAATTCAGTGGTGAAAAAAGTCAGGTTCTACATTTAGGCAAGAAAAACGAAAGGCACAGATACAGTATAGGTGGTACCTTGCTCAGTCGTAGTAACTGTGAGAGGGATCTTGGAGTCCTAGTGGACAACCATTTAAATAGGAGCCAGCCGTGTGCAGCAGCTGCCAGAAAAGCCAACACAGTTCTAGGCTGCATCAACAGAGGGAGAGAATCAAGATCACGTGAAGGGTTAATACCACTTTATAATGCCTTGGTAAGGCCACACTTGGAATACTGCATTCAGTTCTGGTCGCCACGATGTAGAAAAGATGCGGAGACTCTAGAAAGAGTGCAGAGAAGAGCAACAAAGAGGATTAGGGGACTGGAGACTAAAACATATGAAGAACGGTTGCAGGAACTGGGAATGTCTAGTTTAATGAAAAGAAGGACTAGGGGAGACATGATAGCAGTCTTCCAATATCTCAGGGGTTGCCACAAAGAAGAGGGAGTCAATCTATTCTCCAAAGCACCTGAGGGAAGAACAAGAAGCAATGGGTGGAAACTAATCAAGGACAGAAGAAACTTAGAACTAAGGATTTATTTATTTATTTATTTATTTATTATTCACACTTATAGACCACCCCCTCTCCCGGAGAGGACTCGGGGCGGTGTACAGTCACTAAAATACGTTGTAAAATACATACATAAACAATTAAATTAAATACATAGGTGAAGGAGGTTGTGAGACTGTAATAGAATAATAAATATAATACGTTAAAAGCCTATAAAACCCCAAACCCAATTAAAATAAATAAATCCTGGGAGGTAAAACTAAGAAAGTGCCAGGCCAGCTGATTGAAATAGGTGGGTCTTTAACTTTTGCCGGAAGGAACGGAGGAAATTTCCTAACAGTGAGAACAATTAATCAGTGGAACAGAAGTTGCCTCCAGAAGTTGTGAATGCTCCAACCCTGGGGGTTTCAAAAATAGACTGGACAGCCATTTGTTGTCCATGGTATAGGGTCTTGATCAGGGGGTTGGACTAGAAGACCTCCAAGGTCCCTTCCAATTCTGTTATTCTGTTAATTAACCACCGGAACCGTTTGCCTCCAGACGTGGGTACTCCATCCCTCTTTCAAGAAGAGACTGGACAGCCATTTGTCTGGGATAGTATACGGCAGTGATGACAATCTTATGTGCTAGAAGTGGCACACAGAGCCATCTCGCTAGGCATGGCAGCCATCACTCGTGGCTCGTCTGGGTTCTGGTATGTAGATGCACACTGGCTAGCTGGTCTTCGCACATGGGGGCACTCGAAACCATAAGAGCAGTTCCCTGGTGCGCATGCACGCGACAGGAAGCTGAGCTGCCGGTTGGACCAGTGCAAATGCACACACTGGAAACAGGAAGCTCAGCTTCCCAGTGTGCACATGCCCATGAGGGAACTGCTCTTCCAGTTTCTGGCGCTCTGGCGGGGAGCTGCTGTTCCGGTTTTCGGCACTGCCTCCCACACATGTCCACTTGGTGCCGAAAAGGTTTGCCAACACTGGTCTAGGGTTTCCTGCTGGAGCAAGGGGTTGGACTAGAAGACCTCCAAAGGTCCCTTCCAACTCTGCTACTCTGTTAATTAATGAGTGGAATGGCTTGCCTCCAGACATTGTGGGGCTCCATCAGTGGAGGCTTTTAAGAGGAGACTGGATACCCATAGGCCAGGATGCTTTAGGGCTTCCTACTTAAGCAGGGGGTTCAACTAGAAGACCTCCAAGGTCCCTTCCAGCCCTAGGGTTCTATGTTCCACGTTTTAAATGTTTTTAGATGCATTCATACTTCATTTCATCTTCCCATATATTCTCCACATCAATCAATATGGGACGTTTCCAATATTTTTAAAAGGATGAACTGGAAGAGGCTGGACCCCCAGCATTCATGTTGGCCCTGGTTAGGTAAAGGTAAACATTCCCCTTGCACATATGTGCTAGTCGTTCCCAACTCTAGGGGGCGGTGCTCATCTCCATTTCAAAGCCGAAGAGCCAGCGCTGTCCGAAGATGTCTCCGTGGTCATGTGGCCAGCATGACTCAACGTCAAAGGCGCACGGAACGCTGTTCCCTTCCCACCAAAGGTGGTCCCTATTTTTCTACTTGCATTTTTTACGTGCTTTCAAACTGTAGGTTGGCAGAAGCTGGGACAAGTCACGGGAGCTCACTCCGTTACACAGCACGAGGGATTCAAATTGCTGGACTGCCGACTTTCTGATTGTCAAGCTCAACCACTGAGCCACCTTTTGGGGCAATTTTCAGAGAGGAAAAAGCGCATTGCACAGAAATTGCCATCAGAAAAGCATTCCTGATGAAATCTGAGGCTGAATGAGGAGAGTCCCAAGAGCCAGATGTCATGGCTGTGGGTCAAAAGAATGGGTGGGACGTGCTGCCAGTTCTACTTGGACCTGTTCCACGATCCACGTGGCTCAAAGGTCACAAATATGAATCTCATACTTTGGCCTCCCCCCCTCCCCTTTCTCCATTTCTATGTTCGCCATTCCCCCTTGAAATGATTGATACTGCCTGGATTCACCTCATGGACCTAAGCAGGCGATTGTATTAACTACACTAGCAGAATAACAGGGAAGGGACCTTGGAGGTCTTCTAGTCCAGCCCCCTGCTCAAGCAAGAAACCCTATACTTTACAATACAATACTATAGCAGAGTTGGAAGGGACCTTGGAGGTCTTCTAGTCCAGCCCCCTGCTCAAGCAAGAAACCCTATACTTTACAATACAATACAATAGCAGAGTTGGAAGGGACCTTGGAGGTCTTCTAGTCCAGCCCCCTGCTCAAGCAAGAAACCCTATACTTTACAATACAATACGATAGCAGAGTTGGAAGGGACCTTGGAGGTCTTCTAGTCCAGCCCCCTGCTCAAGCAAGAAACCCTATACTTTACAATACAATACTATAGCAGAGCTGGAGGGGACCTTGGAGGTCTTCTAGTCCAGCCCCCTGCTCAAGCAAGAAACCCTATACTTTACAATACAATACAATAGCAGAGCTGGAGGGGACCTTGGAGGTCTTCTAGTCCAGCCCCCTGCTCAAGCAAGAAACCCTATACTTTACAATACAATACGATAGCAGAGTTGGAAGGGACCTTGGAGGTCTTCTAGTCCAGCCCCCTGCTCAAGCAAGAAAACCTATACTTTACAATACAATACGATAGCAGAGCTGGAGGGGACCTTGGAGGTCTTCTAGTCCAGCCCCCTGCTCAAGCAAGAAAACCTATAATTTACAATACAATACAATAGCAGAGCTGGAGGGGACCTTGGAGGTCTTCTAGTCCAGCCCCCTGCTCAAGCAAGAAACCCTATACTTTACAATACAATACGATAGCAGAGTTGGAAGGGACCTTGGAGGTCTTCTAGTCCAGCCCCCTGCTCAAGCAAGAAAACCTATACTTTACAATACAATACAATAGCAGAGCTGGAGAGGACCTTGGAGGTCTTCTAGTCCAGCCCCCTGCTCAAGCAAGAAACCCTATACTTTACAATACAATACGATAGCAGAGTTGGAAGGGACCTTGGAGGTCTTCTAGTCCAGCCCCCTGCTCAAGCAAGAAAACCTATACTTTACAATACAATACAATAGCAGAGCTGGAGAGGACCTTGGAGGTCTTCTAGTCCAGCCCCCTGCTCAAGCAAGAAACCCTATACTTTACAATACAATACGATAGCAGAGTTGGAAGGGACCTTGGAGGTCTTCTAGTCCAGCCCCCTGCTCAAGCAAGAAAACCTATACTTTACAATACAATACGATAGCAGAGCTGGAGGGGACCTTGGAGGTCTTCTAGTCCAGCCCCCTGCTCAAGCAAGAAACCCTATACTTTACAATACAATACGATAGCAGAGTTGGAAGGGACCTTGGAGGTCTTCTAGTCCAGCCCCCTGCTCAAGCAAGAAAACCTATACTTTACAAAACAATACGATAGCAGAGCTGGAAGGGACCTTGGAGGTCTTCTAGTCCAGCCCCCTGCTCAAGCAAGAAACCCTATACTTTACAATACAATACGATAGCAGAGTTGGAAGGGACCTTGGAGGTCTTCTAGTCCAGCCCCCTGCTCAAGCAAGAAAACCTATACTTTACAAAACAATACGATAGCAGAGTTGGAAGGGACCTTGGAGGTCTTCTAGTCCAGCCCCCTGCTCAAGCAAGAAACCCTATACTTTACAATACAATACTATAGCAGAGCTGGAGGGGACCTTGGAGGTCTTCTAGTCCAGCCCCCTGCTCAAGCAAGAAAACCTATACTTTACAAAACAATACGATAGCAGAGTTGGAAGGGACCTTGGAGGTCTTCTAGTCCAGCCCCCTGCTCAAGCAAGAAACCCTATACTTTACAATACAATACAATAGCAGAGTTGGAAGGGACCTTGGAGGTCTTCTAGTCCAGCCCCCTGCTCAAGCAAGAAAACCTATACTTTACAAAACAATACGATAGCAGAGTTGGAAGGGACCTTGGAGGTCTTCTAGTCCAGCCCCCTGCTCAAGCAAGAAACCCTATACTTTACAATACAATACAATAGCAGAGCTGGAAGGGACCTTGGAGGTCTTCTAGTCCAGCCCCCTGCTCAAGCAAGAAAACCTATACTTTACAATACAATACTATAGCAGAGTTGGAAGGGACCTTGGAGGTCTTCTAGTCCAGCCCCCTGCTCAAGCAAGAAACCCTATACTTTACAATACAATACAATAGCAGAGTTGGAAGGGACCTTAGAGGTCTTCTAGTCCAGCCCCCTGCTCAAGCAAGAAAACCTATACTTTACAATACAATACAATAGCAGAGTTGGAAGGGACCTTGGAGGTCTTCTAGTCCAGCCCCCTGCTCAAGCAAGAAACCCTATACTTTACAATACAATACAATAGCAGAGCTGGAGGGGACCTTGGAGGTCTTCTAGTCCAACCCCCTGCTCAAGCAAGAAACCCTATACTGTTCCAGACAAATAGATATCCAACATCTTCTTCAAGACTTCCAGTGTTTGGGCATTCACAACTTCTGGAGGCAACTTCTGTTCCACTGATCAATTGTTCTCACTTTCCGGAATAACTGATCTGGAAGGGACCTTGGAGGTCTTCTAGTCCAGCCCCCTGCTCAAGCAGGAAACTCTATATCATCTCAGACAAATGGAAAGACCACACTTGGAATACTGCATTCAGTTTTGGTCACCACGATGTAAAAAAGTTGTGGAGACTCTAGAAAGAGTGCAGAGAAGAGCAACAAAGAGGATTAGGGGACTGGAGACTAAAACATATGAAGAACGGTTGCAGGAACTGGGTATGTTTAGCTTAAGAGAAAGAAGGACTAGGGGAGACATGATAGCAGTCTTCCAATATCTCAGGGGTTGCCCCAAAGAAGAAGGAGTCAAGCTATTCTCCAAAGCACCTGAGGGCAGGACAAGAAACAATGGATGGAAACTAAGCAAGGAGAGAAGCAACCTGGTATGAAGGACAAAATTCCTAACAGTGAAAACAATTAACCAGTGGAACAACTTGTCTCCAGACGTCGTGGGTGCTCCATCACTGGAGGTTTTCAAAAATAGATGGAACAGCCAATAATGGAAAGGCCCCGGGAACGGATGGATTACCAGTGGAATTCTACAAAACATTTGAAGAATCCTTGTCTCTCCCACTCTTAGAAGTTATGAATGAAGTGATGTCTGAGAGTAGAATACCTAAATGATGGTCAGAAGCATACATTGCATTACTACCCAAAGAGGAGACAGATCTAACGCAAACCAAGAACTATAGACCAATCTCTTTATTAAATTCATGTTAGAGAAGAAGAAGAAATAAAAGGAATGAAAATTAAAAATGAAGAATACAAGCTACAAGCATTTGCAGATGATTTGGTTTTTATCCTTGAAGACCCACTAGAGATAGCACCCAAATTGTTAGAAAGAATGGAGGAGGATGGAAAAGTAGCAGGCTTGAAAATAAATAAAGACAAAACAAAGATTCTGACAAAGAACATACCATCAAGACGAAAGGAAGAGTTGGCGGAAGCTTTGCACATTCAAGTCACAAACCAGGTTAAATACTTGGGGATATACCTATCAGCTAGATGCAGCACTTTAAGGAGGACAGTTATACTAGACTAAAGCAACAAATTGCGACTGATTTGATGAAATGGGAAAATCTACAACTATCAATGATAGGAAGAATCTCTACAATTAAAATGAACATTTTACCCAGAATCTTTTACCTGTTCCAGACAATCCCAATCAGATTGGGCAAGGACTTTTTTGAAGATCTAAACAAAATAGTTTTGAAGTTTATCTGGCAAGGGAAAAAAGCAAGAATAAAACTTAAATGGTTACAAGATGCTAGAACAAGAGGAGGATTGGGCTTACCTGACTGGGAGTTATATTATCAAGCAACAAACCTGATGTGGATTAAGGAGTGGATAACACTAAAAAACTCTAGATTATTGAATGTAGAGGGTCATGATTTACTGTTGGGATGATATGTTTTTTTATGGTATAAGGGAACTAAAACACATGGTTATTTTAGAAGACATTATATAAAGGAGGCCTTGCTATTAAATTGGGAAAAGGTTAAAAGATTACACCATTTAAAAACTCCAGCCTGGATATCAACTATTGAAGCATTTTCATATCCAATAATATATAAAAAGGAACAAACAGTTAGATATGTTGAAATATTGAATACAGAGGGTGAACTCAAATCTATTGAAGAGTTGAAACAAGAAGGAATAGAAATGAATTGGTATTCATATGTGCAGATACACTCTAGATATAATGAAGATAGAAAATCAAAAAGTCTTTACAACAAAATGACTGAGCTAGACAAAATTTTAACTGGTACTGATGAAAAAGTAATTTAAAAACTATATGGATATTTATTAGAGGTCAAACTACAAGAGAAACAAGTTAAAAAAACTATGATAGCTTGGGGAAAAAATTTGGACATGGGATTGATTTAGAGAAATGGCAGAAATTGTAGTCTCAAAATTATAAAATGACAACGTCAACTGCATATAGAGAAAATTTGTATAAGTTGTTTTACAGGTGGCATCTAACCCTAACGGAAATTGCAAGAATGTCCAAGAATAAATCGGAAAAGGGTTGGAAATGTCATCAGACACCTGGCTCATATTACCACATGTGTTGGACTTGCACTGAAGCCAAAAGATACTGGGCTAAAATTCACATGTGGTTGGAGAAAATGATACACAAACACATAGACCTTAAACCAGAGATTTTTTTTATTGGGAATCATACCAGAAATTTACAGTAAAGATTTGAAATATTTGATTGTAAATGTTTTAACAGCAGCTAGAATCATATTTCCAAAAATTGAAAAAATGAAACAATACCAAAACAGGAGGAAGTTATTCGAAATGAGTAAATTGACATTTGAAATTAGAGAACAAGAAGATGAGCAATTTTATAAGATATGGGATTTGTTTTATCAGTGACTGGACAAAAAAACCTGGAAATGAAAAATGTTTTATTTATGTTTTAATTGAAGGAGATAAGTGATAATACAATTATGTTGTTAAATAGATTAATAACGATACAACGAAAGACTGACATATATATGAATTGAATAATTTAGGATATTTTGTTTTAAAATGAAGGATAAGGATAATAATGAATCTATGTAGATTTGATAGATGATTGGTGATATTATGCATAACTCTAAGTAGTGATGTATATTATAAAGGTATCTTGTGGTTGATAAATAGTTTAATAAGGAAGTAATGAAAAATTGGTATATATATATGAAGTGAGTATTTAGAATACTTTGTTTAAAAATGAAGGGATAACATTTTTGCTTGAATGTATGATGTACAAGGACAACATTGGATGGACATACTTGATGGATGATTGGCAGGATTATGCATAATTGAAAGTAGTGATGTATAAACATAAACAGTTGGTAAATTCTTTTACACTGAAAATATTCAGAATGAGATAAATGACTACATAAAGGTATATTGTTATTAAATAGACAATTAAGAATTCAAGGGAATTAGGTTTGTTGCAAAGAAAGAAATATTAACCGTAATTGAACATATGAAGTACAATAAAAGGGAGGTACCTAGTTATATTAGACAGAAAATTTGTGATTGTATACGTAATTGAAAATATGGATGCACAAAGGCTTGTAACCAAACAACACGCTGTATGTATGTAATGGATGAGAATTTTTTATGTTGTCTTTTATGTTTTAAAATAAATAAATAAATAAAAACTCCAGTGATGAAGCACCCACAACTTCTGGAGGCAACCTCGGTCAAGTGACCGAGATTGAGAACCATTGCCGTAAGAGATTTCCCTGGATGTTCTCAACCCATCTGGAAGGTTCTGGATTTCAGAGGAAAGAACAAAGCCTCTGTACGAAATATTCATCCCACACTGACTGTCTTCATCCAGCTATTCTGTCTCATATGCAAACTCCCTTCCTACAGCTTGTCCTCGCTTCCTGACCGTTCAAAGTTACGATGGACCCCCCCCCAAAAAAAGTATTTACCACATATTTCGGTTTACGACCAGTTGTCACCTTCCGTGGTCACCTGACCCTATATTTTTGACGCACATACCCCAAACCAGCATTTATTTTCATTTTCCTGTAAAACAGGCCCGTTGTAAACCGTTGCTTCACTTACTGACCGTGTTCGCTTACCGACCGCTGCAAAAAACGTTAAAAAAACCAAGCTTCTTTAGGGCCTTCACAACTTGCAACCGTAGCCTCCATGAGGGTCATAAGTCAAGATTGACCCCGTGTTTTGCCTTTCTAGTTAGGAACTCCAAGCTTACCTGCAAACATCGGCCGATAATAGTCTTGTGTTTTAGTCCCGGTGTGCATTTTATCCTTGCTTCGGCAATCAGCATCGCAAAGGTCGTCTTTGTCATCACACTGCAAGGGTCACTCACAGCTCCGCTCCATCTCTGCCCATAAAACATTAACTTTTACAACCAGGCAAACTGAGATAGGAAGGAGTTAAGGCTTCTCCCCGGGTGGAATTGTGCATCATTTTAACCTAGCTGTTAATCTAAATCAGCTGGCTGGGGAATTCTGGGAGTTGAAGTCCACCCCTCTTAAAGGGGCCGAAGTTGAAAAAAAACACTGAACTAGATTTTTGGGATCAGATCTAGAAATGGTACATGGAACATTCTTCATTTATTCGATTAGTTATCCTGCCTTTGCAAGCAGTCCTCGACTTACAACAGTTAATTTAGCGACCATTCAAAGTTACAACGGCACTGAATAGGAATGAATCCCACAGTTACGACCTTTGTGGCATCCCTGTGGTCACGTGATCAAAATTCGGATGCTGGGCAACAGACTCCTATTTATGACGGTCGCTGGGTCATGGGATCCCCTTTTGCGACAAGCAAAGTACAATGGGGAAGCCAGATTCACTTAACAACTTGAAGGATTCACGTAACAACTGTGGCCAGAATTATCATAAAGTTGGACAAAGCTCACTTAACAAATGACTCATTTAAAGATGGAAATATTGGGCTCAATGGTGATTGTAAGTCAAGGAGTATCTATATTACATATTCAAGGTGGCAAAGATGCCTAATGCTCCTTCCTTCTCCTGTTTTCTCTACTACAACAACCCTGTGAGGTGGGTTGGGCTGAGGGAGATAGACTGGCCAAAGTCACCCAGCTGGCTTTCATGCCAAAGGCAGGACTAGAACTCACCAGCTCCTGGTGATTGGCCCCAAATCACCCAGCTGGCTTTCATGCCAAAGTGGGACTAGAACTCTCCATCTCCTGGTGATTGGCCCCAAATCACCCAGCTGGTTTTCATGCCAAAGGCAGGACTAGAACTCACCAGCTCCTGGTGATTGGCCCAAAGTCACCTAGCAGACTTTCTTACATAAGGCAGGACTAGAACCCACAAAATCCTGGAGATCAGCCCAAAAGTTGCGAAACCCACTTTAATTCCTAAGGCGAGACTAGAACTCACTGTCTCCCAGTGTTTAGCCAAAGTTGCCCAGTTGGCTTTCATACTTAAGGCGAGACTAGAATTTACGGTATCCTGGTGATTGGCCTAAAATCACCCAGCAAACTTTCTTACAAAGGCGGGACTAGAACTCCCAATTCCATGATGATCGGTCCCAAATCCCGCTTTAATTCCTAAGGCTGGATTAGAACTCAGGGTCTTCTGGTGATTGGCAGAAGTCATCCAATTGGGTTACAGGCTAAAGTGGCACTAGAACTCCCCATGTCTCCTGGTTTCTAGCCACTAGGCCAAATTTGCTTTTGGTTGGCCAATAGTTAGAGCCGAAGAGCGCCTGGTTTTTTTGTCTGTGTGTATGTTTGCTAGCTGGCTTACCTTTCACTCCAGCAGGGACGTGCGGTCAGGGGAGGCAGGGGAGGCAGAGCCGCACCGCTCTCATCATGAAAATTTTAAAAAAAAGGGAAAAGGGAAAAGGCGCTGAGGAGCCTTCTGCACACGTGGACGCTCCGTGGTCCCCTTCATGTTGACTCAGGAGTCAGGAAGGAGGGTAATGGGACCACATGTGCAGGAGGCTCCTCTAGCCTCAGCCTCCCTCCTGCGCACGTCCCATTCCCCACCTTCCTAAGTCAACATGAAGGGGACCGCGGAGCCCTGAACCTGGCTGCCAAATAAACTCCTCCTGTATCCTGAGAAGTCTAAGCCTGTCATTTTCTGCAACAATTCTGGCGACCGTGGCAGCAGGACTTAGAACGATATTTCGCTGAAGACAGAATGGACCGACCGGTGCCCCATCGAGGCCATCTCGCCCTTCTTCAGGCGCCACGGAGATCTTTCTCTGGAAGGGGGGCGACAACCTCTCTTGGGCATCCGGAGGACATCACCGATCCAAGAATCTGACCAGGATCAGGACAAGTTAATAAAAATTATGCCGGCTGAGAAAGAAGACGCCTGCAGGCAAGTATCAAAAGAATTGTAGACCCACTCTGTTAGGAGTGGAAGAGGGGGCCCGATCACCCCCCTGAGCCCGTGATAGCATCCCTTCCAAATGGAACCGGCGTATCCTAATGAGGCTCTAGGTTTGTGTGGGAGGTTAATCTGCTGCAGTTCCTGTTGGTGACAGTGAACTCCGGGGCCGCAGGTCAGCAGAAATTGTGTTAGAAATAGAACATGGGAAGGTGGGGAGCGTTCCTAGAACGCCCCTCCAATGCATGTTGAAAAAAACTTTGAGAAAGTTTTAGTAAAGTCTCTGGCAGAGAAATTATCCTCACCCCCATTGTACAAGCCTCAAGGAGGAAAGAAAAAGAGAGTCTCAACGAAACATTTAGTTTCTGTCTGTTTTAACTTGCATGATTGTCCTTGATCATGTGTTTAAGTGGGTTTTTTTTTTGTTGTTAAAAAAGAAAGAACAAACGGTACCATTAGGTGGGGCCAGGAGGAAGAAAACCAAAAAAGTTACTGAAGGGAGAGATCAAGTGGACCACAAATCTGGTCCAAGGGAGCAGTTGAAATAAAAACCCAAATTACCTCTAAGGAAATTTTATTGCCAGAAGCTGAGGGGGAGCTACATAAGATGTGGATATATGCTCCATTCTCAATGGCTGATTTATATAATTGGAAAAATCTAATTCCTGCTTATAGAGAAAATCCAGATGAGATGCATGTCCTTTTCACATCCATTTTTCTGAACTCATCAGTCTACTTGGGCTGACATACAAAGTCTGATGGAAATTTTATTAACCCCAGAGAAAAGAAGGCTGGTGAAGGGAACCATGAATAAGTCTTTTCAGAAGCATCATGCAAAGGATCCGGACTGGACATGGTTACTGAAGGAACCAGATTGGGAACCTAGTACATTCAGCTGCAAAACTATTGGATCTTAGTTTTGTTAGGATTCAAACAACAGTTAAGAATTTAGGAAAGGTCTATTAAATTCAACAGAAGCAGGATGAAAATCCAGGGGAATTCCTAGAATGCATTTATCAAACCTTTAGGCAATATACCACATTAGATCCTGAGGTTGAAGAAAATAAGAAAATGGTCAATATGATCTTCATTGGTCACTCTGCAGATGACATTAGGAAAAAAAGGGGGGCAGGAAAGGCAACTCTGAACTTGTGGAATGAGCATACAAAACGTATCTTAAGTGGGCTCAAAATCTCAGGGAAGAAGGAACTTCAAAGAGCAAGAGGAAATGTAGTTTTTCTCGCCGAGGCCCTTAGACAGGAAAAGCGGGAGGCCAGGGGAACTGCCGGAAGAATTGTCGAGGAGGGGCCAGTAGTTAGAATCCCATGCCCAGTCAGAGAAAGAGTCCCCCAGTTAGCAAAAAAGAAGCCATGAAGGTCTGTGTGGCTTGAATAAAAGGAAATGGCAAATGTGAGGTCGAAAAGAGTCACCCTGAAAAAAAGCCTGTCCTAAAGACCGCACCCTATGAAGAGGAAGGTCCTTTTTGCAGACCCCCCCCCCTCTCCTGCAGCCCAACGAACGTCTCCCATTGCTTCCCCAACCAGAAGTCAGTTCCTAGCTCCACTTCACCAAGTGGAAAGAGTTATAGATGGACAGGGATAGGCAGAAATTTAGCCTCTATTTCAATACGTCCCGTTCACCACTACAAATTGGAAACAACAGGGTCATTATCAAAACCCATAATCCAACCTGGCAGGATTGGAACAGTTAATTATTGCTCTCCTTAATGGAGAAGAGGGAGAAAGTTTAAGTAGTGCCGTTGGAAAAATCCTAAAGCCCGCAGACAGAGGAAGCCTTCAGGCTGGGTTAAATTTATGGTTTCCAAGATAAAATCTACAATGGGGTCTCTATGGAGACATGACCCCCCTCCGGGACTCCGAAGCCTTCTTCCAAAGGCTGGTTGAAGCATATAAAGCCTACACCCCCAATCAACCCCCTGGATCCCAAAAATGCCTGTATGTTAGCGATGGCTTTCATATCCCAGAGTGCTCTGGACATTAAACAAAAGCTCCAGAGGCACGAAGGTGGCTTAGGGATGAACATAAGCCAATTAATGGAAATCGCTCGCAAAGTCTTTGTGAACAGAGAAAAAGTAGAAGAGAAAAAGAAAGACGATAGAATGCAACTTAAAGCCGAATTTCTGGCAGTTGCATTGTCAAATAAATCCCAAATCCAGAGCACAGGTCGATGTAATTGGTACAAGGAAGAAGGCCACTGAATGTTAGAATGTCTCAGAAGGTAGAAGCTGGGATAAGGGGGCAGGGAAGGGGACCAGGGTTTAGTCCAGCCCCCCCCCCGAACTCTTAGTCCGAATAAAGATAGGGGGTAATAATGTAACCTTTTTGGTAGACACAGGGGGGGGGGTCTAGATCAATAATTACAAAACCTTTGGCTTCCTTTTCCAATAATGTACTAAATATCCAAGGGGTTGATGGTCTGACAAACAGCCGCCCTGTGTTGAAGATCTTGAAATGTTCCCTAAATGGAAGAAAATAATCCACCAGGCCATGCGTCTCATCGTGCATCTATAATTATACAAGTAAAGCCTCTAGCCATGCCTGTCCGCCTACGTCTTCTTCACCATCTCAAATCCATAGAGACAGACAAAAACTGTTTGCTTTTGAGTAGGAAAGACCCCGTAACAGGTCAAAGAGGCTGTTTGCTTGGACTAGGTTTCTCCAAGGATTTAAAAATCTACCTACCTTTTTGGCGAAGTCTTTGCCTCAGACCTAGAAAATTTCCAGCCTTGCGAAGATGGAGATGTGCTACTCCATTATGTAGATAATACCTCAGTACCGGAACAGACGAAGGAGAATTGTTGAAAAAAAATACCAATCAATCAATTGCTTCATCTGTTAATGGACAAGGGACACCGTGCCCCAAGGCAAAAAGCTCAGCTGGAAAAGCCCCAAGTTAAATACTTAAGATACACCATAAGTCGAGGAAAGAGGGCAATAGCGAAAAGAAGCTGTGTGCCAAATTAGGTGCAGCAGGATATTGCAGAATCTGGATTCCAAATTTCGCTCTTTTGGCCAAGACTTTCTATATCTCCACGAAGGGGGGTGAAAAGGAACCCTTCATTTGGGGGCTGGAACAAAAATGGGCATTTTGAAACCCTAAAAATAGAATTATCTCAAGCTCCGGTAATGCGGCTCCCCAACTTAGAAAAACCTTTTAATCTCTTTGTGGATTCAAAAGGCAACACTGCTCTGGGAGTCCTGACGCAAGAAAAGGGAAGTTGACAACAACTAGTGGCTTATCTATCCGAACAGTTGATGCAAAAGGCTGGGAGTCCTGACGCAAGAAAAGGGAAGTTGACAACAACTTGTGACTTATCTATCCGAACAGTTGATGCAAAAGGCTGGCTGCTACTCCTCTCCTAATGGAGGAAGCTAATAAATTAACTTTCGGACAGCCTACCACTATCTACACCAGCCACGCAATTCAAGGAATTTTAGAAATGAAGGGATATTTATGGTTAACAAACCCTAGAATTTACAAATATCAGCCACTCCTGACTCAAAATCCACAAGTGACCTTGAAGCAAACAAATGCCCTAAACCCTGCCACCCTTTTGCCAATACCAGGACCCGAAATTGAGCATAATTGTATGAGAATCATTGAGAGTCAGTTTTCATGCAGACCAGACTTAACTGACCTGCTGTTGAAATATGCAGACTATAACTTGTTCACTGATGGATCAAGCTTCATTACTATGGGAGAACATTATGCAGGCTATGCAGTAGTCTCTCTTGCCCAAGTCTTTGAGAGTGGACCTCTCCCAAAAGGCACTAGTGCCCAAGTAGCAGAATTACGGGCTTTAATCCGTGCATTAGAGAGGACAAAGGATGAAAGGGTGAACACCTGAACTGACTCTGTATGCCTTCCTTACTTTGCATATCAATACTGCTGATTATAGGGAAAGATGTCTTTTAACGGCCTCAGGAAAGAAATTAGGTAAATGTGTGAATTTCACTGTTAAGGAAAAGATAAGGTGTGTTTTGAAACCCACCTTAAATGGGTAGACGCCTTACCCTTATCTCTCTGGTCTGTGAGATGTACTCCATGTAAAGAACTTAAATTATCTCCTTTTGAAATGATGTTTGGACAGCCACCGGTTATAAGCCATAATTTGAAAAATCATATAAGGGACCTAGGACAGCTGGGGTCCTCATGGGTGAATCAAATGGTGGGAGAATTGAATAAGTAAATACAAGAAATCCAACAGTATTGTGTCTCCCTTACCCCACCATTTAAAACAAATTCCACTCATAATATTCAGATGGGGGACAGAGTGTAGGTAAAACACTGGAAAGGAGAAAAATTTGAAACCTAGATGGAAGGGCCCGTATACTGTGGTCATGTGTTCTCCACTTGCAGTAAAAGTGTTGGAATCCAAGTTTTGGATTCACTGGACTCGAGTTGAGCCAGCTGCTGATGAGTATTGGGAGGCAGACCAGGAAGAAGCCCGTCCTCCAGTGATATTCTTAAAGAAACACCCCCTAAAAACTGCCCTACTGGCAACGGATAGAATATACGGGGCAGAAGAGGCCCTACTGAAGTCACCCCCTGGAAGCTGACTTTTCGACGTAAGGCTGAAGATTTGGAGGAGGAAGACAATGTTCCATTTATTAGATATAAGATGTATTAGAAAGCTTGAGCACCTGTCAGGAAATGGCAAGCCAGGTATTCATAGTCATAACTGTACTATCTCTCGCTTTAGCAAATGTACTTATTTGTTGTATTGCATATTCATCCCTCAGGAATTGTCCCCTCCAGAGAAAGACAGGTGCTGTGGCTAAGATCATTAATTGTAATCAAGAGGAAAACGAATCATGTGATGATACTTATGTTTGAGGAAATGTGGGAATGTGTTCTTTGCAGTATAATAGGAGTTTTTGGATTGTAGGTGATATGTTTAGCAAATAAGATTTGGTTTTGTGGATTGCCCAAAGCTGATATTGCCATTCCTTAAACTATATATAACACCTGCCTTTTCCCTGACATGGTGATTCAGTAGGCTAAAAGAATTGTGTTAGGAGAAGTTTTGTGTGAGGGACAATTATGAGCCTTTTGTGGCTCTGGCTGTTATTGGCAATGGGCTTGCTAAGTGATAACGTCTTGAATAATAGTTCCCAATGTTGCGAAAATACCCAAGCAACCCCCCTTACTCTTGAAAAAAGATCCGAGGATGTTAAAAATCCTGGAGGACAGGGTGGAATCAAGTTACAGGATGTGGAACAGATCTGCTCCCGCCGACGATGCATCATTTATGCTTGGGGACAGAACTGTAAGCCAATCCCAACACCTAAAGTCAATTATCTGACAAACCCTGTAAGAAAAAGGGCAAAGCATAGGGAAAACAGACCCTTGTAACAATTGAGAAAAGGAGATTATGTGTTAAGAGTACTGGAGTTATGTCAAAGCTTAATCAATCAGTCTGACCCTGCCCTGGGTCAAAAATACAGGTTGTGTCTGTCTGCTGGACCTTTACCTTATCATGCTGTTTCAGTTGAGTCAGATCTTTGAAAACAACAACACCAAAGCTACAACAGTCTTTAACAAGGGAGGTAGATGGGGAACCAAAACAGCAGAAGCCCAGCTACATGGCGATCTGTATGACGCACTAAAAAGACTGGGGATGAGCGGGGACTTCCGGTGGCACCGTTGGCCTTGGAGGACGCTCCCTCGGGAACACCAGCCCCGTGTTTGAGTAACAAGATGCTAGAATAGCATAAATCAACTATCCAGCAGTTTGAAACCCCCCCTCGGGAAAAGAGGGGGAGATGAGCTGTCTGGCATAGGGTAGAGGCCCCCAGTGGCCCCAAAAGCAATTCTGTGGCGTGAAGGGTGTGAACTCTTCAGGAAGCCCGACAATCTCCTCATCTCGGGACGCTTCTGCCTTTGCAGAAACAAAAGGCAGCGTCCACCCCTGCTGTTTCAACGCTTATTCTACATCTGAACAAGACGCAGGTGGAGCAAACTAGGAAGTCAATATATCGCAAGTAGATTATCCGCAGATTATATCTCCTTCTGTAAACTTAAAGGGAACTTTTAAAAAAATGGCGCCGGAATAATGAAGGGTGTGGTGAAAACAAAAGTGAAGCGGAAAGCTGATTAGCACTTGTTAAGTGCTTGTTAGTGCTGCTGGAAGACTTGAGAGAATAGGTGGATTTTCTGGACTGAACAAATTGATTGCTTAAAAGCTTGTTTGAATACTTTGAAATGGCTTCAAAGCAGGCAAAATTCAATGTTTCAAAAAGTGCTGGTAGTTCGCCAGCACAGTCGCAGTCTTTACTACGTCCGATGGAAACACAATCACAAACCCTGACACTGGAGGCTCTACAAAATAATTTACAAAATGCATTAAAAGAACAGGCAGTTGTCTTGGAGGGGAAAATTGCAAGTGCCTTTAAATATGTCTCTGATGAAATATCTGGAATTAAGGATTTAATCCAAACATGTAACCAAGAGCTAAGGGAAGATATAGTTGAGGCATTTAAAGGATTATTTGGTTACGTAACATCTCTCGATGAGAAGGTGGAAGAAATTAATGAGTCTAATATAAAGTTGGACAATAAACCTATGGAGGCACAAAGTAAAATTGATAAATCGGAGGCGGAGCTTACAATGATACAATATAGAACAATGGAATTTGCCCTGAGGATAAGGGGTTTGAAAGAACATAACCAGAAAATTTAAGAAAATTTAAGAGAGATTTTTGCAGAAGCTTTCGCTCAATTAACTGGGTAATCAAAGGCCAAATGTGCCTGGCAGATTGACAAAATTTACCGTGTTAATTCATGGATTGCCAGACAAAGACAACTGCCAAGAGATATTGTAATCTATTTTGTCACCAGGAAAATTAGGAATGAAATATTGCAAGCAACCTATAAAAACAAACTGCAAGTGGCAGGTCAAGATGTAATAGTATTGAAGAAAATCCCCCCCAAAATGTTGAGATCTAGAAAGGACTATGCATTTCTAGTGGATGAACTTAGAAAGCGCCAGATTCAATACAGATGAGAGACCCCAGCAGGATTGGTGGTGAACTACCTGGGAGAAAGTCATCGTCTCAACTCTGTCTGGAAGGCAAAAGAGTTTTATAGCATAGTATTAAAGGCAGGATGCCCCCCATGTCCAGGTCCCAAAGAAAGAAAAGAGACAGAGTACCCCAGGCAGCAAGACAATCAGGCACAAACTGGGGTTGTGAGTTTATTGCAGGAAACAGAAGAAATTTTGGAACAGAGACAAACCCGTGCGGCTACTAAATGTAAAGAACAAGAATTAAAGTCTCAACAAGCCCAGATGATAGTCCAAGATAATATAAACATGAACACAGAAGCATTGGGAGAAGCTAGACCGAAGGTGAAATCCCAGCAAGATTTCCAGGCAGCTCTTAGAAAGCTTCAGCGTGCTGAAGATGACAATTAAATTTCTAACTTGGAATGTCAATGGCTTAAACTCACCACAAAAAAAGAAAAAAAATATTTCACTATTTGAAACAATTTAAAAATGATGTAATTTGCTTACAAGAAACACACATTAGAACACAGGATCAGAAATACTTGATGAACGCAAGACTGGGATTGCATTTCATTGCATCTGCTCTGGAGAAGAAAAATGGTATAGTCATATATTTAAGAAAAGACTTAAAGGCTGAATTAATTGAAGCAGATCCTCAAGGTAGATATATTGCAATTGAACTATTAATAGAAGGAAAGAAAATACTCTTAACAGGAGTATATGCTCCCAATCAACAACAAGAAAAAATTTATAAGTTGCTTCACACTAAATTAACACAATGGGGTTATAGATCCTGCGTTTTACTCGGTGATTGGAATGGAGTACTGGATCCCGTTCAAGACAAGAAGAGGCTTTTGCAAAATACCCAAACACAAACAAGATTACCTAAATCCTTTTTTGATATGATGGATGACTTTGAACTGAGTGATATCTGGAGAGAACGGAATGTTAAAGAACGGGATTTCACTTTCTTTTCTGATAGGCACCAATCCTTTTCCAGAATTGATTTTATACTAATTACAAATGACATTTTTCCAGGGTGAAGAAGACTAAGATATGCCCGAGAACTTTAACAGATCACTGTTCCATCCAATTTGGATGGAATTTGAATATGGAGACCGACCTAGGAGATCTTGGAGATTAAATGAAAATCAATTTAGATATGAGAAAAATGTTACGGAATGTAAAAAAACTATTGAAAGAATATTTTGCTTTTAATATGCATAAGGGGATATCTATGGAAATGGTTTGGGATGCAAGTAAAGCATACATGAGAGGTGTTTTAATAAGTTTGAATAATATTTATATGCGCAGACAAAGGGAGAAACAAAGGTAATTAGAGGAAGAGATTAAAAAAAAGAGCAGGAATTAATGTCTAAACCAGATGATAAGAAGACAAAAGAGGTAATTACTTTATTGCGAGGGCAGTTTAATATGTTAATGTCGGACCAGATAGCCACTAATCTTCTATATGCTAAACATAACACTTTTTGCAATGCCAATAAACCAGGTAGATGGTTAGCATATATGTTAAGGAAAAAATAAAGATCTCGTAATATAGAGAAAGTAGAATACAAAGGGAAAGAAGTTTTTCAACAGGATATGATTAAAAAGACTTTTTTAGAATTTTACACCAGATTGTATGCTGGTGACAAAATACAAGGGTCAGACCTAGACAGATATTTGGAGAAAGAGAAAATTCCTATACTTACAGATGAGCAAAGAGGAAATCTATCTGGCAATTAAGCAGTTAAAAATCGGCAAAGCTAGAAATGATGGAACCTCTTAGGGAACTATTTAATAAAATCCAAATGGAAGGCAGGGTTCCACCATCCTGGAAAACAGCTTTTATTTCATTGATTCCAAAAGAAGATCAGGATCCTACCCAGCCAAAAAAA
>JAKRSK010007447.1:0-10085 GCA_029891615.1 Natrix natrix natrix | reverse complement strand
GTGTGTGTTTGTGTGGAGCTGGTTTTGGGTGTTGCTTGTTGTCTTGAGGTGGGAGAGGGTTGGAATGTTGTGGGGGGACTAGGGGGGAGGTTAGGACGGGTGTGGTTATGTTGATCGGGTATAGGATGTGGTTATTGTGGTTTTGGGGGTGTCCTACCATTGTGTGGTGGTTGTTGGATTTTGTCGGGGGTGAAGGTGTTTGGGGTGGGTGGCTTGTGGTTTGGGGGTATCGGGATGAGCGGTGTGGTGGTGGGGGAGACGAATTGAGTGGAGGGTTGGGGGGGGTTGGTAGTTCCTTTATGAACTAATTTTTGGGTAGGTTGTTTTGCGGTGGCGGTAGGGGTGGTTGTTTTGGGTGTATGGTGTAGTGGTAGCGGGGTGTGTTGTGATGTTTGATTTTTTTTTGTTTTTTGGGTTTCGTGGGGGGGGGTGTGTTGCTTGTTGGGTAGCTGGTGTGTGGAATTTGGTTGGATGAGAGCCAGGGGGGGAGAGCGGGGGCCACTGTCGGGTGTGTTTTTGTGAGTGAGATGATGTCGTTGTTGGATTATGCGGTGTTCGTGTTTTGTTTGGGAGTTTGGGATTCGGGTTGGGTTTTGGTGGACGAAGCTTTTTTTATTATTGTGATTTTCTTTATGGATGTTGCTTATTTTTGGTAGTTGTGAGTATTGGTGTTGTGTTGTTTCTTTCTGGTGCTTTTTGTTTGTGATGATTTTATATGCAAAGAGAAGAATAAAGAAAATACAGAAAGGGTTGACAAAGGTAGGTTGGGGTTAGTAGTAATGAGAGAAGGGGTTAAAGTAATATTGGAGAGTGTAAGTATGTAGGCGGTGTAGTGAAGAAATCACGGTGAAGATACGTGCAGGGAGGACGACTAGGAGAAAATATTGGAGGTGGGGAAAGATAAATGGGAAAAAAGGGATATGGGAGAAAGCATGAATGACGTTAACTGCATCGAGAGATAGGACTAAGGGTATTTTACAGGAATTAGGGAGTGAGGAGCCATGTGTGGAATGTATCACCACATATTGAACTACTGCCTCGTGGCTTTCGTGCATATAAATGAATAGTGACGGTTTTAAAATATTATAAAAAACCTAGTACAACATTACTGAAATGAATCTCAGGAGAATGAGGGAGAAAAATAAAAGAAAAGAAAAGAAGAGGCAGGAGGGTTGTAAGTGTGTCCCTTTGCAGAGCCTTTGAGTTTTAAAAACCTCTGAGTGAATCCAGGAAGAGGGAAGAGGCAGAGGGTCTGGAAATATGTGCCTCTACACAGGCTGTGAGTTTTAAAACATCTGAGTGAATCAGAGGTAGAGGGAAGAGGCAGAGGGGCTGGAAGTGTGTGTGTGTGCACAGGCTGTGAGTTTTAAAAACTTCTGAGTGAATCCAGGAACAGGGAAGAGGCACAAGGGCTGGAAGTGTGTATGTGTCGTAACAGGCTGGGAGTTTTAAAACCTCTGAGTGAATCCAGGAAGGGGGAAAGAGGGCAGAGAGGCTGGAAGTGTGTGTGTGTGCACAGGCTTTTAGTTTTAAAAATGTCTGTGTGAATCCAGGTAGAGGGAAGAGGCAGAGGGGCTGGAAGTGTGTGTGTGTGCACAGGCTGTGTGTTTTAAAAAACTTCTGAGTGAATCCAGGAAGAGGGAAGAGGCAGAGGGCTGGAAGTGTGTGCCTGTGCACAGGCTTTGAGTTTTAAAAACCTCTGAGTGAATCCAGGAAGAGGGAAGAGGCAGAGGGGCTGGAAGTGTGTGTGTGTGCACAGGCTGTGAGTTTCAAAAACATCTGAGTGAATCCAGGAACAGGGAAGCAGTACAGGGGCTGGAAGTGTGTGCCTGTGCAACAGGCTGTGAGTTTAAAGAACATCTGAGTGAATCCAGGAAGAGGGAAGAGGTACAGGCGCTGGAAGTGTGTGCCTGTGCACAGGCTTTTAGTTTTAAAAACGTCTGAGTGAATCCAGGAAGAGGGAAGAGGCACAGGGGCTGGAAGTGTGTGCCTGTGCACAGGCTTTGAGTTTTAAAAACGTCTGAGTGAATCCAGGAAGAGGGAAGAGGCACAGGGTCTGGAAGTGTGTGCCTGTGCACAGGCTGTGAGTTTTAAAACATCTGAGTGAATCCAGGAAGAGGGAAGAGGCAGAGGGTCTGGAAGTGTGTCCTGTGCACAGGCTTTGAGTTTTAAAAACCTCTGAGTGAATCCAGGAAGAGGGAAGAGGTACAGGGGCTGGAACTGTGTGCCTGTGCACAGGCTTTTAGTTTTAAAAACGTCTGAGTGAATCCAGGAAGAGGGAAGAGGCAGAGGGGCTGGAAGTGTGTGCCTGTGCACAGGCTTTGAGTTTTAAAAAGCTCTGAGTGAATCCAGGAAGAGGGAAGAGGCAGAGGGGCTGGAAGTGTGTGTGTGTGCACAGGCTTTGAGGTTTTAAAAACCTCTGAGTGAATCCAGGAAGAGGGAAGAGGCAAAGGGCTGGAAGTGTGTATGTGTGCACAGGCTGTGAGTTTTAAAAACCTCTGAGTGAATCCAGGAAGAGGGAAGAGGAAGAGGGGCTGGAAGTGTGTGTGTGTGCACAGGCTGTGAGTTTCAAAAACATCTGAGTGAATCCAGGAACAGGGAAGCGGTACAGGGGCTGGAAGTGTGTGCCTGTGCAAAGGCTGTGAGTTTTAAAAACATCTGAGTGAATCCAGGAAGAGGGAAGAGGCAGAGGGGCTGGAAGTGTGTGCCTGTGCACAGGCTTTGAGTTTTAAAAACGTCTGAGTGAATCCAGGAAGAGGGAAGAGGCAGAGGGGCTGGAAGTGTGTGCCTGTGCACAGGCTGTGAGTTTTAAAAACATCTGAGTGAATCCAGGAAGAGGGAAGAGGCACAAGGGCTGGAAGTGTGTATGTGTGCACAGGCTGTGAGTTTTAAAAACCTCTGAGTGAATCCAGGAAGAGGGAAGAGGAAGAGGGGCTGGAAGTGTGTGCGTGTGCACAGGCTGTGAGTTTTAAAAACCTCTGAGTGAATCCAGGAACAGGGAAGCGGTACAGAGGGCTGGAAGTGTGTCCCTGTGCACAGGCTGTGAGTTTTAAAAACATCTGAGTGAATCCAGGAAGAGGGAAGAGGACAGGGCTGGAACTGTGTGCCTGTGCACAGGCTTTGAGTTTTAAAAACGTCTGAGTGAATCCAGGAAGAGGGAAGAGGCAGAGGGGCTGGAAGTGTGTTCCTGTGCACAGGCTTTGAGTTTTAAAAACCTCTGAGTGAATCCAGGAAGAGGGAAGAGGACAGAGGGCTGGAAGTGTGTGCCTGTGCACAGGCTGTGAGTTTTAAAAACATCTGAGTGAATCCAGGAAGAGGGAAGAGGCAGAGGGGCTGGAAGTATGTGCCTGTGCACAGGCTGTGAGTTTTAAAAACGTCTGAGTGAATCCAGGAAGAGGGAAGAGGCAGAGGGGATGGAAGTGTGTGTGTGTGTGCACAGGCTTTGAGGTTTAAAAACCTCTGAGTGAATCCAGGAAGAGGGAAGAGGCAAAAGGGCTGGAAGTGTGTATGTGTGCACAGGCTGTGAGTTTTAAAAACCTCTGAGTGAATCCAGGAAGAGGGAAGAGGAAGAGGGGCTGGAAGTGTGTGTGTGTGCACAGGCTGTGAGTTTCAAAAACATCTGAGTGAATCCAGGAACAGGGGAGCGGTACAGGCGCTGGAACTGTGTGCCTGTGAAAAGACTTTTAGTTTTAAAAACTTCTGAGTGAATCCAGGAAGAGGGAAGAGGCAGAGGGGCTGGAAGTGTGTGCCTGTGCACAGGCTTTGAGGTTTAAAAACCTCTGAGTGAATCCAGGAAGAGGGAAGAGGCAAAAGGGCTGGAAGTGTGTATGTGTGCACAGGCTGTGAGTTTTAAAAACCTCTGAGTGAATCCAGGAAGAGGGAAGAGGAAGAGGGGCTGGAAGTGTGTGTGTGTGCACTGGCTGTGAGTTTCAAAAACATCTGAGTGAATTCAGGAACAGGGAAGCGGTACAGAGGCTGGAAGTGTCTCCCTGTGCAAAAGGTGTGAGTTTTAAGAACATCTGAGTGAATCCAGGAAGAGGGAAGAGGTACAGGCGCTGGAACTGTGTGCCTGTGAAAAGGCTTTTAGTTTTAAAAACCTCTGAGTGAATCCAGGAAGAGGGAAGAGGCAGAGGGGCTGGAAGTGTGTGCCTGTGCACAGGCTTTGAGGTTTAAAAACCTCTGAGTGAATCCAGGAAGAGGGAAGAGGCAGAGGGTTGTAAGTGTGTCCCTTTGCAGAGGCTTTGAGTTTTAAAAACCTCTGAGTGAATCCAGGAAGAGGGAAGAGGCAGAGGGTCTGGAAATATGTGCCTCTACACAGGCTGTGAGTTTTAAAACATCTGAGTGAATCCAGGTAGAGGGAAGAGGCAGAGGGGCTGGAAGTGTGTGTGTGTGCACAGGCTGTGAGTTTTAAAAACATCTGAGTGAATCCAGGAACAGGGAAGAGGCACAGGGGCTGGAAGTGTGTATGTGTGCACAGGCTGTGAGTTTTAAAAACCTCTGAGTGAATCCAGGAAGGGGGAAGAGGCAGAGAGGCTGGAAGTGTGTGTGTGTGCACAGGCTTTTAGTTTTAAAAATGTCTGAGTGAATCCAGGAAGAGGGAAGAGGCAGAGAGGCTGGAAGTGTGTGTGTGTGCACAGGCTGTGAGTTTTAAAAACATCTGAGTGAATCCAGGAAGAGGGAAGAGACAGAGGGTCTGGAAGTGTGTGCCTGTGCACAGGCTTTGAGTTTTAAAAACGTCTGAGTGAATCCAGGAAGAGGGAAGAGGCAGAGGGGCTGGAAGTGTGTGTGTGTGCACAGGCTGTGAGTTTTAAAAACATCTGAGTGAATCCAGGAAGAGGGAAGCAGTACAGAGGGCTGGAAGTGTGTCCCTGTGCAAAGGTGTGAGTTTTAAAAACATCTGAGTGAATCCAGGAAGAGGGAAGAGGCAGAGGGCTGAAAGTGTGTGCCTGTGCACAGGCTGTGAGTTTTAAAAACGTCTGAGTGAATCCAGGAAGAGGGAAGAGGCACAGGGGCTGGAAGTGTGTGTGAGAGCACAGGCTTTGAGTTTTAAAAACGTCTGAGTGAATCCAGGAAGAGGGAAGAGGCACAGGGGCTGGAAGTATGTGCTGTGCACAGGCTGTGAGTTTTAAAAACGTCTGAGTGAATCCAGGAAGAGGGAAGAGGTACAGGCGCTGGAACTGTGTGCCTGTGCACAGGCTTTTAGTTTTTAAAACGTCTGAGTGAATCCAGGAAGAGGGAAGAGGTACAGGGGCTTGAACTGTGTCCCTGTGCACAGGCTTTTAGTTTTAAAAACGTCAGAGTGAATCCAGGAAGAGGGAAGAGACACAGGGTCTGGAAGTATGTGCCTCTACACAGGCTGTGAGTTTTAAAACATCTGAATGAATCCAGGAAGAGGGAAGAGGCAGAGGGTTGTAAGTGTGTCCCTTTGCAGAGGCTTTGAGTTTTAAAAACCTCTGAGTGAATCCAGGAAGAGGGAAGAGGCAGAGGGTCTGGAAATATGTGCCTCTACACAGGCTGTGAGTTTAAAACATCTGAGTGAATCCAGGTAGAGGGAAGAGGCAGAGGGGCTGGAAGTGTGTGTGTGTGCACAGGCTGTGAGTTTTAAAAACGTCTGAGTGAATCCAGGAAGAGGGAAGAGTACAGGGGCTGGAACTGTGTGCCTCTGCACAGGCTTTGAGTTTTAAAAACCTCTGAGTGAATCCAGGAAGAGGGAAGAGGCAGAGGGGCTGGAAGTGTGTGCCTGTGCACAGGCTTTGAGTTTTAAAAACGTCTGAGTGAATCCAGGAAGAGGGAAGAGGCAGAGGGGCTGGAAGTGTGTGCCTGTGCACAGGCTTTGAGGTTTAAAAACCTCTGAGTGAATCCAGGAAGAGGGAAGAGGCAGAGGGGCTGGAAGTGTGTGCCTCTGCACAGGCTTTGAGTTTTAAAAACCTCTGAGTGAATCCAGGAAGAGGGAAGAGGCAGAGGGTTGTAAGTGTGTCCCTGTGCAGAGGCTTTGAGTTTTAAAAACCTCTGAGTGAATCCAGGAAGAGGGAAGAGGCAGAGGGTCTGGAAGTATGTGCCTCTACACAGGCTGTGAGTTTTAAAAACATCTGAGTGAATCCAGGTAGAGGGAAGAGGCAGAGGGGCTGGAAGTGTGTGTGTGTGCACAGGCTGTGAGTTTTAAAAACGTCTGAGTGAATCCAGGAAGAGGGAAGAGGACAGAGGGCTGGAAGTGTGTCCCTGTGCACAGGCTTTGAGTTTTAAAAACCTCTGAGTGAATCCAGGAAGAGGGAAGAGGCAGAGGGTCTGGAAGTGTGTGCCTGTGCACAGGTTGTGAGTTTTAAAAACCTCTGAGTGAATCCAGGAAGAGGGAAGAGGCAGAGGGTTGTAAGTGTGTCCCTTGGCAGAGGCTTTGAGTTTTAAAAACCTCTGAGTGAATCCAGGAAGAGGGAAGAGGCAGAGGGTCTGGAAGTATGTGCCTCTACACAGGCTGTGAGTTTTAAAACATCTGAGTGAATCCAGGTAGAGGGAAGAGGCAGAGGGGCTGGAAGTGTGTGTGTGTGCACAGGCTGTGAGTATTAAAAACATCTGAGTGAATCCAGGAAGAGGGAAGAGGCACAGGGGCTGGAAGTGTGTATGTGTGCACAGGCTGTGAGTTTTTAAAACCTCTGAGTGAATCCAGGAAGAGGGAAGAGGCAGAGAGGCTGGAAGTGTGTGTGTGTGCACAGGCTTTGAGTTTTAAAAACGTCTGAGTGAATCCAGGAAGAGGGAAGAGGCAGAGGGTCTGGAAGTGTGTGTGTGCACAGGCTGTGAGTTTTAAAAACCTCTGAGTGAATCCAGGAAGAGGGAAGAGGACAGAGGGGCTGGAAGTGTGTGTGTGTGCACAGGCTGTGAGTTTTAAAAACATCTGAGTGAATCCAGGAAGAGGGAAGAGGTACAGGGGCTGGAAGTGTGTCCCTGTGCAAAGGCTGTGAGTTTTAAAAACATCTGAGTGAATCCAGGAAGAGGGAAGAGGCAGAGGGCTGGAAGTGTGTGCCTGTGCACAGGCTTTGAGTTTTAAAAACGTCTGAGTGAATCCAGGAAGAGGGAAGAGGTACAGGGGCTGGAAGTGTGTCCCTGTGCACAGGCTTTGAGTTTTAAAAACGTCTGAGTGAATCCAGGAAGAGGGAAGAGGACAGAGGGTCTGGAAGTATGTGCCTGTGCACAGGCTGTGAGTTTTAAAAACATCTGAGTGAATCCAGGAAGAGGGAAGAGGCAGAGGGTTGTAAGTGTGTCCCTGTTGCAGAGGCTTTGAGTTTTAAAAACCTCTGAGTGAATCCAGGAAGAGGGAAGAGGCAGAGGGTCTGGAAATATGTGCCTCTACACAGGCTGTGAGTTTAAAACATCTGAGTGAATCCAGGTAGAGGGAACAGGCAGAGGGGCTGGAAGTGTGTGTGTGCGCACAGGCTTTGAGCTTTAAAAACGTCTGAGTGAATCCAGGAAGAGGGAAGCAGTACAGGGGCTCGAACTGTGTGCCTCTCCACAGGCTTTGAGTTTTAAAAACGTCTGAGTGAATCCAGGAAGAGGGAAGAGGCAGAGGGGCTGGAAGTGTGTGCCTGTGCACAGGCTTTGAGGTTTAAGAACGTCAGAGTGAATCCAGGAAGAGCAAAGAGCCAGAGGGGCTGGAAGTATGTGCCTGTGCACAGGCTTTGAGCTTTAAAAACGTCTGAGTGAATCCAGGAAGAGGGAAGAGGCAGAGGGGCTGGAAGTGTGTGCCTGTGCACAGGCTGTGAGTTTTAAAAACCTCTGAGTGAATCCAGGAAGAGGGAAGAGGCAGAGGGTTGGAAGTGTGTCCCTGTGCAGAGGCTTTGAGTTTTAAAAACCTCTGAGTGAATCCAGGAAGAGGGAAGAGGCAGAGGGTCTGGAAGTATGTGCCTCTACACAGGCTGTGAGTTTTAAAACATCTGAGTGAATCCAGGTAGAGGGAAGAGGCAGAGGGGCTGGAAGTGTGTGTGTGTGCACAGGCTGTGAGTTTTAAAAACCTCTGAGTGAATCCAGGAAGAGGGAAGAGGACAGGGGCTGGAAGTGTGTCCCTGTGCACAGGCTTTGAGTTTTAAAAACGTCTGAGTGAATCCAGGAAGAGGGAAGAGGCAGAGGGCTGGAAGTGTGTGCCTGTGCACAGGCTTTGAGTTTTAAAAACCTCTGAGTGAATCCAGGAAGAGGGAAGAGGCAGAGGGTTGTAAGTGTGTCCCTGTGCAGAGGCTTTGAGTTTTAAAAACCTCTGAGTGAATCCAGGAAGAGGGAAGAGGCAGAGGGTCTGGAAGTATGTGCCTCTACACAGGCTGTGAGTTTTAAAACATCTGAGTGAATCCAGGAAGAGGGAAGAGGCAGAGGGGCTGGAAGTGTGTGTGTGTGCACAGGCTGTGAGTTTTAAAAACATCTGAGTGAATCCAGGAACAGGGAAGAGGCACAGAGGGCTGGAAGTGTGTGTGTGTGCACAGGCTGTGAGTTTTAAAAACCTCTGAGTGAATCCAGGAAGGGGGAAGAGGCAGAGAGGCTGGAAGTGTGTGTGTGTGCACAGGCTTTTAGTTTTAAAAATGTCTGAGTGAATCCAGGAAGAGGGAAGAGGCAGAGGGTCTGGAAGTGTGTATGTGTGCACAGGCTGTGAGTTTTAAAAACCTCTGAGTGAATCCAGGAAGAGGGAAGAGGAAGAGGGCTGGAAGTGTGTGTGTGTGCACAGGCTGTGAGTTTCAAAAACATCTGAGTGAATCCAGGAACAGGGAAGCAGTACAGGGGCTGGAAGTGTGTCCCTGTGCAAAAGGTGTGAGTTTCAAGAACATCTGAGTGAATCCAGGAAGAGGGAAGAGGTACAGGCGCTGGAACTGTGTGCCTGTGCACAGGCTTTTAGTTTTAAAAACGTCTGAGTGAATCCAGGAAGAGGGAAGAGGTACAGGGGCTTGAACTGTGTCCCTGTGCACAGGATTTTAGTTTTAAAAACGTCAGAGTGAATCCAGGAAGAGGGAAGAGGCAGAGGGTTGTAAGTGTGTCCCTTTGCAGAGGCTTTGAGTTTTAAAAACCTCTGAGTGAATCCAGGAAGAGGGAAGAGGCAGAGGGTCTGGAAGTATGTGCCTCTACACAGGCTGTGAGTTTAAAACATCTGAGTGAATCCAGGAAGAGGGAAGAGGCAGAGGGGCTGGAAGTGTGTGTGTGTGCACAGGCTGTGAGGTTTAAAAACCTCTGAGTGAATCCAGGAAGAGGGAAGCAGTACAGGGGCTGGAACTGTGTCCCTGTGCACAGGCTTTGAGTTTTAAAAACGTCTGAGTGAATCCAGGAAGAGGGAAGAGGAAGAGGGGCTGGAAGTGTGTCTGTGTGCACAGGCTGTGAGTTTCAAAAACATCTGAGTGAATCCAGGAACAGGGAAGCAGTACAAGGGCTGGAAGTGTGTCCCTGTGCAAAAGGTGTGAGTTTCAAGAACATCTGAGTGAATCCAGGAAGAGGGAAGAGGTACAGGCGCTGGAACTGTGTGCCTGTGCACAGGCTTTTAGTTTTAAAAACGTCTGAGTGAATCCAGGAAGAGGGAAGAGGCACAGGGGATGGAAGTGTGTGTGTGTCTGCACAGGCTTTGAGGTTTAAAAACCTCTGAGTGAATCGAGGAAGAGGGAAGAGGCAAAAGGGCTGGAAGTGTGTCCCTTTGCAGAGGCTTTGAGTTTTAAAAACCTCTGAGTGAATCCAGGAAGAGGGAAGAGGCAGAGGGTCTGGAAATATGTGCCTCTACACAGGCTGTGAGTTTTAAAACATCTGAGTGAATCCAGGTAGAGGGAAGAGGCAGAGGGGCTGGAAGTGTGTGTGTGTGCACAGGCTGTGAGTTTTAAAAACATCTGAGTGAATCCAGGAACAGGGAAGAGGCACAAGGGCTGGAAGTGTGTTTGTGTGCACAGGCTTTGAGTTTTAAAAACCTCTGAGTGAATCCAGGAAGAGGGAAGAGGCACAAGGGCTGGAAGTGTGTCTGTGTGCACAGGTTGTGAGTTTTAAAAACATCTGAGTGAATCCAGGAACAGGGAAGCGGTACAGGGGCTGGAAGTGTGTCCCTGTGCAAAAGGTGTGAGTTTTAAGAACACCTCTGAGTG
>JAKRSK010007446.1:0-98278 GCA_029891615.1 Natrix natrix natrix | reverse complement strand
CATCCCCTATTTTGATGACATTTTGGTATCAGCTGCAAACAAGGAACAAATTTTTAAATGACTAAGGGCTCTTTTGACCAGAATTAGTGAAAAGGTCTCCGCCTTTAAAAAAGACAAATACCAAATCAATGTGCTAAGGGTCGAATTCCTAGGGTACCTCATCAACAGTTCAGGGATTCACCCCTCAAACAAAAAAATTAAAGCTATCCAGGATGCCCCCATACCTCGAAACCAGACCGAGCTCCAGATGTTCCTCGGACTCCTTAACTTCTACAGTGTCTTTCTTAAACAGAAGACTATGGTTGCTGAACCTTTGCATCAGCTCCTCAGCAAAAAGGCAACATGGACTTGGGGCAAAGCCGAGGCTGCCGCATTTGCTGTGGTGAAAAAAAAACTACTATCAGCAGACATGTTCCTGGTCCAGTAAAACCAGACTCTGCCACTGGTGCTGACTTGTGATGCTTCACCTTTTGGTGTTGGGGCCGTCCCCACCACATGCCCAATGGAACCAAGGCACCCATTGCCTACTACTCAAGGACTCTTTCAACTGCCGAAAGGAACTACAGCCAACTGGACCGGGAGTCTCTGGCTGCGGTAGCTGCCGTCAAACGGTTCCATGACCATAAACCACTTCTGGGATTACTGGCCGGGGACCGACCTACACCTGCTTCACTGTCACCACGGATGACCTGTTGGACTATTTTCCTTGCAGCCTACAGCTACCGCCTCATTCATCGGCCGGGCTCTACTTTGGGGCATGCTGACACCCTCAGCTGGTGCCCTCTACCAGAACTACTTGCAGGCCTGACACCAGAGACACCAGTCCTACTCATAGACTCCCTTGAGGCTGGGCCTGTCTCCTCCAGTGAAGTCGCCTGCCAATCAGCTAAAGACTGGACTTTGAAACAGGTTTTGAACTGGGTGTGGAGGGGGTGGCCCAAGGGGCCGGTTGGGCCAGAGTTTAAAATGTTTTTTTTTTTTGTAAAAAGGGATGAACTGTATGTAGCTAATGGTTGTTTACTGTGGGGGGACTGGGTCATTGTTCCAGCTAAACTGCAAGTTGCAGTATTAGAGGCTTTGCACGTAAGGCATATGGGAATTGTTCGGATGAAATCTTTGGCCAGGAGTTATCTGTGGTGGCCTAACATGGATAAGGAGATTGAGGAATGGGTGGCTACCTGCACACCATGCCAGGAGTCCAGACCAGCTCCCCCAGAGGGGCCCGCTAAGGAGTGGGAGCGACTTCAAGCACCTTGGTTTAGGGTGCACATTGACTTTGCCAGCCCAGTTCACAGCCAAGTATTCATGGTAGTTGTGGATGCATACTCGAAATGGTTAGAGATAGTCCTCATGTTCAATACCATGGCAGAAGCGGTTATCAAGGCACTAGAGAGACTTTTCTCCACTCATGGCCTACCCAATGTCTTGGTCTCTGACAATGGGCCCCAATTTATGGCCATGCAATTCAAGACCTTCTTAGCAGCGCAGGGAATCAGGCATGCCCTGGTCGCTCCATTCCATCCGGCCAGTAATGGACAGGCGGAGAGAATAGTGTGATCCGCTAAAGAAGCCCTATCTAGGATGGGGCTAGGAAATTGGCGGGTGGATGAAGCCTGAGTCTGCCTCATCCATTCACCCTACCTACAACCTGCAAAGGGAGCAATGAAATAATCCCCTGTGCTATTTATGGGACATCAAAAAGAGCAAATCCTCATTCATTTAGGATGATCCTGATTAGCCAGTGATGAGGATTTGTTCCATTCCAGCTATCCATTCTATGTGCACTTCCATGAGTAATGTGGCTTTCACTTTCATGTTGCTGCCTGTTTTTTCTCCTATTTTATAATGGGACCCACAGAAGATTGATAGATAGCTGGTTGTTGAACGTTCCTGTTTTGTTTTTGAGTACATTATCCCTGCCTTATCCTCTCTGCTTTGTATCCCAAATCTAGTCATTCAGACATTTTTTGCTCCCTCCGTCTCCATCAAAGAGACATAAATAGGTGGATCTCCTCTTTCTCTGGCAGGTCTATTTCTTCAGAGGTTGACAGAACTGCTGGAAGAAGCACCCCTTAAATGATCAAATAAAAGCTTGGACCACATGCCCCACTTCCTCAGGAAAAGATTGGAAGTTGGTTTCCCAATTGGAGGTGAAAGTAGAAGCAGAAATGGAAGTTGGGGACTGATAAATTGCGCCCTCAAACTATCCCTGCTGAGGGTTAAGAAAGGTGACCTCTCTGTCCAGGGCAGTTTACATCTTTAAACTGAAAAGTTCTTTTGAAACGTATAAGTACATGTCAATTTTTAAAAAATGACACAATAACAAAAATATATTGATTTAATGAATGGCTGATCCTTGATCCTGGAATATTTAAATTTGATGTCTGCTCTACCTGTCTGATGAGAAATGGTCCCTTCTGGACAAGCATCACACTGGTAGCAGCAAACCGGATTTCCCTCTGGAACTCTCCTCCTCTCTCCTGCATGGCACCTCTTCCTTCCACACCTGGCAATGGGGATGGTCTAAAAGATAAATATTTGAAATTACTTAAGGAATGAACCTGCTGCCTTCATTCTTTTCCCCATTCCTACTTCTATGTTCAGATTCTCTTCTAAAGAGATACATTGCCACCGTCTATCAGAAATACGGAACAGCTCCTGAGGGATTCAGGCCATTGGCATTCCTGAGACATCAATAGGTGCTGGAGATTGGAGGTGGGGTTTTATCCTGCAGGGGAAGGCTTCGGAATGAACCACAGCATTTCTGAAAGAAAGAACTGAGTGGAAATGCTCCATGGAAATGACTGTTGCTTGCTGTACTTGCATCCTACATTTCAAGCAGAAGTCATTCTCAAGGCTAAGGTGTGTGTATGTATGTATGAATGTATAAATATATATATATATATATGGATGTATGTGTACAAAATAATAATATGTGTATAAAGTGTATATACTGTACACACACACACACACACACACACACACACGATTTGAGTTGTAAACTTTATCTTTGGATGGTTACCAGTCAAGCATTTTGTAGGAACTATTCCTTTATTCTTAGCACAATTATCTAAATACAATAAATGATTTCATCATCATTTATATTGAAGCCTTTGTTCTGGCTTATCTTATCTTTCTCAGCTGTTTTTGAATGTCCATGTACTCATCTCCTTGCTTTCCAGCAACTTCCCCCTTTTAAAAGCAGTTCTTTGCTTCTCTGGCATCCATAAATCCGATTTAAAGGCAGTGATGGTGCCGTCTAAAGCCTGTGATATTGGGGTCTAATTTCAATTCCAGCATAAAAGTCTCAAACAGTTGCCAATCTGGCATTAACCACACCCATTAAGGAAGGCTATTTCTACTCCATGTGACTCTTCCATCCCTCTGCTGCAGCTCCCTGTCACCGGTCGGCTCTACAATTGATAGTATATTCAGTTAGGACAGGTACTGGAAAAAGGATGCCACGCTAGGAGGAGACTCTATGGTGGGGGAACCAGATGTCCGGTCAGCTCCAGAAAAGAATGGGGGGGGGCTTCTGGTTAGGACCTTTGAGACTCTTTGAGTGTTTAAGGTTGCCGACCCCTGACCTGGTTTAATGTGAAGCAGTCTTGGCTAGGAAAGATTTCTGTGCCAATATTGGCACAAAATAACAAACTCCCTTGGTTTGTTAATTGTATTTCCATTTTAAGTGTTCATTTTTCAATTAATTAATTGTAATTATGAAAATATCAACCATTCTTTTATATATACAGTGTAACATCTTTTTTTAAAGACTGTCACTTTCAAATCCACTTTCAGCTCAGTCTCAGTCTTGTCTGGTGAAACTTGTTCCTCTTCCGTAACATCTTTTAAACACTAACTATCTATAGTTGAAAGTAACTGAATATTACTGATTTCCACTCCTCCTTGCCCACTTTCTTTGCTTGCCAGTCTTCACCGGCCGCTCCCTTAATTTTTGGTAAATTGCTCTGTCCAGGAACTGTGTGCCCCCCCTCCCACCTATGCTCTGACAGGGAGAGCAATCCACCCATGGAACAGAGGTTGCCTTCAGACATTGTGGGAGCTTCATCACTGGAGGCTTTCAAGGAGAGACTGGAAGGCCATCGGTCAGAAATGGTGTAGGGTCTCCTGCTTGGTCAGGGCAGGGGTTGGACTAGATGACCTACAAGGTCCCTTTGTTCATCTCTTAAAATAAGGAAAGGGGAGGAAACCGGAGCCTATACAGAATGACCTGGTGTCAGGACAGCTGGGTCTCTCCCACCCCTTCGGACAGAGTCCACTTGACAGGTGGAAATTGGTCCTGGGAAGAAAAGCTGCTTGGATTATTTTAAAATAACTGAAATTCAAATATTTCTTCTTTTCCCAGATAAAGTGATTTATAGCTGGTCCTCACACTTATGAGCAGTCCTCACACCTAAGACCGGTCCTCACATTTATAACAATCACAGCATTCTTAACAACCATATCACTCATTTTACAACTGTGGTGTTCACATCACCACGGTGAGAAGATAAGTCGTAAAACAGGGGCAAAACTCTCTTTGAAGAAACAGCTCACTTAAGCAACAGGAATTTTGGGCTGAGTTGTGGTCGTGAGTCAAAGACTAGCTGAGTTTTATTTCCGTACACATAGGGACTATTTAGAGGGCTGAAAAAAGTGAATTATGACCGATCCTTGTACTTATGTCTAGTCCTCACATTTACAACAGTTTCTCACACTTATGACCATCACAGCATTCTTAACAACCATGCCACTCATTTCACATGCCTCGCCCACCCAGTCACATGACCACCTAGCCATGCCCACCCAGTTATTTGACCACATAGACATGCCCCAAACCACGCCCACAGAACTGGTTGTTAAAACATTGAATCCCACCATTGTGTCAAAGGTGTTACAGGCAAAGCAGATTTTTCACCAAATGACTGCCATAATTTCTGACTCAATTGTTTAGTTTTCAAGTTAGGAAGATGTTCTGCATCTCAGGAAGAGAATGAATCTTTCCTTGAACTTACAACATTTCCTTGCAGCTCACCTTTGTGGCCCAGACGATTCCATCAGAGTTAATGGTGAAATCCTGGCCTTGGGGAGCCTCAGGATTTACTTGTCCAACCTTCATTGGGACAAAAGATTGATTTGGGAGGAAAAGCCAATTGAGAAGATCAAAGCGACCAGATCCTCGTCCATCTTCTGAGAAGGAGACTTCATCTCCAGCACTGTTGTTGAACTGCACATTCCTCAAATAGGGAAGAATCTGAAAGAAAGGAGACCTTCAGAAATAGGTATATTTTTTGCTAGAGCTACAAATGAGACATCGTGGCTTCTTCTTCTTTTTTTTAAACAGAAATTTTTATTAGTTTTACAAAAATTTTCAGGAAAGGGGATAATGGATAAAGTTACAAATTTTGACAGCTACATTATGCAGGAAATGGCACTCCACCCAATTCTCATAACTTTCACTTGTTAATACATTAAATAATTACTCCTTAGCAATATTTTGACAGCATATTTTTACCTTATGTTTTCAAGTAATTTCAATCTATTTTATATCAAACAGAAAAAAATCCCTGTATTGGCAATTGCATTATTTTTCTAATTCACTTTTGTGATCTAAGTTTTCTCAATGTTGCCTCTTCTCCCCCCACCAGCAAGGCTCTGGCACCTCCCGTGTCTTGTTTCTCCCGTGTGGTATCATCAGCTTTATCTAGGAGCACTTTGTTTTTTTCCATGAAGGCCTCGGCCTCCATAGTTGTATTAATTCTAACTCTAGTGCCCTCCCAGAATATCAGCATACCTTCTGGCAGAAGCCACCGGAACCAAACCCCTTTCTGGTATAGTTTCTTCGCTAAAAGCAAATATTTTTTTCTTTTATCTCTGACTTTCTTTGGGATTTGTTTCAGGATGACTATCTCTCTATCCTTGTATTTTAACACTTGCCCCCTTTGTGCACTCAGAATCTCATCTCTTGTAGTCTTTCTAAGAAATTTAATGTGAACCTCCCTTGGCACATTGTGTGTTCTAGCATAAGCTGAATTGACTCTATAGACCAGATCAATATCCCATCCCAACTGCTGTCTGTCTTTTTTAATATATTCAGCCAATAGCATTGTCATAATCTCCCTCAAATCTTCATCATCAGCCTCAATTACATTTTGAAATCTAAGCAAAAAAGACATCCTTTCAAACTCCATTTTTATCTGATGGTTCTCAAGTTCTTGGTTTCCTCTCTGGACCCCCCTCACCTCCCCCTCATCTCGGCCATCCCCTCCTCCAAAACTTCCAGTCTTTGTGTATTTTGAGCCGTTCGGTTTTGATTTTCTCTGATCTGTTCGTTCATTTCTTTCAGTTGATTCTTCAAGTCCTCCTGCCCCTTTTAGATCTTTTGGAGCATTTGTTGTGTTAGGTCCTCCTCCAGGGCCTTGGGCTGTAACAGAGATGTTAATGTCTGTTGCCCGCTGGGGCTGGACGTTGAGGATGTTGGAGCAGAACCAGCAAAGCCTGGTTTCCCAGGTGGTGGTCTTTTCGGTGCCATTTTGATAAAGAGAGCTCAGAGATGTCTGTGTCAATACAATGAAAAGGCAGCTGTAAAAGGGGATAGCCAAGAGAGATCACGAGGCAGGCAGTCCAGGCAAAAATAAAGACCTTTTCTATAGTTCAAATCCAGACAATAAAATCCATTGTTCCAAGTCCAGAATACAGTATATCAAGAGTTATCTCTGAGTGTCACGGAGACAAAGACAAAATGCCAGCAATTTCCATGGGTGGAGTCAAATTTCAAAGTGCTTAAAGACAGTGGAAGTGTGCCATCTTGCCTTGCCAGCACCGGGATCAGAAGGCAACAAACCAAAAGTTTTCAAAGTTTTCAAAAAATTCAGATCATCACCTCTCTTTCACAATTGCAGCAGGGTATTCATCTGCTTGTTTGCTATGAGTGTGATTTCATTCCAGAGCTCTCCACCCTCCTCCTCCTCCGAGGGTAGAGAGCAGTTCAAAGCCACTTTTCCAAGGGGGGGGGAATCCCCCTCCCTCCAATCACACTTCCCAAGAACAGTCAGAAAAGGGAAAGGGGAGAATTTCCACCTCACCACATTGCAGCTGCAGCCTTCCAATTGTCAGATTCGTCCAGCTGTCTCGACGCGAAAGGGCGTAGGAGCATGGAAGCTCCTTGCGCACCCCCTTTCGCCTCCTGGTGCCTAGGGCAATGCAGGGAGCCCCCCCTGCAGCCGCTGCCACTACAGAGGACCCCCAGCTAGCCGCCCCTTCGGCAGGGGCCCCTACAAGGCTCCCTGTGCCCCCCGATCAGGGGGGAGCCCAAAAAGAGCACGCAGGGCGAGTGAAACATGCCTGTCGCTCTCCACAACCAGAACCGGAGGTTCATGGCTTCTGTCATCACATGAAGGCCATCTTGAGAAGATGGGTTTTTATTTGAGAATCTAGTTGCATCTCTTGGTGGCGATCTGAGGAACCAGGTGTATTTAACTCTAAAATGAAAAGTTTCTCCTTTATCACTAGGCATTGTTTCCATCTCCAATTTCACCAAAACACAAGCATTTTACTTCCACAATCTAAATTTAATTTTAGAAATTTCCTCTTGTGATACTTTGCTACATGAACTTTCAAATATGCATGGTTTTATTAACTGATAAATGAATGTTTGAAATGAATAAATCATTTCTGTCAGAACCAAGGAAAAGTCCACTGGTTTTCTCTAGTTCATTGTGAAAGGCAGCAGACTGCAGGAATCAGGTTTGATCCACTGGGCCATGTGGAAGGAAGCATCTGACCTGATTGGTCACTTCATTATTGAGAGAGGTCCAACATATTAGCCTTAGAATTTCATCAGGAAATTCTGATGAATCTCAGACCAGGAACCCATTAGGACCACTTTGAATCTTGTTCTGTGTGGTGGTTGTTATAGAAACAGAATCACAGTTTTGGAAGGAACTGTTTCGACAAGTGGCTACTCTGTCTCTTCTTAAATGACTCCAACAATGGGCGCCCACGAATTCTAAGGGTGAACCGTTCATTATGAAATTTCTCCTTAGTTCTAGGTTGCTTCTCTCCTTGCTTGGTTTCATTCCATTATTAATCAGAAGCTGTTTTCACACAGCAAGCTGAGTAGCACAACAAATGATAAACTAAAAAATAGGGCAGGGTCTCAGATAAATTGGTATGGCAGTATGCATACATTTAATGAGCTTGTATACCTGTTCAATCTAGCCGGCCTGGCCTAATTCCTAATTCCCAATTTTAGTTCCTCAGCCTGCATTTTTTAAATTTTCTAGGGGTATACTTTTAGTTGTTTTTAATTTAATTTTTAATTTTTACTTTTTGTACAGTTGTATGAGGTTTAATTCGTTTTTAAGGGTATAGGATATTCGTCTTTTGTATTTGTTTTAACGACACACCTGTACACCGCTCCGAGTCCCTTCGGGGAGAGGGGGCGGTCTAGAAATACTGAAAATAAATAAATAAATAAAAATAATCAAGAGCTGAAGAAATTGATATGTGGAGCTTCCAATCTAAGCATCTGTGCACTGAGTCAAAAGCCCCAGGAATTACCTGCCATGACTGGACATCTGAGATCCTCTTTTCAAGCCTCATCATGGTCAGTCGAGCTCCAAATCCATACACTGCATGTAAAGCGTATGCCAGAGCATAAATGGCATTGTAGATATTGTAACTGTCACTTGTCATCCTCCTTTCAAAAGTGTAATTGGGCAGATTCTGCAGATTCTCCTTTCCTGTACATTGTTTTACTCCATTTGGAGGATTTTTTCTTGATTCATGGATCTTGCAGCCAAAGACCACTTCCCACCATAGAGGAAGAAAGACATCTCCTTGGGGATTCAAGGGGTCTAAAGACAGAAGTAAGTGGCTGAATTCAGAGACATCCCCAGAATGGTCCCTAAACTGCAAGACCCCATGATAAAGCTTTAGATATTGCAATATATTTTCTACATCTCCAAAGCCAAGTTTCCAATGAGAAGTGAAGATATAAACTTTCCTAAATGATACTTTTCTGTCTGCCACCCATATTACACTCATAGTAACACCTGAGTCTGTAGACAGAATAAACACTTCTATTTTAGACCAGGTAAGGAAATTGTGAATTAACTTCCTCAGAATGAATTCAGGACTATCTAATTCCAGCATTAGAGTGAAGGCCGGGCAGATCTCCTTCTCCCGGAGCATTGGCGTCAGAGTTGATATGAAACGTTCTCCATTGTCATCTTCAGGGGCAAAAACCCCAACCCAGTTCCACTGGAAATGCAGGAGCAGCTGTACTAATCCCACATACTGAGCCGATTCCTTAGGATTAATCCGGAAGAAGGAAGGATAAACTCTTCTCTCTCCCTGAGAGAACTCAAAGCCAACACCGAGCTGGGGAAAAAGAGATTCTTTTTTTCAAAGACAAAAAAAAAACTTTTATGCTGACTTTAGTAGTAACCATTGTGTGGTTGATGGCCCTTTAGTCAGGCTGACTCACTTTGACTGGCAAACTTAATCTTCTTCCCTTCTTAGCCATTTTTATTGTTTGTGGTACTTCAGATGATTAGAGAAGAAACCAACAACTTGATATAGGAAATAAATGGCACTAAAATGATTGCTACCCTTTAAAAAAGAATAAACTAAAAGTCACAAGTTCATTATGGTCTTCCTGGATTTTGACTGTTTGAGTTTCCCCTTTCTGTGTGCCTCCGTGTCTGGGAACTGTGATGAAGAACTGACTTTTCACTTTCGGTTTTGCCTGCCTCCTTGGATCGGCACAGCTGCACACTCCACTGATGCCATTTCTTTTGTAAAAGATTTATTTCATCGCTGAACTCAGACAAATGGGGCCCAAAAAACCACCAATGGGCAAGTCATTCTCAGCTCCCACATCTGCCACCTCCAGCCCAAGTATGCATCAGACGAAAATTACTTCATTGTTACAACAAGAAGGATCTGGAGAGAGCTCAAAAGACTTATCTGTTATCCAAATATTTCAGTAAATTATGAGGGGTCAAAATGAGCTGAAAAAGGAGGTGACAGATCTTAAAGAAGAACTCAGAGGTGTACAACACCATATAACAGAAAACAAACAATAAATTTAGGTGTTGGAGGAGGGGGAGGCTGGGCTGGGAGAGGAGGTTAAGGCAGTTTAAGGGAGAGGAGGCTAAGGGGAATTTAGAATTGGAAAATTTTATGGCCAAGATAGAACTTGAAAGAATATCAATTTTTCTCAGATTCCAGAACTTACTAGAGACAGAAAATGAAGATCTTAAGGATATTATGAGTACAATTTTAGCAGAATATATTAAGAGAAACAAAAAACAGTTGTGGTGGGATATGGATCTGGTTTACAGGGTTAATTCAGCATATGCTAGAACACATAATGTTCCAAGGGAGGTACATGTTAAATTTCTTAGGAGGACCATAAGGGATGAGGTGCTAGGAGATTAAAGGGGAGGGACCACTAAATTATAAAGACAAAGAAATTATCATTCTTAAGCAAATTCAAAAAAAAAAATGAGAGAGAAAAGGAGGAATTATTCCTCCTTATCAAAGAAATTATATAAAAAAGGAGTTTGGTTTAGATGGTTATTGCCAGAGGGAATGTTGATCTTTTGGGAAGGAAACAGAATTAGAATTAATGCAGTGGGAGAGGCAGAAGCCTTCATTAAAAAACATGGCTCTCTCCTAAAGGACGAAAATACGGGAGGTAGTGAAAAAGGTAGTAATGTACAAGATATGAGGGAGAGAGGGGCTGTGGCTTCATCTGGGGACAGGGAGGAGGGAGCAATATCGAAAAGGCTCAGGTCACAAAAATAAATGCATTTGAAATATCATTGTAATTGTTGATATACTAGAAAGTGACAAAAAAAGAGATGATTGAACACATGATTGATATAATGTAGAACAAGATTCTGTTTTTGCTTATCTTTTATACGTTGTCTTTAACATTGTAAAAATTGTGAGATTTGGGGGGATTTTTACCATTAGCACAGGAGCTGCCAAAATTTTCTATGTACCCTTTTACCTTTCCCCATAAATGTTTAAAACAAATAAAATTCTTTTTTTAAAAAAAGAATAATCTAACAGTCACAAGCTCATTATATTCCCCTCCCCCCAAACCCCCAACTTTTAGTTCCATCTTTGGCTTCTGTATATGCTTTTGATTTTTGTGTTTCTCACTGTATCCAGGAGAGCTCTCTTACCTGTGGGACCTTAAAAATGCTGAACATGGAGGCCATCAGTCTTGAGGACTTGCCACTGAGACCACCAATAGCAGATAGCAGAGTGTCTTTCAGGTCACATTTGTAACCTGGAACTACTTGGCCTCGTGAGGTGAGCATGGAGAGGCTGTTCAAGGAAATAAACATCTCCCTCTTGAAATGGCCATAGATGTGGAAGCCAAGGGTGATATTGGGGAGCAGAAGAAAATCCTTATTGACCTGGGAGACAGCAAACATCAATGCAAGGAACTGCTGGTAGTAACTGATGCTGAGTCTAATTTGAGAAAAACATTAGACAACATTACAGGAAAGCTTATGCAGCGCTGTAGAATTTGCTTCACTGTTTGGGGGGACTTTGGGGGGCAGAAACTCCCAAATTTCATTGGCTTTGGTTTTTTAACAAAGGATTTCCCTTGGCTTAACTCGGGTGACTTTGCAAGAAAGGAGACAAGTTTTTCCATAGATATCATGGACTGTTTTATACTCTGTATCATCCTTGCTGTCCTTGTACTTTGCTGCAGTGGCTGCAATCCTTTCCAACTGCATCCCTTTCACTGTAATTATTTAAGGCCTCTCTTGGAGCAGCTTCTTCAGGTGGGGAAAACATTGCTGAGTGCAGGACGACAGTGGGGGGGGGGCACCTCACAGATTTACTGAAGGCCATTATACATGAGCAATGTGGATTCCAACACTGAGAGGCAGTTTTCTAACTCATGAACCCTTGAAATTGTTGAGCTTTGATTTTAATATTCTACCACAAGTTACTGGTTAGATTAATATTATAATTTGACTTCTTCCCAAGGCCAGCACAGCTTCCTTCTTCATTTTTTTTGTTTAATCATCTTCCTGATGAAGAGAATTCCAGCCTATTTTAAGAGCTTGTTAATTTATTCAGAAAAGCACAATATTTGCACTACGCTAGGACAGTTCAATACAATAGAAGAAGTATTTCTGAAAGGGGTCCCAAAATTTAAAGCAAAGAAAAAATCTATCTGCATGTTTCCCCTCCAGCTGAAACTTACACAGTATATACAACAGGATTTAATGTATTAAAGTTAAAGACAGGAGACTTTAAAGTGGTTCCCAGGGGCATATTTGCACCAATAATGAGATCACCAGGCCTATAGTAGTTTTGATATGATGGGATATAATCCTTGAACACACATATGGTTTGCAGCCTCTTCTCTGTAGTTGGAGCCAGGAGCCAGAAGAGCATCAGCATCAGAAGCAGCATGACTCCTGCCTGGTCATTCTTAGCACCTTCCCTCCTAGAAGAGAAATCAAGGTTTATGCAGAAACTGATTAGAAAGTTGTTATTGAAATCTCACTGGACCTTTAGCAGATCAGACACCTCCTGTGCCACTTGGATGTCCCCAGGACAAATTTATACCAACAATGCTTCCTCTTACCTGTGTTTGGGCCATGGCCGTAGAGGAAACAAAGGCATGAGAGTCTCTTCCAAAGAGGAGTGAGCTCTTTGCAAGACAGGCTAAGGTGACATGTTTCGCCCTCATCTGCAGAACTCAGAGATATTTTTATCCTGGAAGATCTTTGTGTGTAGAAATCCCCAGGGGATACATGAAGAATGACTGTTCTTCTGATAATTGTAGGTTAAATCCATGGTCCCATCCCCTTAGCAACAGCTTCTCTTCATACAGCAGAATGGAAAACATGTTTGTGTCTCTTCTTGCAATTTACAGAGCAGATGGAGTCACGGGGAAGCTGTGTAGTTGACCTACATGAAAGTGACCCCTGCACACAAGGTGGATATAGGCTTTTGCCCTCGTTTGGTCAGATAATAGGAGGGCTAGTTGGAAATAGGGGCACAAGGCAGAAATGTGATTTGAGGAAGTATCTCAGCATATTAACTGCAACAAGGGCCATATCAGGATTGGTGTTGCCCCCGGGGGGTATCCAGTGGAAGTGTGGTGCATGGTTGCAGCTGTCTGTGTGTTGTGGCCAGAGGGGCATGGCTAGCTGGATATCCCTCAAATCGGGGGTGGGACCAGAGTGAACGCAAGGCCCTGATCCACTGGAGGAACCTCACTGACCCTTTTGGGCCGCATGAGGTATGGCAGATGGCAGCATGGGCCACATGGGGCCCTGGGGGAACAAAGACCCTTGAATTCCCAGGAGACCGGGACGCCACAGCCGAATACCACTTCCCTGAGGGGATGCCTGGGCCTGCTTGCCTCCTGATCCAGGCTTTTGCTTCTGTGCTCATTCTCCTTGCCTGGGCTGGGCTTCCTGGGCTGGGGGGGATGAGGGGCTCCTCCTGGCTGGGGCTCCTGCTGCTGGTGTCGCTGCTGCACTGTAAGGCAGGGGGTGAGGCAGGGTGGCCTGGTTGTTGGGGTCCCTAGATACACAGTTGCTGGGCATGTCAGTCAGTTCTGGGGCTGAACTAGTGTGGGGCAGAGTGAGGAGGGGAGTCCCAGCTGCTTCTTGAGGATGGGGGCAATCTGACTTTCTCCTAAACTGGGGCCATTGCAAGTGTAGCGGTGGGTGGGAGGCTTGTGCCACGTGTCCGGCAGAGCTGGAAGAGAAGGTTTGGGTAGCACGGGCTGAGTCTCAATGTGGCAGCAACAGGTGGAAGCAGACACATGTCGGGAGGAATGAGATGTGGCCTGCAAGGGGTCACATGGCCACCTGCCCTGTAACAGCCGGGATGGTAACATGCAAGCAAGAACAAATGGAAGGAGGGTGTGGGTGGGTGAGTGGGTGGCCACCTGGTGCATTCAGTAGGACAGATCACGTGCTTCTCCCCATGGCTCTGCATCCATAGGCTGCTTGGAGGGATGGCCTGGGGGTCCCAGTGCTTGGACCCACCTGCACAGCACTGGCTGCGGAGTACCAGTGGGCCTCAGATGGCTGCGGATACTGCCAGATCATTGACCCCTGCCCCCTTGCCCCCTCCTGTGCATGGACTGGGGTGGGACAGGCCTTGTGTTTGACATAACTGAACTACAGCTTCAATTAAGACCTACCTCATGGCAGTACAAGCCTCAAAATGTCAACATTTCTCCATTTTATTGGATTTCTTATAGCACTGAGTGACACCTTATGGACTTTGTAAAGATGATCTGGAACCTTCTGGGTAAGGGTCACATGTAGGTTTTCCTTCAGGCCTCACAGAGGAATTCTCCATGCATCTGGTTGATAAAATTGCTTGGATCTGTTCCCAGTTGGAGGCCAAGCATGGTGTAGATCCGATGGAGATGGCTATGGAAATGACTTACCCAGTTATCTAGGGACAGTTTGACACTGTTGAGCCCAAGGAAGTCATCTTTGGGATGTAAATGTGACCACCTGTGAGGTAGATCCATGTCCCTCTTGGCTGGTCAAGGCCACTTGGAAAGTATCATGTGAGTGGGTCCTAATGATGGTTAATTCATCCTTGAGAAAGAGGGTCTTCCCAGCATCCTTTAAAGAGTTTCTGTTGTGGCCTCTCCTCAAGAAACGTTTGCTAGACTTCATCATGCTGATTATTTCATTGAGTCTCCCATCTCCTCTTTTAAGAGAAGGGGATTGAGAAAGTGGTAGGGCTGCACCTTGAGAGGATCCTGGTGTCAGGCCTGTAATTATATTCTTTTTAGGATCTTTGGCCTGCCACACTTTTTAATAATTCTCTATGCTGTTTCATTAGTGTAGTAGTTGGGAGGGGGGAATAGAAAGGAGTAGGATTGTAGAATGGATTGTTGACATTCTTTTGTAGAAGCCAAGGTCATCTTTTGTCTTCGCATCTCGACACCTGGCCGGAAGAAGATGGGTGTACATGCCAGCATGGAAGAATATGATTGGAACATGTGATGGATTTGTGGGTGTGGGGAGAGATCATGAACTTTCAACTGGTTGAACTTAGAGGATGTAATTTAGAGTTGGAATTTCCATAGCCGTCCTAACATGCCTGCGGAATAAATTGCACCTTTAAGGATGTTTTGCCTTGGACAATGATTTATTTCTGCATGGTATTTAGAACCCTAACATTATTCCAACTCTCTACTTTAAAATAATTCACTAGCTCCCTCCCCCATTCAAGGGGGAAGGGCTGGTGATGGAAGATCTGGTGATGGGGTCTCGGCATTCCCAATGCTGACCGGGACAGCGTAAATGTCAGCGGAGAAATAATGAGAAGCTTTTGGTGATAAGAAGCTGAGTGCGAAACTTCAAAGGCAATGGAATGCTGTTTCCAGTTTAATTGCATCTGGAGGAATGCAGGAGGAGACGCGACAAGACGAAGGAAATCTCAGATGGACTTCTTCAGGAAAATTGTGAGTGCATGCTCCCACTCCTTCCCCCCAGCTTGGAAACAAGGCTTGGGAAAAAAAAAACCCTAGAACAGAGGTTTGGGCTCCTTCCAGACGGCAATAAATGAAATGGCTTGTCACCGTGCAATTAGCTGGGAGAAAGATTCCCTTTCAAAATGGGAATTTCAAAGGAGGCAGGAAGAAGGAATTTTTCCAGCATCTGTCACTTGGAAGCCACCACAAATGGGGCTGCAACCAGTAAATGAAGCAAATTGGGCAGTAAATTGGGCTTTCCTCCCAGGACTTGGATGGAAGAGATGCTACTTACCAACTCCTTTGCCATCAGCATGGGGAAATGCTCCAAGCCAGCAGAGGGCACCTACTTGGCCCATAACTCCTCCAAGCCAGCAGGAGGGTCCTTGGCACGTAAAACCCCCTAGCCAGCCATCATTGGTTGAGCTGCAACCTGTGAAGCAGGCAACCCCGGGATGGGTCTTAACCCCAGGTCATGGATGGGAGGGATGCCAGTGGGCACCTGCCCTCCCTCAGCAGATGGCACCATGGCAGAAAGCTGGGCAGTGGCCAACCGAGGGATTGACCTCCCCACCGGTTGCAGTCTCCCCTGCAAGGCCCAAAAAGGTTCTTACCAGACCTTCCTACAGAGAAGAATTCTCCATGGAAGAAGGGATTACCAAACAGAGGCCCGCAGTGTGGATGGCGGGAGAATGTGCGCCTGCAAGGCCCCAAGTGGTGCTTACCCCACCTTCCTACAGAGTAGCAATCACCAACATGGAAGAAGGGATTACCAAAGCCAGGCCTGCAAGATGGGAAGCGGGACAAGGTGCATCTGCAATGCCCCAAAAGGTTCTTACTCCACCTTCCTACAGAGAAGCAATCTCCACCATGGAAGAAGGGTTTACCAAGGGGGCAGCTGCAAGTTGGAGAGCAAGGCAGTGTGATGAAACGGTTCCTGAGTTTAGAGATGTAACTAGGTTCCATTCCTCGTGGGGCCCAATTAAATGCCACCATTGTTGTCAACTTGGCCACAGAGCGTCAGAGTGCTTGGCTCCAGCCCCAATGCCACAAACGTGCGCACCAACCACCACAGCGGTAAAGAGAGGGTCCCAGATGCCACCACAGAAGAGTCATCTGGGCCAACAACCTCTGGAAGAGGATCCCCAACTTAAGGTGAGGAAGTGTCCTACCAAGGGGGAGGCCTCGGAAGAGGAAAAGGGCAGACAATCTCCGGAGGAGGATCCCCAACTTAAGGTGACAAAGAGTCCAACTAAGGGGGAGGCCTCGGAGGGGGAAAAGCCTAAACGACCTCTGGAAGAGGATCCCCAACTTCAGGTGGCGAAGAGTCCTACCAAGGGGGAGGCCTCGGAGGAGGGAATTGCCGAAGAACAAACGTTTGTACCAATTGCCACTGTGGTTAAGAGAGGGCCCCAGATGCCTGCACAGCAAAGTCATCTGGGCCAACAGCCTCTGGAAGAGGATCTCCAACTTAAAGTGACAAAGTGTCCTACCAAGGGGGAGGCCTCGGAAGAGGAAAAGGGCAAACAATCTCCAGAGGAGGATCCCCAACTGAAGGTGACAAAGAGTCCAACCAAAGGGGAGGCCTCGGAGGGGGAAATGCCCAACCGACCTCTGGAAGAGGACCCCCAACTTCAGGTGACGAAGAGTCCTACCAAGGGGGAGGCCTCGGAGGAGGAACAAGGCCAGCCGTGGATGATTGGATCCAAGAGCCCAGAACCTACAGCACCTGCAGCAGAGAGCCCGAAACGGCCATGGGAAGAGGTCGCAATGGACTTCATCATGGAACTCCCAGACAGCAGTGGGCATAAAGTAATTTGGACTGTTATTGATTTGTTTTCTAAGCAGGCACACTTCATTGCTTGCTCAGGATTGCCATCCGCAAATGAATTAGCGAAAATGTTTGTGAAACACATTTATCGCCTGCATGGAGTACCCAAGAGGATCATTTCAGACCGCGGAGTCCAGTTCACAGCCAAGTTCTGGAGAGAGGTCCTGAGATCTATTGGGTCCACACAAGAACTGAGCTCAGAGGTTCATCCCAGCATGAACGGCGCAGCAGAGGGAGCCAATGCGGTGGTGGAACAATACATCAGGTGTTTTGTGGACTATCAGCACGACAACTGGTCAGACTTGCTACCCTTCGCCGAAGTGGCGTACAACGATGCGGTCCACAGCAGCCGAGGATTAGCGGGTTTCCAGATTACCAGTGGCATGGAAGTTGTTGCCATGCCTGAGTTGCCTAGAGAACCTCCTTCTTTCATGTCTTTGAGTGAATGGATGGACATGCTAAAGAAAGGATGGGAGAATACGAAGAAGGCTCTAGCAGTTGCGGCAGAAGCCTACCAGTAGCAAGATGATCAACGACGCTCACTCCTAAATCCCTACCGTGTGGGGGACAATGTTTTTGTATCTACCAAATACATAAGATTAGAAATGCTTAGCAAGGAATTGGGTCCAAAATTTCTAGGTCCATTCCCAATAGTGAAGATAGTTAACTCAGTTACAGTTCAACTCAGTCTACCCAGAAGTCTAGGGGAAATTGACCCAGAATTTCATTGTAGCTTGTTGAAATCAGTAATTGGGTCTGACAGAAGAGCATCCACCCAAGCTCAATCTCCTCCTGTGGTGATAGAAGGGGAAACACAATCTGAGGTGGAAAAAATTGTAGATTTCAGGCTGAATAGGGGTTGCTTACAGTACTTAGTGCATTGGAAGGGTTACCCTTGGTCTGAAGTTAATTGGGTAAACAGTGGGAACCTAAAAGTGGAGAAGTTAGTAAAGCAATTCAATGGGAAGTTTCCCGAGAAGTCAAGGGGTTCCCCTGGGTGGAGAAGAGGTGGTTAATTTTGTTATGTTAACTTTTATGTTATTCTCTTTGCAGGAAAATTTTCTTTTGAGAAGAGGCTGCCTGTCAGGCCTGTAATTATATTCTTTTTAGGATCTTTGGCCTGCCACACTTTTTAATAATTCTCTATGCTGTTTCATTAGTGTAGTAGTTGGGAGGGGGGAATAGAAAGGAGTAGGATTGTAGAATGGATTGTTGACATTCTTTTGTAGAAGCCAAGGTCATCTTTTGTCTTCGCATCTCGACACCTGGCCGGAAGAAGATGGGTGTACATGCCAGCGTGGAAGATGATGATTGGAACATGTGATGGATTTGTGGGTGTGGGGAGAGATCATGAACTTTCAACTGGTTGAACTTAGAGGATGTAATTTAGAGTTGGAATTTCCATAGCCGTCCTAACATGCCTGCGGAATAAATTGCACCTTTAAGGATGTTTTGCCTTGGACAATGATTTATTTCTGCATGGTATTTAGAACCCTAACACCTGGATTAAGTGGAGTATCTAGATTTCATCTGGTCATGGTTTCAGGCCTGAAATGGGACAGAAACACCATTACTCACACTTTTCTGGTGGAAGCAGGATGAAGGTCATGAATCCATTCTTGTTCTTGTGGTCTTTTCCATGGCTTTTGATATGATTGACCTATATATATGATATGTATATGATATATACTTTTGAGTCGGTTCCAGGACTTTGGGGAGTGGAGTAGAATTTTGTGCTGGTTCATCTCTTTCCTCCATGGCCAATCCAAATTGATCTCGAGGGGGAATGAAAGGTCCACCATGCAGCCCCTGCTTTGTGGGATGCCAGAGGACTTGGTGCTCTCTCTGTTCCCATTTAACATCTACATGTTACCATAGAATGAGATATTTCTGTATGCAAATGATACCCGTTGTATGTCTGTGTTTCAGGTGAACTTACAGCAGGGGTGGGTTCCTGCCGGTTCTAACCAGTTTGGTAGAAGAGGTTCCACAAATCTACCAAACCGGTTGGAACTCATTCCCTATGGAGCGTCTGCCCCACCCCCTCGCTTGCTTCCCCCGCCCGTTCCATCACCACTCGCGGGCGGTAGCTTGCGTGGCGCAACCAGCCTCCTAGGACCTCCCCGAACTTCCCTAGGAGGCGTGGCTGCCAGCAAAGCACGGGGGCGTTCCAGGGCATCCCTCCCCCCACTGGTTCCCCGCCTTCCTTCCCGGAGAAGTTTTCCAAGGTGTGGTTTCAAAAGCAGCTTCTCATCCCTTGTGCCCAGCTCCCGGTGAGCTCCAAGAAGTAGGAAAAGAGCCTTTGGGGAACTAGGAGGAGGAGGATGGGGGAGGAGGAGGTGCACTTGCAGGGTCATGCCAGCTTGGCAACCAGCACTAAGAAACCACCTCACAGCTTTTGAAGGGAAGAGGGGCAAAGGAAAGGGAGAATGCAGAGTCGCCTTTCAGGGATGCCGAAGTGGTGGGAAACCAGCCAGAGTCTAAAGCTTTCTGCAGCTCCAGACAGGTCATGCCCTGGTCATCTCTTATGTGAATTAATGTTATGTGCTCTACAAAGGGCTACCTTTGAGGAACATTTGGAAGCTACAGCTGATGCTGAATGCAGCAGGGTGGATAATATTATCTACCCCTGGAATGGCACATGCAATAGCCCTGTTATACAAGCTGCATTGGTTTCTGCTTTGCATCCATGTCCAGTTCAAGATTTGGGTTATCACAGTGAAAGTCCTACATAGCATTGGACCAGGAGACCTAAATTGTCAAGTTGCCATGATGGAAAATGATGCTGAGACCATAGAATCTATGGAAGAGCCACAAAGATGATAAAAGACCTGGACATGAAATCATATGATGTATAGTTAAGGGAAATAGAATGTCTGCACTAAAGGATTAGGGTTGAAATGACAGCAAAAAGGTAACAGTTTCAATTTCAGTTGTGTCTGGCTCTAGGGCATGATGTTCCTTTCTGTTTCTTGGCCAAGAGAACAAGTGTTGTCTAAAAACAATTTCCATGGTGACGTGGCCAGCAGGGTCACACGCCAAAGGCACATACTGTAGATAGCAATCTACCAATATTTGAGGGGCTTTCCCAGAGAAGAAGGGGTCAATTTATCTTCCAAAGTCCTGGAGGGAAGGAGAAGAAGTAATGGTTGTAAACTTATTAATAATAAAGCCAACCTAGAATGGGGGAGAAACTTCCTGATAGAGAGAGAGAGTACTTGATCAATGGAATAGGTTGCCGGAAGAAGTTATGGGTGCTCCATCACTGGAGGTTTCTAAGAGATTGGAGAGCCATGGATTCAGAATGCATAAGGACTCCTGCCTTGGGAAAGGGGTTGGAATATGACACCACCAAGGTCCCTTCCAGCCCTATGATCGTATTTGGGGAACCATCTCACCCAATGCTTTTAGCCCATTCCTCTCAATTCGGCAGAAGGGCCATACTGCAGGCCTTTGTGGTCAGAGCTTCAGCTGGCAGGGTCTAGAAGGAGAATCTCTTCTATCATGGAATATCCTGGCACCCAAGATGAGATCTGTCCCCTCCCATCTTGATTCATGTGGCCTGTCCCCCTTTCCCTGGGCAGGAGGTGGCATGACTCCATATGGCAGAATCAAGTTCAGATGCTTCCTCCAGCCTCAAGTCAGCTGAGGACACCTATAAGTACTATAAATAGTCCTTCTCAGAGATGCCCCCAATTGCCACCTTCTCCTCTTGTCCTCTTCTCTTGCTGTCCGCATCCCTCTAAAGGCAAAGAGCTTTGGTCTTCCATGATCCCAGCTCTCGATGCCTAGACCTCTATACAGGTAGTCCTCAACTTATGACCACAGTTGAGGCTGAAATTTATGTTGTTAAGTGTGACATGTGTTAAGTGACTTTGGCCCCATTTTACAACCTTTCTTGCTGTAGTTGTTAAGTGAATCACTGCAGTTGTTAATGACACGGTTGTTAAGTGAATTTGGCATCCCCCATTGGCTTGGCTTGTCTGAAGGTCGCAAAAGGGGATCATGTGACCCTGGGACATTGCAACCGTCATAAATATGAGTCAGTTGCCAAATGCCTGAATTTTGATCACATGCCCATGGGAATGCTGCAACGGTCGTAAGTGTGAAAAACAGTCATAAGTCACTTTTTCCAGTGCCTTTGTAACTTTGAACAGTTACTAAATAAACTGTTGTAAGTTGAGGATGGCCTGTATAATGTCACCTAAGGATTTTCAATTCCTTCTGTGTTTAATTTTTATATTTATTATATCGTTTTTGATTTTTTTAATTAAATCAACATACTAATTTTAAATAGCAAATTTTCTCCTTTTAATGTAAGATAACAAAATAAATAAAAATGAAATAAATAAACAAAATCACTGTTGTTGACCCCCACCTGAAACTTCATCTTTGCTGGATCTCCGGAGTTTTCTGCAATGCTCCACAAACTTCAAGAGGGAAGCAGAACGAATGATTTTGTCACACGGCCACTTGGTGCAATTACAGAAGCGGCCACCAGATTCCAAATGACCACAACTGAATGAGGCCACTGGCTGGAATTTTTTGCTAAGTGAACTTGTCTGAACATTTATGGAATAAGAACAGATTTTGTATGCTTTATAGTCCTATGAACATTGTCAATATAGGGTCTACCAAACGTTCCTGCACCCACCTCATCATTGCCACTCACCCCAGTCAACCCTTGGCATCCTTCTTTCCATAGCTGCCCCACCCTGGTGACCCTTCCCATCTGCTCCTCCCCCATTACCTCTTCTTGGGCAAGTCACGGTGGGATAATTGCCTCGTGGGAGAATTAGCCACACATATCTCAACTGTTCCTAGAAAAAAAAAAACAGTCCCAGAAGGTCCTTCCAACTGCACTGACATCTTCCTATACAGCCAGCTGGAATTGGGGTCCCTTCCCCATTCTTTTTGCCTTCTCCCATGTTGGGGGCCAGGTGGGCTGGAGTAAGCAAAGGGCTCTGTCCACCAGAAAAGCCAGCAAATGATGGTCCCAGTGGACTCGCCTATAGGGTGCTTGCTAGATTAGAGGCTCCTTCCAGAGAGGGGGCACCCTTTGATTCCCTGTGAGCTGCCCCGCTTCAGACTCATCTCCTTCCCTCCAGGAGTGATTGAGAATTTGCTCCCACCATATAATTGCACGGAGAGCACAGTCCTACCTTGCACCCACAGTGGGCTACAACTCGTGCATCACTCTTTGCAAACTGGACAACCCAGATCATGGCAGGAGTGATCATGCTTGGCTTTCGACTCCCTTTGAGCTGCCTCCCTTTGGTTGAAGTGCGTAGGGAGAATATATGGACCAGACAGCTTCTGTCTCCACCATGTGCAGCCAACCCAGAGCTTCAATTTGATGACCAATTCCATGGCCTGAAGTGTTCAGTTTTCAAAGAGGGGCCCTCAAGTTGTAGAGTGCTATCAATGCAGGGCAGGACTGTACTCTCTGTAAAACTCACTTGGGGGAGGGAGAAAATTCTCAATCATTCCAGGAGTGACAGAGCCCATAATTTAGGAGGCACCATCTAGGAGCCTTTAGGTGGGAGCAAAAGTTGCATAATGCCTTTGTTGGCCTTGGTGGTGGACAGAATGTAAGACCTGTCCCAGCTTACACATTTAGGAAAGAAAAATCCTTGACTGTATTTCTAGAGTGAGATATACTTTTACTACAAGTCAAGTGGTTACAATGTAAGCAAAGCCAAATCTGAAGATTCCCACATAAACCATGTAATTTTCCCTTTTCCCAGGTCCTTCCCATATGTCATTTTGTTGGTGTCCCATGAGGTTAAAGTTAGTTGCTTTGGTAACAATTCTAAAGTTTGGTGCCTGTGTTCTGTTCCCATGCCTGTGTCCTTGGATCATTCAGTCATTGTCGGTGGTTGCCTCCTTTTTCTGTCATTCCTCCCCCACCTATCTTCCCCCATCCTTTATGGCAGATCAGACATAGAGACTCTTACTGTCCGCAACCCACCTGGCACCGATCCCTCCTCTCTGAGAGTGATTCTCATGTGGGAGGAGATGGAAAAAATGGGGAAGGGGCCCCATTTCCAGGAGTCAGTGTAGGAGGAGGTTGATGCAGTGGGAAGGACCTTCTGGGAATGGATTTGGTCTGGGAAGATTGAGACCCCCATGACTAATTGTCCTGCATCACAAACCTCTCTGGTCAATTTGTAGTGCAGTGAATCACTGGGATGAGTCAGTGAGGGAGAGCAGCTGGGGAGGGGTGGCTTGGGAGCATCAACTGTGGAGGGGCTGACAGGGAGGGGTGGCCATGTTGGGTTAGCTGGGATGGGGAGGCTGGGGTGAGGTGGCTGGGTGACTGCAGCCAATTGTCCCATTCCTATCAATGTGATGTGTTGCAAAGTTACTGTTTCATCATTGTTGCTAAATAAGGACTATCTGTAATGTTTAAGTAGTTTATGTAGCTATTACAACTGCTTAATCCTTTAGGCTCCCTCCCTCTGTGGTTTCAAATGCAGGACCAAAAACCAATAATCAAGTCTCACAGCAGTATTGTTTGTTAAAAATGTGCCTGTGATAAATTATCTCCAGAGAATAGTGGGCAGAATTCTTGAAGACCAAAGGATGAACTCATTTTTATACATTTGAAAAAGGAAGAGAAAATGATATATGCATAAGGAATAGATGATGTAAGCATACTTATTCATAATTTTGAATATCAGCTATTTTCCCACCCTTCTACTCTTACAATTTTCAACACAGAAATATTCTCTTACTAAAATACATATCAGGTGTGTTGCCTTAGAAAGTTTGATAAGGACTATCAACATCAAGTCTCACAGCAGTGTTGTTTGATAAAAGTGGGCCTAGGATACATTTTATGCAGGGAATAGTGAGAGGAATGCTTGAAGACTAAAGAGTGAACTCATATTCATACATTTGAGAAAGGAGGAGAAAATGATATATGCATACGGAATAGATGATGTGAGCATATGTATTCATAATTTTGAATATCAGTTATGTTCCCACCTTTCTACTGTCATTTTCCCATCCTTTTATTGATACTATTGTCAACAAAGAAATACTTTCTTAATAAAATACATGTCAGGTGTGTTGCCATAGAAATGTTGATAAAGCTTATTGAACATCAGAGCTTTCAAGTTTGCTATTTTATGGGGAAATTAGCAGACATTCCTTCTGTTTCTTCTTCTCACATGAGAAACCATTTGATGAAAAGGGAGATGTAATTAAAAATAAGTGGAATAGACCTCCATAAAGCCTCAGATATCTAGGGAAACAACCACTTATCCTTAAAACACTGATACTGAACCTTTAAAATACTACCTTAAGGGGAAAAAATTAAAAAGAATAAAATGAGAAAAAATAACTACTTGAAACAATAAATGCATCTTCAACAACTAGCTTCCCATCCACATAGGGCACTGGAGCTCGCCAGGATACTTTGACAACACGATAAATGAAAGACATGATAAAGGAAAGGCTGGGGGATTGTTGCTGAAAGCAGGTTTATTGTAAACAGGTGCAACACTTGAGTCTTTTATGGACAAATTTCTCCTTCGTGTCATCATTTTTTCCGAAATCTTATCACATTCTAAACATGCCTCAAAAACAAATATAAATGAGGCCAGCTATTGCATTAGTTAGACATTTTTGTTTCTTACTATATTTTCTCTACAATTCAGATCTGGCCTCAGCAGAATAATGTAGCATTTGGGGAAAAAGATACAAACCAAGAGAGCAGCTCCAGAGGCCAAAATGGAGAAGAGCTCCACGGCCACCATGGACTTCCCTTTGGTGCTCAGGTAGGTGGGGAGGAAGGAGATCCAAACACTGCAAAAGACCAGCATGCTAAAAGTAATGAACTTGGCTTCATTGAAGCTGTCGGGCAATTTCCTTGCCATAAAGGCCACCGTGAAACTGACAAAGGCCAAAAGACCTAGGTAAGCAAGGACAATGTAAAACATTACAGCTGAGCCTTGCTTACATTCCCAGATGATCTCTCCAAACAAGGAATGGAAATCTGAGCTGGGATATGGGGGAGAGGTTCCCAGCCAGGTGGCACAAATAAGTGCTTGGACCAGGGGACAGGCTATGACAATGGAGTTGGTCAATGGTTTTCCTAAGAGTTTCCTTGTCTTGATCCCTGGCTTGGTGGCCATGAAGGCCAGAACCACCATGACAGTCTTTGCCAACACAGAAGAAACTGCAAGAGAAAAGAGAATGGCAAAGGCAGATTGTTGGAAGAGACAGGTGACCTTCCCTGGTTGACCAATGAAGAAGAAGGAGCAGAGGAAGCAGAGCAGGAGGGAGACCAGGAGGATGTAGGTGAGATCTCTGTTGTTTGCCTTGACAATGGGTGTGTCATGATGTTTATAGAAAATCACCAGGACTACAGAAGTGATCACAGAGAAAAAGAGAGCAAGAAAAACTAAGGTGTATCCCAGGGTGTCTTGATAGGCAAGGAAATGGACCTTCTTGTCAATGCATTTGTCCTTGTCCTTGTTGGGAAATTGGTCTTCTGGGCAGGGTTCACAGTGAGCTGCATCTGAAAACAAAAGTCTTTATCTAAGGATATCTTGAGCAACTACCATGCACATTATCCCTTCCCCAAACATGATACATGTGTTGCCTTTCTGCTGTTAACCCACCCACAAAGGGAATGATGGAAGAACACACTGAGCAATTTATGGGGCATTAAAAAGAGCAAATCATCTTCTTCATTGATGATGATCTTGAGAATAAATTAACCAGAGACAAGGATTCATTCACTTCCAACTACCCATTCATTGTGCACTTCCAGGGTTTATGTGGCTTTCAGCCTGAGATTGTTGCCTGTTTTTCCCCCCTGTGCTGCCTGTGTTCAATTTAAAATAGATAGATCTTTATTCCAAGAGTGCTGCAGTTTCGTTTGTAGTATATTATCCCTGCCTTAACTTCTCTGCTTTGTATTTCAAATGTGTTCATTAGAAGTTTTTTCTGCCTCCTACTCTTTCTAAAGAGACAGATGGATGGATATCCCCTTTCTCTGGCAGGACTGGTACGTAGGGGATTGATAGTGCTGACAGAAAATGCACATTCTAAATGATAAAAAGTAAAGCTTGGACTGCACACCCCACTTCCTCAGGAAAAGATTGGAAGTTGGTTTTCCAAATTAGATGTAAGAGTAGCCTTGGAAATGCAAGTTGGAGATTCATAAATTCTGCCCTAAAACAATCCTGCATGAATCTGCTGAGGATCAGGAAAGGTGTCTTCTGTGGCCAGGGCAGTTTAGATCCATAAACTGAAGTGATTTGCTGAAAAGTCTGAATTAATGTCAATGTTATAAAAAATGACCGTAATAACAACAACAAAAAATAACAAATGTCTTCCTTGATCCTTTGAAATCTGCTCTACCTGTCTGATTAGAAATGGTCCCTTCTGGACAAGCGTCACACTGATAGCAGCAAACCGGCTTGCCCTCTGGAACTCTTCTCTTCTCCCCTGCATGGCATCTCTTCATACCACACCTGGCAAAGGGCACCTTCTGAAAGAGAAAAGTTATGATTCTTTGTTTCCACATTACTATTTCTATTCCATATTCCCATTTCTATGTTCAGAATCTTTTCTAAGAGATTCTATCTATCAAAAACCAGGAACAGCTGCTGAGGCATTCAAGCCAGTGGCACTCCCAACCTACAAACAGATGCTGGAGATTGGAACAGGGGTTTCATCCTGCAAAGGAAGGCTTGTGTGACTGAATCATAGCAATTATAAAAGAAAGAACCAGGAGGATACAATTGATCTGCAAAGGCCTTTGGAAATCACAGTTGTTTGCTGTAATTGCATTCTGTATTTGAAGCAGACATTGTTCCCAAGCCTAATCCTTTGTGGAATGACACAAATCAGACCTCAAAGGTGTTAAATGCAAAGCAGATTTCTCACCAAATGACTGCTATGGTTTCTGACTCAATTGAATATTTTTCAAGTTAGGAAGATATTCTGCATCTCAGGAAGAGAATGAATCTTTCTCTGGACTTACAAAGTTTCCACTCATCTTACCTTTGTGGCCCAGACGATTTCATCAGATTTAATGGTGAAATCTTGGCCTGGGGGAGCCTCAGGATTTACTTGCCCAACCTTGATGGGGACATAAGATTGATTGGGGAGGAAAACCCAGTTGAGAAGATCATAACGAGCAGATCCCAGTCCATCTTCTGAGAAGGAGACTTCATCTCCAGCACTGTTGTTGAACTGCAAATTGCTCAAATAGGAAAGAATCTGAAATAAAAGAGACCTTTAGAAATAACTTGGTTGCCATCTTGATAAAATGGGTTTATGTCTGAAAAGCTAGAGGAGTTCGTTGGTGGAGAACTGAGGAATCTGCAGTAAGACCAAATCTTTATCTCTCAAACTATATATTTTTTTTTCCCTTTGGTCTTTTGTTTCTTGGTTTCTTCAAATCAAGCTTTATCAGAATAAGTGCATTGAAAGATTTTAGTGCCACATTCCAAAATTAATCCTCCTCCTGTGATACTTGATTACATGTAGTTTTCAATATTTACTTTGTCCCGACATCTTGTAACTGATAAATTCACTTTAGCAATGATTAAACAATTTGTATGAGAGCAAAGTACAATTCTTCTGATTTTCTGACATTATTCTTAATTCACATTTTTCTAATAATTGCTTTGAAGATGCATTGATATGATAGCATGCAGATATTAATCAGCAATTAAAGAAATGCATATGGGAGATTTCTTCTCTAAGGAAGCCACAGAAATTACCTGCCATGACTGGATATTCAAGATCCTCTTTCCAAGCCTCATTGCGGTTGGTCGGGCTTTGGATCCAAACATTGCATGTAATGCATGTGCCACAGCATAGATGGCATTGTAGACATTGTAGCTTTCACCTGTCATGCTTCTTTCAAAAATGTAATTGGGCAGATTCTGCACATTCTCCTTTCCTGTACATTGTTTTTCCCCCTTTGGAGGGATCTTGCCTGGTTTGTGAATCTTGCAGTCAAAGACATGTTCCCACCATAGAGGGAGAAAGACATCTCCTTGGGGATTCAAAGCGTCTAAAGACAGGAGGAACTGGCTGAATTCTGAGACATCCCCGGTGTGGTCCCTGAAATGCAAAACTCCATGGAAAGACTTTACAAATAGCAATGTGTTTTTATATTCCTCTGCACTAAGTTTCCAATGGGAGGTTAAGATCCACACATTCTGAAATGTTGTCTTCTTTGATGTTTTATAGACAAACAAAATTGTCTGTACAGTGGCACTACAATCAGAGTCTCCAAACAGAATAATCACTTCAGTTTTTGACCAAGCCTGGATATTGAGAAGTATTTTTTTCATTACAATGTGAAGATCATCTGATTTCATCCTTTCAATGAAGGCCAGACAGATCTCCTTCTCCTTGAGAATTGGCATCAGAGTTGACACGAAACGTTCTCCCCTGTCATCTTCAGGAGCCATAAGTCCAACCCAGTTCCACTGGAAATAGAGGAGCAGCTGGACGAAACCCACATACTGAGGAGATTCCTTGGGATTAATCTGGAAGAAGGACGGATAAACTCTTCTCTCTCCCTCAGAGAACTCAAAGCCAACACCGAGCTGGAGAAAGTGAGATTCATCTTTTAAAGACAAAGTAAAGTCTGATGGTGACTTTAGTAGTTATCATTGTGTGAGCTTTTGCTCTCCAATCAGGCTAACTCCCTCTGAATGGAAGCTGACTCTCCTTCCATTCTTAGGAAGAGCACCAGTTACACATCTTGACTGGTTTCGGTCCGTCAGAAGACAAGCAGAGAAATCAACAACCTGATACAAAAATAAATGGCACTAAAATGATTGCTACCCTTTAATAAAGAATAAACTAAGACTCACAAGCTCATTATTTTCCCCACCCCCCCAACAAAAAAACCTACATTTACTTTCAATTTTGGCTTCTGTGTGTGCTTTTGATTTTTGTCTATTCCGTACTGTCTCCAATGGATCTCTCTCACCTGTGGTACTTTAAAGATGCTGAAGATGGAGGCCATCTGCCTTGAGGACTTGGCATTGAGACCACCAATGATGGACAGCAGAGTGTCGGGCTGCTCACATTTGTAACCTGGAACCACTTGGCCTTGTGAGGAGAGCATGGAGAGGCTGTTTAAGGAAATAATCTTTGCCCTCTGGAAATGGCCATAGATGTGGAAGCCAAGGGTGATGTTGGGGAGCAGAAGAAATTCCTTATTGACCTTGGAGACAGCAAACATCAAGGCAAGGAACTGCTGGTAGTTACTGGGTATTAGACTGTAGTGAGAAAAAGATTGGGGAACATTACAGGAAAACTTGTGTGAACCTATAGAGTTGCTTCACTGTTTTGTGGGGCGTTGGGGCAGCAACTCCCAAATGGTATTGGGTTTGGGGTTTGTTTAAGGTTCTTTTTTGTCTAAACGTGGATGGCTTTGTGAGAAAAGAGAGAAGCCTTTCCATTCATGTCATGGACCATTTTTATCCCTCTGTCATCCCTCCCATTTTGCTCCAGTGGCTCTAATCCTTTCCAACTGCTCCTCTTTCAGCATAATAATTTAAGATCTGTTCTGTAGCAGCTTCTTCAGGTGTGGTAAAGATTGCTGAGTACAGAACTGCAATGTGGTGTCACCTCATAGATGTGCTGAAGGCCATTATGTATGAGCAATGCTTATTCCAACACTGAGAGGGAGTTTTGTACCTCCTGAACATTGGAAGAGGGTTGGGCTTTTATTTGAGTCTTCCACCACAATTCACTGTCCAGATTAATATTATAATTTGACTTCTTCCCAAGGCCAGCACAGCTTCCCTCTTCATTTTTGCTGTTTATCATCTTCCTGATGAAGAGTTTGAGAATTCCAGCCTTTTCTAACAGCTTGGGAGTTTATTGAGAAAAGCACAAAATGTGAACTACATTAGGACAGTGCAAAATACTAGAAGAATTAGTCCTGAAAGGGGTCCCTGAATTTAAAGCAAAGTGAACAATTGCCCCCATGCTTCCTCCCCAGCTGAAACTTACACATTTTGTCTAATAAATTCCAAAGGGTCTTTTTGAAAGTCTTGGACAACAGATTTAAAAACCGTTCCCCTGTGCAAATTCCCACCAATAATGAGATCACCAGGCCTATAGTAGCTTTGTGCTAACTGGATATAATCCCTGAACACACATGTGGCTTTCAGCCTTTTTGCAGATGTTGGAGCCAGGAGCCAGAAGAGAATCAGCAGTAGCATGACTCCTGCTTGGTCATTCTTGTCTTCTTTCCTCCTATAACAGAAATCAAGCTTTCTGCAGAAACTGAATTGCGGGTAGCTCTTGAAATCTCAGCAGAGCTTTGGCAGTGTCACCTGAATGGCCCAGGGCAAATTTATATCAACAAAGTTTTCTCTTACCTGTTTTGAGGCGGTGACCAAAGAGGCCAGGAAGACACGTGAGTCTCTTCAAACCCAGGAACAAGCTCAGAGATATATTTTAAAGCAAGTTTTATCTTAGAAGATTTTGTGTCTAGAAATCCACAGGGGATACATGAAGAATGACTGTTCTTTTGATAATTGCAAGGAACGGCCATGGAAGAATAGAAAACATGTTGGTGTCTCATGTTGTAATGCACGGAGCAATGGAGTCATGGTGAAGATGTGTATTTGACCTCCATGAAACTGAACCCCTGAGCAGAAGATGGATTTTGGCTTGTGCCATAGTTGGCTCAGAAAATATGAGTGCTACTTGGATATGGTGGCACAAAACAGAAATGTAATTTTAGAAAATATCTCAGAGAAGATACTAAGCACATTTTTTTTTGGGGGGGGGGGGCAAGACTTGCAAGTTTCTGTTGCTATAGCCTAAGGGTAGGAATTGTCATTCAGGAGTCTCTTTTGGTCTTCAGGGGTGCTGCTCCCCAAGTTGCTGAGTCTGAGACTCTGTTTTTGAAGATTCATTCACGGGACCAGTTGGGATCACTGCTACTATACCAGCCTCCCTGCTGCACAGCAACCTCCGTGTCTGAGCCTCTGGAGGGCATCTCACAGTTGGCTGTGGAATTCCTCAGACTTATGGTCTTGAAGGGATGTCAATTTGCTAACTCTGGGATAGACCTTGGAAACATCTCACCATGGCCACCATCATTCTTGGCTGTGATTCAATGATGACACACCCAACATAGTTTTCTTGACAGACCACTAGCCATGTGATGTGGGATATCCTTGTCCCCTCTGTCCTGGCCAGATGATGGCTTAATGACTGAGATTCTTTTATGCTGCCCCTCTCTGCAGGGGGGCAGGCCCACAATTTCCTGCAGTCAACTCACTTTACCACCCACACCAATCAACCCATGGCATCCTCCTTTCCCTGGCTGCCCAACCCCAGACTCCCATCCCTGGTGCCCCTTCCCATCCACCCCTCCCCCACTACCTCTCCCTGGACTATTTACTGTGGGACAATTGCCCTGGCAGATTTACTACTCAGAACAATTAGCCATGTGTATCTCAACTGTTCCTAGACCAAAACAGGTCCCAGAAGGTCCTTCCCGCTGCACAGGCCTCCTCCTTCTCTGTTGCCTGCTGGAATTAGGGTCCCATTCCCATTCTTTTTGCCTAATCCCATGTTTAGTTGCTCTAGTTGAAGAGGGATTGGTGCCAGGTGGGCTGTAGTGACTCCCTCTGCCGGCAAAGCTGGTAAATGCAGGAGGTGACTGGTGGTCCTCGCTGGAGAACCTACAGGGTACTTGCTAGATTACACTCTCCTTCCAGAGAGAGGGAACCCTTCTACTCCCTGTGAGTGGCCCTGTTTCTCTCTCACCTCCTTCCCTCCAGGAGTGATTGAGAATTTCTTTCCTCCACATAGTTGAATGGAGAGCACAGCCCTGCCCTACACCCACAATGGGCTACAGCTGGTGCACCCTCTTTGCAAACTGGACACCCCAGGCCATGGCAAGAGTGATCATGCTTGCCTTTCGACTCCCTGTGAGCTGCCCCCCTTTAGTTGCATACGGTGAGCACATGGTCCACACAGCTTCTGTCCCCATCATGTGCAACCAACCCAGAGCTTCAGTTTGTAAACTCAGTCCCGTTATCTTTTACAACAGTAATCACCTTAGTTTTCATTTTTCTTTCAGCAAATCTTAGCCAATTAAAGAAATGTTGAAACGTTTCTGTTTTGTTTTTCAGTAAATAGCAGAAAGCGTATTTTGAATAATGATCCATGATACTCAAAACATAACAGGCACCTCCCAAACTGGCTTTCATAGGTCCAATTAGATCAGCAAAAACAACTTCCAGAGGTTCCTTTGTTTCAAAACCATTCCGTCTGTTTGCTGGAGTAAACTTGCATTTCTCCTGACTACACACATTGCAATGTAAGTATTTACTGCAAGGTTTTAATTTTACTCCTTCTGACAATTTAACAGTTTGTTGCAGAATCTTGAAATTAATGTGCCCCATATGCCTATGTAGTAAATGCATGCATTCGTCATGTGGTTTCACATTAGCATACACTGAGTTAGCTGCCTGGGCATCAGATATAACATATAAACCATTTGTTAATTTGGCAGTAACCCTATTACCTTCCTTTTCAATTATACAGTTATCATCCCTAAAGGTTACTACATAGCCAATATTAACTAGAGCCCTTACTGATAATAAATTAAATTTCAGTTTAGGTACATACAACATGGATAAATGCTCATTTACGAATGAACAATATGCCATACCTTCACCAGATGCTTTCACCTTCCATCCATTTGCCAAAGATACATGTTGCTTGCTTGCGAACAGTTTTACAAAACAGTTTCTATTTCTAGTAATGCACTGTGATGCTCCACTATCAACAACCCATGAATCATGGTTTATTGGTGTATTGCTAGAGATAGTCAAAGTAGACATAGCTAAGAAAAACACTTCCTAACAGTATAGGCAGTTGAAGATGACTCCTCATGTTGTGGTGGTTTCTCTCTCACTTGTTCTCTTTCCATCCTTCTTCTTGACTCTTCCAACAAGCGTGCAGTTATGTCAGTCAACGTTAGTTCATTTCAGGTTAGGACCATGTCACGGTCAAAGTCAAAGTTGTCGACATCATGAAGACCTACAGATCTTTCTCGCATATGCTGCTGGCCAGGATGCTCTCTTCTATCCTAAACAGATGCAATTTCCTACACAAAAGAAGGACTTGAATTGTTGAATTGATTTGGTTGGATTTTGATTATTAATCCAGCTACTTGAGATCTTTGAATCCCAACCATGGGAACTTTAAGATATATGAACTCCAACTCCCAGATCTTCCTAGTCAGCAAGCTGGATAGAGAATTCTGGGAGCTGAAGTTCACCTTTGTCAATGTTGCCAAAGTTGAGAAATCTTTCTCTAAGATTGCTATGCCTTCATCAGAGTCTGAATCCGAGGGGGAAGATGAATAGCTGAAAGAGACGGAGATAGTGGCTTTATTGGCTGTGGAAGGCACTGGGGAAGGGCAAAATCAGGCTGGGCAGAGCAGAGGTAGAACAAGGGAGAGGGGGTTCAGATGAAGACCAAAGCTCACCCCTCCCCATCCTAGGGCATGCAGGGAAGAATGGAGAAGAAAGCAATGGGGTTGTGTGGCTTACGAGGGAGGAAAGGGCCCCGATTCCCTTCACAAGGCACATCTGGGGATGGAGTTTAAAGGAGAGGCAAATGGGAGGGGTGGTTGTCTATACAATACAATACAATAGCAGAGTTGGAAGGGACCTTGGAGGTCTTCTAGTCCAACCCCCTGCCTAGGCAGGAAACCCTATACCGTTTCAGACAAATGGCTATCCAACATCTTCTTAAAGACTTCCAGTGTTGGGACATTCACAACTTCTGGAGGCAAGCTGTTCCACTGATTAATTGTTCTAACTGTCAGGAAACTTCTCCTCAGTTCTAAGTTGCTTAGTTCCTTGATTAGTTTCCACCCATTGCTTCTTGTTCTACCCTCAGGTGCCTTGGAAAATAGTTTGACTCCCTCTTCTTTGTGGCAACCCCTGAGATATTGAAAAACTGCTATCATGTCTCCCCTAGTCCTACTTTCTCTTAAGCTAAACATACCCAGTTCCTGCAACCGTTCTTCATATGTTTTAGTCTCCAGTCCCCTAATCATCTTTGTTACTCTTCTCTGCACTCTTTCTAGAATCTCCACATCTTTTCTACATCACGGTGACCAGAACTGAATGCAGTATTCCAAGTGTGGCCTTACCAAGGCATTATAAAGTGGTATTAACACTTCACGTGATCTTGATTCTATCCCTCTGTTGATGCAGCCTAGAACTGTGTAGGCTTTTTTGGCAGCTGCTGCACACTGCTGGCTCATATTTAAGTGGTTGTCCACTAGGACTCCAAGATCCCTTTCACAGTTACTACTGTTGAGCACCACCTATACTGTACCTGTGCATTTCCTTTTTGTTGCCTAAATGTAGAACCTTACTCTTTTCACCATTGAATGTCATTTTATTAGATAGTGCCCAATGTTCAAGTTTGTCAAGATCCTTCTGTATCTTTAGCCTATCTTCTGGAGTGTTGGCTATTCCTGCCAGCTTGGAGTCATCTGCAAATTTGATGAGTTTCCCATTTATTCCCTTATCCAGATCATTGATGAAGATGTTGAAGAGTACTGGGCCCAAAAAGGAACCTTGGGGTACTCCACTGCATACTTCCCTCCATGTAGATGCAGTTCCATTGAGGACTACACATTGAGTGCGGTTGGTCAGCCAGTTACGAATTCATCTGGTGGTGATGCTGTCTAACCCACATTCTTCTACTTTATCTAGTAGTAGGTTATGGTCTACCTTATCAAAAGCCTTACTGAAGTCTAAGTAAACTATATCGACGGCATTCCTCTGGTCCACTAATTTTGTCACATTATCAAAGAATGCAATAAGATTAGTCTGGCATGATCTGTTTTTGACAAATCCATGTTGGCTTTTGGCTATTACTTTGTTTGCTTCTAGGTGTTCACTAATTTGTTGCTTGATTATCTTTTCCAGAATCTTTCCTGGTATTGAGGTCAGGCTGATAGGTCTGTAGTTTCCTGGATCTGTTTTCCCCCCTTTTTTTGAAGATGGGAACCACATCAGCTCTTTTCCAGTACTCTGGTAGTTCCCCGGTGTTCCAGGATCTCTGAAAGATATAATTCAGTGGTTCAGTGGTTCTCAGCAAAACAGTGTCATATCTTCTGCCATTTGTGGTGTTGGTCCTCTAATCATCTCCTTAATCAACTTTGTATGGACTCCTCTTAGCAACTCCTTGCTTGTAAAATCTCTCATGTAATTTCGATGCCCTTCTTCTGTTTCCTTAATCAGCTTATCTTTGATTGTTGGTAGTGTTATCAATGATATTGCTAATAAAATTTCCTTTTTTAAATCCATAAATTCTTTTGTTTTTTCTTCTTCTGTATCTTGCCATCTGGGATAGATTTCCCCTCCATTTAATTCCTCTTTCAGTATTCCACTCTTTCCATTTTCAGAGACAAACCAATCACCATAAATATCAAACTTCTGTTTTGGATGGCATGATGGCCCCTCAACACGAAGGGTATCTCAGTCAAAATCCTCCCTCAGTTGCTCTTTTGCACTCCCTCGGGATTCCATCTGGGGCTTTGGGAGCCTGGATTGTTTCCAGTCCCACCTCCAGTCCACCCTTGCCAGTTTGCTTGTGACCATTCCGTGTATCTTCGAATTGGGATAAGGGAATTCTACCTCAGCTGCCTTAGGGGTTAATTTCCCAAAATACTCATCTTTTCTGCTTCTGCTGCTGGAGAAGACATCACAGAGTGGAAGTGTGGAGCTCTGATGGGGGGGGGGGGTCCTAGCCGACTTCCTCCAGTTGAAATTAGGCTTTCTCTTGATAATCCACCTTCTCCCATGGTTGCCTGATTTTCCCTCCAAGCATCCCAAATAATGGAAATCCGGAAATCTTGATAGATTTTTAAAAGTCAGTTTAGGCTCTCTGTGAAGTTCCTAATTAATTTACGAGCCTCGAGACAGAGTTCAAACATTCATTTATTAGGATCAACATCTTAGCATTACTTCTGTGGAGACTGAAGATATGCATGGAATTCTCCTCCCTTCTAAAGTTGATAGTAGTCATGGAAACGCTTTAGACGTTGACATCAGGAAGGAATGGGAATGGAAAGGGAACAGGAACGGGAACAGGAAGAGAAGAGAAGAGACCCGGAAGGGATCTTGGAGGTCTTCTAGTCCAGCCTTCTGCTCAAGCAGGAGAACCGGTCCCATACTATGTCAAAGAAGTGACTGTCCAGTCTCCTCTTAAAAACCTCCAGTGATGGAGTGCCCACAACTTCTGAAGACAAGCTATTCCAATGGTTAATTGTCCTCACTTTAGGAAGTTTCTCCTTAATTCCAGGTTGCTTCTCTTCTTGCTTAGTTTCAAATCATTGTTTCTTATCCTGACCTCTAGTGCTTTGTAGAATAATTTGACTCCTTTTCTTTTTTTGGCAGTCCCTCAAATACTGGAATACTGCTATCATGTTGCCACTAACTCTTCTTTCCTTTAGACTACTCAAATGCAAATTCTGCAGCTCTTCTTCAAATGTTTTAGTCCCTAGGCCTTTGAACAAAATTGGTTGCAATATTCCAGGTGTGGTCTTATAGGGTTTTATAAAGTGGTACTAATACTTCATATCAGTGGTGGGTTTCAAAATGTTTTAGAACCTCTTCTTTAGGTGTGGCCTGCTTTGTGGGAGTGGCTTGCCAGCCATGTGACCAGGTGGGAGTGGCTTGCCAGCCATGTGACTGAGTGGGAGTGGCTCAGCAATCATGTGACTGGGTGGGCGTGGCCAACTTGTAAAATGTGGTGAAACTCACTTAACAACGCTCTTGCTTAGCAACCAAAATGTTGGCTCAGGAACTCTGGCATTTGAAGCACGCACGTCTTAAAGCTGTCAAGTTACAAGACCCTTGCACCCCTAACCCTTTAGAAAAAAAACCCAGGATTGTTCAAACTTGATAGCTTTAAGACTTTAAGGTTTAGATAGGACTCTTAGAGGTGGGCAGGGCGATTGGTGAGCCAGCCAATCAGTGAGTGGTGGGTGGGGCAATCATGGTGCGGATGGGCAGGGGGAGGGAGCTGGAACCAGTTCTAAACGGCAGGGTAGATTTGTGGAACCTTTTCTATAGAAGAGGCTAGAACTGGCAGGAACCCACCCCTGCTTCACATGATCTTGATTCTATGCATCGGTTTATACAACCCAGGATTGTATTCGGGTTTTTTGCTGCTGATTTTTTGGCTACTGCTACACACTGCTGGCTCATATTCAAGTGATCATCCACTAGGACTCCAAAGTCCCTCTCACTCTTTTTGAGTCAAGACCTCCTGATATGTACTTATGCTTTTGATTTTTCCTGCTTAAAAATAAAAGTTGAATTAGGCCCGTCATTCAAGTTTGCCAAGATCTTTTTGGATCCTTAGGAGTGTTTGCTATTCCTGCAAGCTTAGCATCGTCTGCAAATTTGAGGACTTCCCCATCTATTCACTCATCTAACACATTTATTTAGATATTGAAGAGTACTGGGCCTCAGACAGCCTTGTGGTACCCAACTGCTTAATTCTCTCCATGTTGATGTAGTACCATCACTACTTGTTGAGTATAGTTTCTCAGCCAGATAAAGATCCATCTGGTGGTGCTGTTGTCTATTCCACAATTTTCTAGCTTACCAAGAAGTAGGTTGCGGTCTACTTTCTCAAATGCCTTACTGAAATCTAATATGTTCACAGCATTTCACTGCTCTACTAACTTAGGAGGGGATCAATTTATTTTCCAAAGCAGTAGAAGGCAGGATAAGAAACAATGGATGAAAACTAATCAAGGAGAGAATTAAGGTGAAACAATGAGCACAATTAACCAGTGGAACAGCTTAACTTCAGAAGTTGTGGGTACTTCATTGCTGAAGGGTTTTAAGTAAAGATTGGACAGTCATTTGTCTGAAATGATCAGGTCTCCTGATTAAGCCCCAAGGACCCTTCCAGCTTTATCCTGATTATTATTATTATTTTATTATTTATTTTTCATGCTTCTAGACCGCCCCCTCTCCCAAAAGGGACTCGGGGCGGTGTACAGTCCATGCAAAATATATCAAAATACAATAAAAAATTGAATATGTACAGTTGGAATGGAGGAGGTTAAAAATGGAATTAAAAGAACTGTACAAAGCAGTATATATAAATATAGGTTTTTGAACCCCTAAAACACACACAATAAATTAAAAACAATACCCCGAAAATAACCAGTTAATAGTACATTTGCCAGGAGGGACAGTTGTAATTATGCCAGGCCTGCTAATCGGAACAGGTGAGTCTTCAATAATTAAATAAAAGTCTTCAATAATTAAACAAAAGTCTTCTTATAATTGAAAGTTTCCAATTCTCATATAAATAAGAGACGCTTGTGTCTCATTATATTTTCCCTACAATTCAGATTGGGTTTAAATAGGATAATGTAACATTTGGGGAAAAAGATACAAGCCAAGAGTCCAGCCCCAGAGGCCAAGATGGAGAAGATCTCCACGGCCACCATGGATTTCCCTTTGGTGCTCAGGTAGGTGGGGAGGAAGGTGATCCAAACACTGCAAAAGACCAGCATGCTAAAAGTAATAAACTTGGCTTCATTAAAGCTGCCAGGCAATTTCCTAGCCAAAAAGGCCACTGTGAAACTCATAAGGGCCAGAAGCCCTAGATAGGCGAGGACAATATAAAACATTGAAGCTGAACCTTCATTACATTCCAAGATGGTCTCTCCTACCAAGGAGTGAAAGTCTAAGTTGGGAAATGGGGGAGAGGTTCCCAGCCAGGTGGCACAAAGAACTGCCTGGATCAGGGGACAGGCTATGACAATGGAGTTGGTCAGTGGTTTTCCTAAGAGTTTCCTTGTCTTGTTTCCTGGCTTGGTGGCCATGAACGCCAGAACCACCATGACAGTTTTTGCCAACACAGAGGAAACCACAAGAGAAAAGAGAATGGCAAAGAAAGTTTGTCGAAAGAGACAGGTGATCTTCCCTGGTTGACCAATGAAGAGGAAGGAACAGAGGAAGCAGAGCAGGAGGGAGACCAGGAGGATGTAGGTGAGATCTCGGTTGTTGGCCTTGACAATCGGTGTGTCATGATGTTTACGAAAAATTGCCAGAACTGTCAGCGTTATCATTGCCAGAGAAAGTGTGAGAGAAGATAAAACATATCCCAGAGGCTCTTGATAGGCAAGGAAGTGGATCTTCTTGGCAATGCAATGGTCTTTGTCCTTGTTGGGATATTGGTCTTCTGGGCAGGGTTCACAGGAAGCTGAATCTGAAATCAAGAGTCATTTTTCGTTTCATGATGTGTCAAAAAGGGCTAACCATCCTTTAATACTGATAACCCTGAGGATACATTAGCCAAAGGCTCTTGCTTATTATTTGCTTTTGCATCTCCTCATTCAGACTTATTCAGCAGGGAAGGGGCAGGCAGACATAGCTAGATAGATCTTTTCTTTCTCCAATGGGTTTATCGATTTTTCTGAGAGACTGAGAATGCTGATGGAAGAAGCACACCTGAAATAATCAAATTTAAAGTTTGAACCTCACACTCCTCTCCTTCATGAAAAGATTGGTAGCTGGAGTTCCCAGCGGGTTGTTAAGAGCAGTAGGAAATCTAGTGAGGAACCCATGAATTCTGCCCTGAAGCTACCTGCATAAAATGTCTGGGGAGCAAGAAAAGTGGCCTGGAGTGCAGCAGAGTTTAGATCCATGAATTCAGAGATTCTCTGGAAATCATGAATATTTTGAAAAATCTATCAGAATGTCAACAGAATTGATATTTGTTCCTACTTAATGTCTTCCTTGATCCTAGAAGATATATATTTGACATGATCTCTACCTGTCTGATTGGAAATGGTCCCTTCTGGACAAGGGTCACATTGATAGCAGCAAACCTGCTTGCCCTCTGGAACATTTCTCCTCTCTCCTGCATGGCACCTCTTCATGCCACACCTGGCAAAGGGCACCTTCTAAAAGGGAAAAGAGACATGCTTGAGATGGTCTTAATCAATGGGCATGCTTCACTTATCCATTTCCACATTCCAAGTCCATCTTCAGAAATGGTTCCCCAGGGTTGACCAGAAAGAGATTTGGAGGAAATGAAACCAGTGGCACTCCCTACCCACCAATGGGGGTTGAGATTGAAATGGGGGATGCGGCATGCAAAGGAACGCTAGTGCAACTGGGCCCCACCTACTCCAAAACAAAGAATTGTGATGATTCAACTACACATGAATGGTGCATGGAAATGACTGCTGTCTTCCCTATTTGCATTCTGGGGTTTTAACAGATGTTTTTTCCCCAAACCCAACTCTTTGACGACTGACACAAATCAGTGCTCAAATGTTTTACATACAAAACAATTCATGAAGTGGTTACCATGTTTGCTGATTCAATAGACCTATTTTCCATTTAGAAAGATGTTCTGTGTGACTTCTTGTCCAACCCCCTGCTCAAGCAGGAGACCCTGTACTATTTCAGATGAACGGCTGACCTGTCTCTTTTTAAAACCCTCCAGTGATGAAGCACCACCAGACCAGCCATTCCTCTGTTTTAATTCTAATTCTTTTTTATATTTATCATTTTGTCATGTTTATGCTGCCCAGAATTGTCTTATAGGTGACACTGGTGACATATAATATATAAAATATGTGTCTCTACCACAAATGAGACCTCAAATGTGTTGCATTCAAAGCAGATTTTTCATGAAATGTCAGCTACATTCTCTGATTCAGGACACCTTTTAGAAGGAAGTTGGATGTCCCCAGGAGAGAATAAATATTTCTCTGAATTTACAAGATTTCCTTCCAGCTCACCTTTGTGGCCCAGATGATTGCATCAGAATTAATGGTGAAATCCTGGCCTGGGGGAGCCCCAGGATCTAGTTGCCCAACTTTCATTGGGACAAAAGATCCATTGGGCAGGAGAACCCAGTTGAAAAGATCATAACCACCAGATCCCAGTCCATTTTCTGAGAAGGAGATTTCATCCCCAGCACTATTGTTGAGTTGGAATTTTCTCAAATAGGGAAGAATCTGAAAAAAACGAGACCTTCAGACATTGGCGGCATTAGCTGAAAGCCACAAATGTGACATCATAAGCTTCTATCAATCTGTGATGGACATCATGTTAGCAGATGGTATTATAGCTGAGAAGCTAGAGGATTTCCCTTGGTGGAGATCTCAACAATCAAGGATAACACCAAATATTTCCTTCATTTCCCAAAACCACAAACAATTCTCTTTATCATTGGGTATTTTGAACATGGCTTCTTCAACTCCAGCTTTACCAAAGGATTCCTACATATAAATATTTTAATCCCATATTTAGAATTTCATTGTATTGTTTTGCTGCATAAAATGACTTATACGTTTTAAATATATATATTTTTAAATGTTCACTTTGGCCCACAGTATTATAAATGACTTTCTCCACCTGATCATTAACGAGAGAAGAATGGAGGAACTTGACCAAGTGGAGCTTTGTGTAAGGAAAATCCTGCTCTGGGTTCTCACCCACTGTAAAGTGAGGCCCAATGTTTCAAATCCTTTGAAAAGTCTGATGGACATTTCAGGTCAGTCACCCATTACGTCCACCTTGAGTGCTGCTTGATGTGCTGAGGCTGATGGAAGCTGCTTTCACTCAACAAGCAGAGCAGTTGAAGAAATGGCAAATTAAACAAGAGGGGTGATGTCACATGGAATGCTAAGCCATAGAAATATGAACCAAGGTTAAAAGGAACTGGGTTGATGATGACTGACTTTTTACAGGTTGGATTCAAGCCACATACTGAGGGAAACTGAGGTGGTTCTGCAAATGTGCCCACTAGGACATCAATTGACCTGTTGATGCACCCAAATTTTCATCTTGCTCAGAGCTGACACCTCCTACATGGATTTGTCCCCCTCTCAAACACAGGTAACCATTGAAGGACATTCGGGACCTTATAGGAACATCTTTGCTCTAAAGAGCTTATGGACAAGAGTTTTTGTTTAATTTTCACCTTCCTTCCTCTACCCCTTTTCAAGAAAATCTTACACTTCGTTAATATTATTTTTTTAACTGCTCTCTTAAACTGCACTGAAATGCATGCATATGGAAGTACACATATCACAATTGAAAATACAAATTCAGGCAGATATTACAATTGCAAATCAGTAATTCAGAAAATACATATGGGAAGTTTCCTCTCTAAGGATCTGTGGATTGGATTAAAAAGTCCCATAGATTACCTGCCATGATTGGACATTGGAGATCTTCTTTCCAAGCCTCAACATTGTTGGTCGCCCTCCTGATCCATACTTTGCATGTAACGCGTGTGCCACAGCGTAAGCGGCATTGTAGATGTTGTAACTTTTGCCTGTCATTCTTGCTTCAAAAAGGTAAAGTGGCAAATTCTGTAAATTCTCCTTTCCTGTACATTGTCTTACAAACCTACCTGGTTCATGGAATACGCAGTTAAAGACCCATTCCCACCATTGCGGGAGAAATGAGTCCCCTTGTGGGTTCAATGGGTCTAAAGATAAGAGAAAATGACTGAATTCTGGGACATCAGCCATGTGGTCCCTAAAATGCAGAGACCCATGGAAGGGCTTTATATCTTTCAGTATCTCATCAGATCCTACCACATTAAGTTTCCAATGGGAAGTGAAGATCAAAACTTTCACCAATGGTTTCTTTGTCAAATCTTCATGATAAGACAATGTGATCAGTACATTTGCAACAATGTAGGAGTCTCCAAATAGAATAATCACTTCAGCACTAGACAAAGTTTTGATTAGATGAAGTATTTTCATTTGTGTTAAAGCATTAACATCAAACTTGAACCTCTCAGTAAAAGCCAGACAGATGTCCTTCTTCTTGAGCATTGGCAGCAGAGATGAGACAAAATGTTCTCCATTGTCATCTTCAGGGGCCAGAAGACCAACCCAATTCCACTGGAAATATAGAAGGAGCTGGACTAAATCCTCATATTGAGGAAATTCCTTGGGATTAATCCAGAAGAAGGAAGGATAAAGTCTTCTGTCTTCCTGAGTGAACTCAAAGCCAAAGCCAAGCTGGAGAAAGTGAGAATCTTCTTTGAAGGACAAAGTAATATTTTGTGATAAATATAAGGGTCACAATTGCGTTATTTGCGCTACCGACCAGCTGACTCACTTGAAGAGACAAGCTGAAGCTTCTTCCCTTCTTAGGAGGAACCATAATTTCATATTTTACCTGTTCTAAGAGGTGAGAATGCCAAGGGAACAAACTGTCAACCTGATATAGAGAATAAATTGCACTGGAAGGATTGCTAAACTTTAAGAAACTGTAAATTATGAAGGAATTTCTCTTGGCAAGTACAGCATTTCAGAATTATCATGTTATCTCTTTAGTGCTATATATATCAAAACATAAAATATAAAAATGATTTCAACTGTATCATGAATTCTGTAAAATGCCGAGTCCTCATATAACCCTGAAAAACACCTTTGGTTCAATCTTTGGCTTCAGTTGTGCTTCAGTTATTTGTCTCCTCCATAAGTTTATCTAAAGGAGTCTCCTTACCTGTGGGACCTTGAAGAGGCTGAAGATGGAGGCCATCTGCCTTGAGCATTTGGGGTTGACACCTCCAATGACAGAGAGCAGAGGGTCCTGCCTGCCACATTTGTAACCCGGAACCATTTGGTCTCGTGTGGAGAGCAGGGAGAGGCTGACTGTGGAAATGTACCACTCAATCTGGTTATTGTCATAGAGGTGGAAGCCAAGGGTGATGTTGGGCAGGAGATCCAGATCCTTGTTGATCTCTCTGATTGCAAACACCAAGGCCATGAAGTGCTGGTAATTCCTTGGAATGTGTCTACAGTGAGAAAAACATTGGGGAACCATTACAGAAAAATGGAGGGGTAAGGTGTATTTTGCCTTGCTTCCCTTTTTGTATTTTATTTGGCGCATCATATCAGAAGTACAATTTTTTAAGTTGTTCTTTCATTAAATTTGAATGCCTTTGTCAGAAAGGAAAAGAGCCTGTCCCTCCATATCATGGACCATTAAATACCACTCTATTGTTCTGCCCGTGTTCACTTTGCCCAAGTGAATGTAAACCTCCCCAATGGGTCCTCCAGCACCAGAATTAATTTCAGGCTTTCTTGGAGCATCTAGTTCACCTCCGCTAAGCATTGATGAGCAAAAGACTCAAATTGGGTCCACAGCCTCAGTTCCTTGAAGGCCATCAGTCATGAGCTGATTCCGAAATGGAGTTCAGTTTTTGTTTTTTTCTTTTCAGTATCCCATGAGGGAAAAGGAGAGAAGTTTTTTCTGAGTTTTCCACTATAACTTTCTGTCCACATTAACATTATAAATCAACTTTTCCACTAGGCCAGCACAGTTTCTCAGGTACCAATTAAGGAGAATATTTGTAGCTCAGGGTTGAAATGAAGGGTCCTTGATGGTCTCAGAGCTTGGCTGTTTTCTTGCTGATGTTTCATTACCCAAATAGTTCACATTATTAGGATGCTACCTAGTTTTGGTAGTGAAACATCTGCAAGGAAACAAGCAAGCTCAGAGAACACCAAGGATGCCTCAGTTTCTAAGGTTTTGTCCCTCCTTACATTTTATGTTCTTTATCATCTTCCTGATGAAGAGTTCTGGAAAGACGGAGAAGCTTCCCTCTTCACTGATAAAAGCAAAGATTTTAAGATTGTAAGTATCACTATGACAAATATCTCTAAAAGTAGATTCTGAACCAAAAACAAAACAAATAATTATTTACATCTTTATTACCAAGAGAAACTTACAAAATCTCTACAGAAAGCTCATATGGATTTTTTTGAAAGTCTTGGACACTGGATAAAAGAATAGTTACCAAGAGCAAACTTCCACCAATAATGAGGTCACCAGACTTGCAATAATCACATATTTCCTGATTCTGGAAAGGATTTGTCAACACACATTTGGTTGCCATCCTCTTAGCAGAAGTTGGAGGCAGGATCCAGAAGAGTAACAGCAGAAAGAGGAGGTGAGTCAGCCCAGGCATTCTTGGCACCTTCCCTCCTAGATCAGAAATCAAGGTTTTTGCAGCTGTTGAACTGCAGGTAGCACTTGAAATCACATCTGAATTTCTTCACCATAGGTAGAGAGAGAGAGACCAAGACACCTGGATGGTCCCAGGGCAAATGTATAGCATCCACGCTTCCCCTTACCTGTGCTTGGGCTGTGACCAAAGATGAAACCAAGACCAGCTGAGTCTCACCAAAGCCAGGAGTTGCCTTTTCAGGAGGAGGAAACTCAGAGCATATTTTTAAAAGCATATTTTACCTCGTAATGTTTTTCTGGGTTGAAATCCATGGGGGTTACATAGAGAATTACTGTTATTCTGATAATTGCAGGGAAGACCAATATCTTACCAATGTTGCAATAGCTTCTCTTTATGCACCAGAAGTTTGTTGATCCACGGAGCAGATGGGCCTGAGGGTCAAAGTTCAGGTGGAATTTGGTCTCCCTAAAACTGAGCACCTGAACCCAAGATGGAGGCCGACCCATAGTTTGTTTGGATGGTGTGAATGAAGTAGGGTGGCACATGACAATCAGTTGTACCACAATAGGTGTGAACTATTTTACCAACATTTGCATTAATTCATTGGTTTATTTGAACTCCATGGCAGGAGTTTTAAAAATCAGGATGAAGGATCTCACAAGATCACTCTGAAGGAGGGCTGACAAACAACTACTTGGAACCAGAAATGCTCGTTTGGTCTCTTTATTTTGTGAAGGGGGTCTTGAGAGTTGTCACTCGGTGTGAAAAGATACCATCTCCCATGGTGAACATCTGGGCTAGTTGGAGTAATAGGAATGGGTTCATGGTGCTATGTTCTTCTCTCCTTCCTCTGAAGCTGATTCTAGTCAATGTTGATTATGAGGAAGAAAAGGAACACAAACAATTATTTTATTGGGACGATTAAGGAATGTGGCCAGGACTGCAGATGTGCTCCCAGAGAGAAAAAGGAGAAGAGAAGGTCGAGCGTATCACACTGTGTCTTGATAGACAAGGAAGTGGTTCTTGCAATGCTGTGGTCATTGTTCTTGTTAGGGGATTGATCTTGTGTGCAGAGATGACAGCACATAAGACTCAGCTTGCTGCTTCGACGACCAGCCCGGTTTTCTGCTGGCAGCGGGTTCTGGAGCCATAGCATGCATCAACTGTGGGTCAAGCACACTGCCTCTACAGCTGGAAACCATTCTCTCCCACCCCCGCAACAACAAAGGGCAGTGAGTGGAAGGTGGCTGACAGGTTTCTGGCTGTAGATGCCTTGCCCCCTGCCTCGCCTCACCTCAGCCTGTGGGACAAGCCTTCCACCCATTGCCTTACCCATCAGAAACCCCTGGATTCCATCCCCAACCCCACCATAACCCACAGGCAGCATCCATACGAGTGACATTGAGCAGGACATATGCCCAGTCGATTGTGACTATTTTGCCACACCTCTTTCCCTGGCCATGCCCTCCCCCTCCCCTAGCCCATGGAGGACAACCCCAATGCTGATCTGGCTGTCAATAAAATTGAGTTTGACACCCCTGGTCTACTCCATCACTGTATTTGAAGGAGCCCCCTTACCTATGGGACCTTGAAGAGGCTGAAGATGGAGGGCCTCCACCTTGAGGATTTGGGATTGTCACCCCCAATGAGAGAAAGAGCAGGGAGTCCTGCCTATCACATTTGTAACCTGGAATCATTTTTTTCGAGTGGAGAGCAGGGAGGGGCTGATTGTGGAAATCTTCAACTCAACCTAGTGATTGACCTAGATGAGGAAGCCAGGGGGGATGTTGGGCAGGAGATCCAGATCCTTGTTGAACCAGCTGACTGAAAACACCAAGGCTGGAACTGCTGGTAATTCTTGGGTATGGGCCACTAAGGAGAAAATCATTGGGGAACATTACAGGAAAGATGGGTGTGTGTGTATGTGAGATGGAGTTTGCCTTGACCCTATTTTTGTATTTTGTTTGGAGCAGCAATTCTGAGGTACAAATGGGTTTTCTTTTTTACAGTTGTCCCTTCATTAAATTTGAACATCTTTGTCAGGAAACAAGCAAGCTCAGAGAACAACAAAAATGCCTCAGTTTCTAAGGTGTTGTCCCACCTTACATTTGAAGTTGTTTATCATCTTCCTGATGAAGAGTTGTGGAAAAACTGAGAAATCTTGCCTGTCTTTTAAACTTAGCTCTTCATTGAGAAAAACAAAGATTTGAACTAAAGAGACTGCAAGTATCATTTGAACAAATATTTTTAAAAGGAATCACTGAATCCAAAACAAATCAAATACCAAGACAAACTTATAAAATCTTGAAAAGAAGCTGATATGGGTGTGTTTTTTTTAAAGTCTTAGATACTGGATGAAACTATAGCTACTAGGAGCAAACTTCCACCAATAATGAAGTCACCATTTGGTTGATTTGGTTATCACTCCCCTGTCATGGTCAGATCACTCGCTTCTCTGACTCGACTTCCCTGCCGCTACCCCCCATCGCGGGGAGGCGGAACCAGAAGATCTTAGATGGTTCCACCCCAGGTGACTGATGGAACCTGATAGGTTCCAGATGGAGCTTGGGCCACTTCCTGTAGCCCTGACCCGCTCCCGGATGGAGGACCTGGTGGCCACATGGAATAGTGCGGCGACCGGGGCCTTGGACCGGGTTGCGCCTTTGCGGCCTTTCCGGTGGCAGCGAACCACCCTGGCCCCTTGGTTTACCGAGGAGCTGAGGGTGATGAAGCGCCACAAGAGACGCCTAGAGAGCAGATGGAGATCCTCTCGCGCCGAATCTGACCGAACACAGGTAAGAGCCCATTTACGGACCTACCTTGTGGCACAAAGGGTGGCTAAACGTCGATATTATGCCACTCTTATTGCGTCCGCAGAAAACCGCCCTGCCGCCCTGTTTCGGGTGACCCGCTCCCTCCTCTCACAGAGGCCATGGGAAGCCCGTTTGTAGGGTAGGGCAGAGGAATTTGGGGAATATCTGCAGGACAAAATTGCTCAGATCTGGAGTGAATGGGTCTCCTTTAGTGATGTAGGGGAGACACCGGAGGCGAGTTTTGAGGTACCTCTCTGGGAGGAGTTTGGCTCTGTTGCCGCCGAGGATATGGACAGGTTACGTGGGCGACTGCGGGCCACCACATGTTTATTGGACCTGTGTCACACCTGGCTTGCACTGGCAGCCTGGGAGGTTACACGAGACTGGCTCCTGGGACTGGTGAACGCCTCGCTGAGGGAGGGGTTCCTACCAGCCACCTTGAAAGAGGCGGTGGTGAGGCCCCTACTTAAGAGGCCTTCTCTGGACCCAGCAGAGTTAGCAAATTATCGTCCTGTCTCCAACCTTCCCTTTCTAGCGAAGGTTGTTGAGAGTGTGGTGGCGCAACAGTTCGCTCGACACCTGGAGGAAATTGCTTATCTAGACCTGCGCCAGTCCGGTTTCCGGCCCGGTCACAGCTATGAGACGGCTTTGGTCGTGTTGGTGGATGATCTCTGGAGGGCGAAAGATGGGGGTTGCTCCTCCATCCTAGTCCTGTTCGATCTCTCAGCGGCTTTCGATACCATCGACCATGGTATCTTATTGCGTCGACTGCAGGGGATGGGGGTGAGGGGCACCGTGTTGCGGTGGTTCTCCTCCTTCCTCTCCGGTCGGTCGCAATGTGTGTTGACAGGGGAGCAGAGGTTGGCCCTGAGGCCGCTCACGTGTGGAGTGCCACAGGGGTCGGTCCTCTCACCTCTCCTGTTCAACACATACATGAAACCGCTGGGCGAGATCATTTGAGGCTTCGGGGTTGAGTGTCATCTGTATGCAGATGACACTCAGCTATACATCTCTACCCCGAACCACCCCAACGAAGCCGTCGAGGTGATGTCCCGGTGTCTGGAAGCCGTCCGGGTCTGGATGGGTGACAACAGACTCAAGCTCAACCCTTCCAAGACGGAGCGGCTGTGGCTACCGGCGCCCCGCTTTAGCCAGTGTGTTCCATCTCTGGCCATTGGGGGGGGAACTATTGCCCCCGGTGGATAGGGCGCGCAATTTGGGCGTCCTCCTAGATTCCCGGCTGGCGCTGGATGATCATGTGACAGCTGTGGCTAGGGGGGGCGTTCCACCAGGTCCGCCTGGTGCGACAATTGCGCCCCCTACTAGAGCGGGATGCCCTTCGCACAGTCACTCAGGCCCTGGTGACTTCCCGTCTTGATTACTGCAATGCTCCCTACATGGGGCTCCCCTTGAGATGCACCCGTAGGCTCCAGCTGGTTCAGAATGCAGCCGTGCGGACAATTATGGGGAGTACTAGGTACTCCCATGAAACACCGTTCCTGCGCGAGCTGCACTGGCTGCCTGTGGCTTTTCGGGTGCGTTTCAAGGTGTTGATTGTCATCTTTAAAGCGCTCCATGGCTCGGGACCTAGTTATCTGCGGGATCGCATCCTACCCCATACATCCCTACGACCAATCCGCTCTCACGGAGAGGGACTCCTCCAGGTACCTTCCGCTAAGCAATGCAGGCGGGCGGTGCCCAGGAGTAGGGCCTTCTCTGTGATGGGCCCAACCCTCTGGAACGACCTCCCCCCCCCGATATTAGAACTACCGTTGATCTCCGCTCCTTCCGTAAGAAACTCAAGACTCACCTGTTCCGACTAGCCGGCCTGGCCCAATTGTAATCATAAGTAACATTTATTACTGACCTCCCTGGATGGCTTTTTAAATTTTAAATTTTGGGGTTTTAATTGGTTTTGGATTGTTTTTAACTATTATTTAGTTTGGGCTAATATACAGACTGTATGTTTACGTTGTTTGTCTGGGTTTTCGTGTTGTGCTTTGTTGTTTTATATATGTACTGTCTGTACACCGCCCCGAGTCCCTGCGGGGAGAGGGGGCGGTTTATAAATTTAATAAACTCAAACTCAAACTCAAACCAGACTTGCAATGATCCCATTTTTTTTTCTGATTCAGGAAAGGATTTGTGAAGACACATTTGGTTAGCATCCTCCTAGCAGAAGTTGGAGGCAGGAGCCAGAAGAGCAACAGCAGCAGGAGGAGGTGAGACAGTCCAGCCATTCTTGACACCTTCACTCTTAGATGAGAAATCACGTTTTGTGCAGTGGTTGAACTGCAGGTAGCACTTGAAATCACACCAGAGTTTCAGCACCATAGAGAGAATCCATGCCACCTGGATGGTCCCAGGACAAATTTATATCATCCATGCTTCCCCTTACCTGTGCTTGGGCTGTGATCAAAGAGAAAACCAAGACTGACATGCTTTCAAGAGTGTTGTTGTTGTTGTGATGATGATGATGATGATGATTTACAGTATACCACTCTGGAAAAGAAGTGAGTTCTTTTTAAACAATTTCTACCATCACATTCCCTCCAAATTAATATTATACCTCAAAACTTGACTGGCAGCATATTTTCTTCTGGATGCTTTGGACCTGCCCCTTTCCATGATCTCCTCCTCCCGGGTCCCATTCTAACCCCACCAGCCCTTATGTTAGCAAGGCTGGCATCGGTTGTGGCTGGGACAGGCCAGTGTCTCAGGGCAGAGGGCAGATTGCACATCTCCCTAAGCAGCCAAGCCAAGTCAGTAACAACAAGGGTCAGAAGAAGTGCCAGCAAGAGTGAGGCACCAGAGAATCAACCCCAACCCTTTCTCCCTCCCCTGCCATCACTCTTGCCTTCTGAGGCCAGGCAAGGAGGACCTGGGAGGGGCAGCGAAAGGGGTGGGGCCAGCCAGTGTTGGTATTACCCGACAGGGAGCCACGGCAGAGGGCACAAGGAGCCACATGCGGCTCTGTAGCCATGGGTTGCCGACACTCAGTCTAGATCCTTCCTCAGTCAGGATTCAGGTCTGGATATGGGGAGAAAATGGTATCAGTTGCCCTTTTTTATTATTATTATTTACTTTTAGACAAACATAAAACAAACAAACTTGAACACACACAAAATAAAAACCCTTCTCGAATTACTTGCAGTGTGTCGATTGGTTACAAAACATTTGTGCATTCTCACAGTAGTCTTCACTTGCAACATACATAAAGACTCATATGATCAATCTAATATATACGTATGCAATTGTTATGGTTATTAGACATTCATTTGACTATAGCTATTATTACATCCTTTTTATGTAAAATACTCTAAATTTAAAATAAATTTATATTACGGCATTTCATTACCTCATCCTGAAATCATCCAATAGTATTACATCTTTATAGTCTATTCTATATAGAATTGTTTATCTTTTATAACAAAGCTTTTCAACATCCTCTCCATAGTCCTCACTTACAATTTGTATAAAATTTCATATTATCCATCTAGTGTATATATGCATTATTTACCATTGTTAATCATTTATTTAGCTATAACTATTATTACTTTATTTTATACATAATACTCTAAATATAACTAAATATAACTTAATTTTTATTCTAACATTTCATTTCATCTTCCTGTATCCTTCCAATAGTAGTGCAGTCCTATATCTCTTGCCATTTGTGGTATTTGCATTCTAATTGTTTTCTTGATAAGTCTTATGTGGACTTCTCTTGGCACCTTGTTGTTCATTGCATATCTTGTAAAGATTTGAAACTCTCCATCTGTTCCTTCCATCCACTTGCCTTTAGTTATCACTGATGCTTCTGCCAAAATTTCTCTCATTGTTTCTGCCACATTTTCTCCCTTTTCTTCTTCTATGTTTTGAAGTTTGAGATGAAGTTCCAGTTCATTAATCACTCCTTTCAACATTCTACTCCTGTCATTTCCAACCACGCTTGATTTACTGTCAATATCAACAATTTTCTTATCACTTTGTTCATATTTTTCTTCAATTTTTTGAACTCTATCCTCAAATTTCATCATCATTTTGTAAATATTCTCAACTCTTCCCTCTATTTTTTCTGTTTTTGTTCTATGTTCTCCATTCTCTTTTCAATGTTTTCTTAACTTATTTGTACTTTTTGAATTTCTATCATAATGATATGCAACGTTAATTCTTTTTCTTTTTCAACAAGAAGAAAAATTTTACAAGTTGCTTCATACCAAATTCATACAATGGAATTATAGATCGTGTATATTACTGGGTGATTGGAATGGAGTATTGGACACCATGAAGGACAAGAAGAGACTTTTGCAAAATACTCAAACATGAGGAAGATTGCCTAAGCCTTTTTTTGACATGATAGATGATATGGAATTGAGAGATATTTGGTGAGAACGGAATCTTAAAGAACGGGACTTTACATTTTTTTTCCAATAGGCATCAATCCTTCTCTAGAATTGATTTTATACTAATTACAAATGATTTCCTTTCCAGGGTGAAGAAGACGAAGATATGCCCGAGAACTCTAACAGATCATAATCAGGTTTGGATGAAATTGGAATATGGAGAGGGATCTAGAAGGTCTTGGAGGTTAAATGAAAATTTATTTAGATATGAGAGAAATGTTACAGAATGCAAAAAACTATTGAAAGAATATTTTGCTTTTAACATGCATAATGGGACATCAATGGAAATGGTTTGGGACACAAGTAAAGCATATATGAGAGGTGTTTTAATAAACTTAAATAACCTATATAGATGTAGACAGGGAGAAAAATGAAGGGAATTGGAAGAAGAGATAAAAAAGAAAGAGCAGGTGCTAATATCTAACCCAGATGATAAGAAGACAAAGGAAGCAATCACTTTACTGTGAGGGCAGTTTAAGATGTTGATGTCAGATCAAGTAGCCACTGCTTATAGCAAGCATTTGCGGATGACTTGGTTGTAACTTTAACCCAACCGGGCAAATCAGCTATAGGTTTAATGAATATAATTAATCAATATGGTCAAGTATCTGGGTTTAAAATAAATCTAGGGAAAACAAAGATGATAGTTAAAAATATGACCAGAAAACAAAAAGAAGAATTAGAAAGAGTAACAGAATGTGAGATAGTAAAAAAGGTTAAATATTTAGGAGTTCATATTACAACCTCAAGTGGGAAATTATATGTATAATTATGAACAATTATGGCATAAAATACAGATAGAAATGACTAAATGGAAAGAACTACAATTGTCTTTGTTGGGAAGGATAGCAGCAGTAAAAATGAACGTTTTGCCCAAGTTTCTATTTCTTTTTCAAATGATACCAATACTCAAAAAAAAAAAAAGCAAATTTGGAAGAATGGCAAAAGGGTATTAATAATTTTGTTTGGGCAGGGAAGAAACCAAGAATAAAACTTAAAATAATGCAAGATATACGTGAAAGGGGAGGTTTGAAAATGCCCAACTTAAAATTATACTATGAAGCAGCAGTTTTATCAACAATTAGCAATTGGATTAACTTAACAGAGGATAGAATACTGAATATTGAGGGATATGATTTGGTATATGGTTGGCATGCTTACTTAATATATGATAAGAAGGTGGACAAGATTTTTAAAAGCCATATTTTAAAGAATGCTGTACTGCGTTTCTGGAAAAAATATCAATATAAGTTAAATGATAAGATACCTATGTGGGTAGTGCCCAGACACGCAATAAAGAATATAAGTATAGAACAAAAACCGGATGTAATTACATATAGAGAGCTTCTTAACGTAGAAAGAGGTGTATTACAGCTAAAGCCTTTGAATGTACTAAGGGAGGAAAGGGTAATTCAAATCTGGTTTCAGTATGGACAGTTACAGGCAAGATGGAAAAAAGATCAGAAAATTGGTATCATGCAAAATGAGGATAATTTGGTAAAACAAATTAGGGACCAGGGTCAAATGCATATAAAAAGGTTGTATAATATACTGATAGAAATAGATTCTGAAACAGAGTTAGTTAAAGATTGTATGACAAAATAGGCACAAAACTTGGAAGAACCAATAATGATGGAAACATGGGAAAAGATTTGGGTAAGAAATGTAAAATTTACGCAAGCTCAAAATTTGAGAGAGAATTTCTATAAAATGTTTTATAGATGGCATTTAGATCCTAAGAAGTTAGCTTGTATGCATCTGAATTTACAACATAAATGTTGGAGATGTGACTGTGCTGACGCTACGTATTACAATATATGGTGGACTTGCAAAAAAGTTAAAGCATTTTGGATAAAAATATGGTGGATTATTCAAAATATTCTTAAAAAAAGGATAAAGTTCACCCCCCCCCCAGTTGTTTTTGTTAGGGATAATTACAGACTGTACAGTTATAGAGACTAATTTGATTCTAAATTTAACAACGGCAGCAAGATTGCTGGTGGCGCAATACTGGAATAAGGAAGAGTTGCCTACTATTCAAGAATGGACGTTAAAAGTAGTAAACTTAGTAGAGATGGCTAAAATCTCAGCATATCTCAAGGACCACTCAGATGAGAAATACAAGTCGGAATGGAGACGATGGATTGAATATATTCAAAATAAATATCGGACTAAGAAATTCCAATTAGCTTATGAGTGAAAGAACAAGGACTGGTATAATTTATCTAAAGTTAGCTTAACAAAAGAAGAGTTAAAGTACAAGAGGAGGAAGATGTTAAAGTTAGTTAGCTTATGTTAGCGTATGATTGTTAAATGTTTATACCCTGTATTTTGCTCTGGGAGGTTGGGGGGAGGGAGGGTTGGAGGGGGGGTGGGATTGGGGTGGAGGGAGGGGAAGGGGATACATTTGTAAAATCTATTAAAACTCTTTAATAAAAAAAATCTTTTTCTTCTCCATGTTGCGCCATTCTTTCAGGTTATAAACACTTCCACTAAAACATCCAAGGCTTTTTTGTTAAGTTTCAAACAAGTTCACTATAATCTTTCAAGTCAAGGCTTTTGCTTCACTACAGTCCAGCTATTGATAGTACTCCAGAAGAGCACCAGTATAAACAATCCATACTCCTCCCACTATCCCTTTCAATAAACAAAATCAGGAGTCTTGAAGTATAAGATATGAGTCAGATGTTCAAAGGAACTAAGAAAAAAGTTATGTTTCCAAGCCTCCAGCCTTTAGGTGGCAGTATTACTTCTTTTTCCTCTGCTTTTACCCCTCTCTTTAAATTCCAAGCTTAAGAAAAAAAAGTGTTTAAAAGCAAACAATCCAGCCAAGCATTGTAAAAAGAAGAGAAAGAAAATCATAATCACCAATATGAAAAAAGAAGAAAAATAGAAGAAGAGGGGGAAAAAGAAACCAGTCTAATTTGAAAAGTAAGAGACCATCCATTTTAAAAAAACAAAATTAAAAAAAGATAACACACTAAATTTAATTCAGACTTAATTCGCCACTTGCTCTCTTCTGTCTTCAATTTTAATTTTACTCCAAGTCTTTTTGGGTGTTCTCTTTTCTAATAGTAAAATTTATCTCACCCTTCCACACACTCTCTCTCCTTCTTTTCTTCCATTCAGGGGCTGTCCCAACCTTCTGCAGCTTCAATGGCTTCTTCTCTTTTGCCGGAAAAAAGAGCTTCTCCTGGATCAATCAGGGATTTTGCGATGACCCTGAGATCAGCAGGATGTGCCCTTCTCTATCGCTGTCTCTATGGGATGGTTTAGGTCCAAAAGGACCATCCAGCAGCAGAGATATCGACAGTGCTTCAAGATTGCATGTCGTGTCATCGCAACGTCAAGCCCTGCCTCCATCAGTTGCCCTTTTAAATGCTGATTCTCAGAAGTGAGATTGCATACTGCACTCTGCATACTGCATCCATCCTGGCTCCATTTGACCTCTCAGTGGGCATTTAATATCACTATCGACCGCAGTCTCCTTCTTTTGGTTCCAGGAAATGGGAGTAGGCAGCCCTGTAATGAGCTGGTCTTTTCCTTTCTACAAGGCAGATAATAGTCTTGAACTGGGAGTGAGAGGTCCTTAGCCCCCTAACTCTGATGGTGTATTGAAAAAATAATAATAAGGAACTGAGCACCATCTCAGGGATCTATGGAACCAAAAGTGCTTAAAAAACTGAAAATGAACCCAAGATGGATACTGTGTTTCCCCGAAAATCCAAACTGTCCTGAAACTAAGGCCTTGCCACATTTTTCGGGTGGGCAAAAATATAAGGCCCCTCCTGAAAATAAGGCCCCTGGACAACCCCCCATTCTGCCAGGCAGAGCACCGCTCACCGACCTAGCGGTATCTCAAAGGCACCAAGCCACGGGAGCCAGGGGGAAGGTCCTCACATTGCTTGGCACCTTTGGGATAGTGCTAGGTTGGGGAGTGGCATTCTGCCTGACCAGAGAGGGGAGTTACTGGGCAGCTGCACCCTGCAAGTGGGCTCCCAAAGAGCCAGGCACACCTTAGTGGTGAAGCAGCCATGAGGTGACCATGCTCACGAGCAACTGCCCGGCAAACCCCTCTCCAGCCAGGCAGAGCGGATTCACTGACCTAGGGGGTATCTCGAATATGCCAAGCCACGTGGCCCTCTGCCCGCCCCCAGCTCCTGTGGCTTGGCATATTCGAGATACCCCCTAGGTCAGTGCATGGAGCTCTGCCCGGCTAGAGAGGGTGGTTGCGCAAGGGCCTGTTCCGCCCCCAGCTCGCAGGCCTCCCAGCTTCATGGCAGCTGACCCACAACCATAGAGCGCACTTCTAGAGTGGCTGCTGCTGGAAGAATTGGAAGCCGAATTCCGGAGTTTGGCAGCCGGAGAAGTTATGCTCGGAGCGCAGTGGCAGAGGCAGTGGCAGTGGTGGCAGTGCTGTAGCCCTGCAGGAAGAGCTGGGCCAGGGCATGGTGAGGCTGGGAGGCTTGCGAGCTGGGGACGGAACAGATGCTTGCGCAACCACCCTCTCCAGCTGGGCAGAACTCCATGCACTGACCTAGGGGGTATCCCGAATCTACCAAGCCGCGGGAGCTGGGGGATGGGCAGAGTGCCTCTTTCAGACAATCCACTTTGCCAGGTTCAGCACTATGGTGAACAGGTTATTCTGAAGATCATTTGAAGATGGAGATGTCAATGTGGATATTTAATGATACATGATCATTGAATAGACCTTCTCAAGTATTTGTCTTTTCTCTTTCAGAAGGTGCCCTTTGCCAGGTGTGGCATGAAGAGGTGCCAGGAAGGAGAGAGGAGAAGAGTTCCAGAGGGCTAGCAGGTTAGCTGTTACCAATGTGTCCAGAAAGAACCATTTCTAATCAGACAGGTAGAGCAGACTTCAAATGTAAATCTTCCAGGATCAAGGAAGAAATTAATTATTATTTTTTGCTATTGTTGTCATTTTTATAAGGTTGACAGGCACTTATCCTTTTTAATGGAACTCTTCAGTTTACAGTTCTAAACTGCCCTGATCCTCAACAATTCCATGCAGGATAGTTTTAGGGCATAATATATGAATCTCCAAGCTGCATTTCCACTCCTATGCAAACATCCATTTGGGAAAACCAACTTCCAATCTTTTCTGAGGAAATCTATGTTTTAATGTTTTTAGTGTGTGCTTCTGGAATGGTGAAGTGGCCTAGAGGTGGAGCTCTTGCCTCACAATCAGGAGGCTGTGAGTTCGATCCTAGGTAGAGACAGACATTTCTCTCTCTGGCCACAATGAGTAAATATCTGCTGTGAATTCTGCATTGGTGACAGGAAGGGCATCTGGCCAATAAACTCTCAGCTCTATTCATTGCCCCAGCTCTACCCACTCCATGATACAAGGGATTACAGGGTCATTAAAGGACACACACACACATCAGAATGTGCTTCTCCTGTCAGCTGTATCAAACTCAGAAGAAACAGACCAGTCAGGGAAAGAGGAGATCCACGCATCTATCTCTCTTTGAAAGAGTAGAAGGGAGAAAAAAAAGTCAGAATGAACAGATTTGAAGCACATAGCAGAGAGGTTAAGGCAGGGTAATGTACATGTAAACAAAACAGCAGCTTTGCTGGATAAAAGGTCTATTGATCTTCTGTGGGCTCCATTATAAAGTGAGGGTGGGGAAGCAGGCAGCAATCTCAGACAAAAAGCCACATTACTCATGGAAGAGCACAATGAATGGACAGCTGGAACTGAACAAATCTTTTTCTCTAGCTGCTCTATCCCCAGGATCATCATAAACAAAGGGTGATTTGCTCTTTTTGATGGTCCATACTTTGTTCAGTGGGTTCTTTCATCACTCTCTTTGCAGGAAGGTCAGCAGCAGAAAGGCAACAGGTGTATTAATTTATTTATTTGTTTATTTATTTATTAAACTTCTAGACCGCACCCTCTCCCCGAAGGGACTCATCATCCTTGCAGGAGGGATATTGTGCATAATAGTTGCTCAAGAAATCCTTAGACAAAGACTTTTAATTTCAGATGCAGGTCACTGTGAATCCTGCCCAGAAGACCAATTTCCCAACAAGAACAAGGAACAATGCATTACCAAGAAGATCCACTTCCTTGCCTATCAAGACACCCTGGGATACATCTTAGTTTTTTTTTCTCTGTTCCTCTCGATGATCACATCTGCAGTCCTGGTGATTTTCTATAAATATCATGACACACCAATTGTCAAGGCCAACAACCGAGATCTCACCTACATCCTCCTGGTCTCCAGTGGTGTTTTTAGCTAGGAAATTCCCTGATAGTTTTAATGAAGCCAAGTTCATTACTTTTAGCATGCTGGTCTTTTGCAGTGTTTGGATCTCCTTCCTCCCCACCTACCTGAGCACCAAAGGGAAGTCCATGGTGGCTGTGGAGATCTTCTCCATTTTGGACTGTGGAGCTGCTCTTTTGGCTTGTATCTTTCCCCCCAAATGCTACATTATTCTGCTGAGGCCCAATCTAAATTGTAGAGAAAATATAGTCAGAAGCAAAAATTTATAATCAATGTACATATTGCCTCATTTATATTTGTCTTTGTGGCATGTTTAGAATGTGATATTTTTTCTAATATAAGTGATGACATGAAGGAGGAATTAACATAAAAGAATTCATTATGACATTCTGCACCTATTGTCAGTTTTTTGTTTTTCATTTTTTCAAAGTGCCCTTAATGAGGTTCAATTCCCTGTATTGAAGGAAAACTAGTTATTAAAATGTGCTTATTCTTTCCCATATTTCTAAGTTTATATGGCAAGGGAAAAAAACCCAAAATGAGATACAAACTACTACAAGATGCTAAGGAAAAGGTGGGGTTGGGTTTTCCATACCTGAAATTGTATCTTGAGGCATGTTGTCTGGCCTGGTTAAAAGAGGGGGGGTGAACCTCCAGAATAAGAGGCTACATGAATTAGAGGGCGACGAATTAAGGTTTAGATGTCACAGTTATTTATGGTATGATAAAGTTAAAGTTAACGCTGATTTTAATAATCACTTTGCTAGAATTGCCATACTAAGAGTTTGGAATAGATATAAAACATGGTTCTGTATGAAGTTTCCTCTTTGTATGCCCCCCCCCCCAAGCTTTTTAAGAAAAGAAATGGGAGCGAAGCCAAACGTTGGATCAAGAGAGGTTGCATGCAAGTGATCCCATCCAAGGCCTCAGTAGCTTTCCTATTCCAGGTAGTGGCCAAGCTTCAGCAGATTTCGATTTCGATTTATTTCGATTTTTATACCGCCCCCTCTCCCCAAAGGGAGTCGGGGCGGTGTACAGTCAAATAAAAATTAAATTGAAAATACAAACATACAAACATAAAAACATAGAAGAGGAGGCAATACGACACTGTACAAAGTAAAATAGATAAAAACAATATTTGAACAATCCTAAAAATACCCAATTAAAATTACCCAGTTAAAATATATCTGCCAGGAGGTGTAATAAGGTTATGAATGGTCCAGGCCGGCTAAACGGAACAGGTGAGTCTTCAGCTTTCGTCGAAAGGAGGGGAAGTCGGTGGTGGTTCTGATATCGGGGGGGGGAGGTCATTCCAGAGGGTTGGGCCCATCACAGAGAAGGCTCTATTCCTAGGTGCCGCCCATTGGCATTGCTTAGTGGACGGCACCCGGAGGAGTCCCTCCCTGTGAGAGCGAATCGGTCGCAGGGAAGTGTGTGGTATGATGCGATCCCGCAAGTACCTAGGTCCTGAGCCATGGAGCGCTTTAAAGATGGTAATTAACACCTTGAAACGCACCCGAAAGACCACAGGCAGTCAGTGCAGCTCGCGCAGGAGCGGTGTTACGTGGGAGTACCTAGTACTCCCCAAGATAGCCCGCGCGGCTGCGTTCTGGACTAGCTGCAGTCTTCGAGCGTGTCCCAAGGGAAGCCCCATGTAGAGGGCATTGCAGTAGTCCAGCAGAGACGTCACCAGTGCATGCGTGACCGTGCGTAGGGCATCCCGGTCCAGTAGGGGGTGCAATTGGTGCACCAGGCGAACCTGGTGGAATGCCCCCCTTGCCACGGCTGCCACATGGTCATCCATTGACAGCCGGGCATCTAGGAGGACGCCCAAATTGCGCGCCCGTTCCACAGGGGGCAATTGCTCGCCCCCTATGGTCAGTGATGGAATCAACTGACTGAACTGGGATGCCGGTAGCCACAGCCACTCAGTCTTGGAGGGGTTGAGCTTGAGTCTGTTGTCCCCCATCCAGACCCCGACGGCTTCCAAACACCGGGTCATCACCTCGACAGCCTCGTTGGGGTGGTCTGGGGTGGAAATGTACAGCTGCGTATCATCAGCGTACAGGTGATACTCCACCCCAAAACCACGGATGATCTCCCCCAGCGGCTTCACATATGCGTTGAACAGAAGGGGCAAGAGGACCGACCCCTGAGGCACCCCACAAGTGGGTGGCCTCAGAGTTGACCTCTGCCCCCCTGCCAACACACATTGCGTCCGGTTGGAGAGGTAGGAGCCGAACCACCGCAGAACGGTGCCTCCAACTCCCATCCCCCCCAGCCGGCGCGATAGGATACCATGGTCGATGGTATCAAAAGCCGCCGAGAGATCTAATAGGACCAGGATAGAGGAACAACCCCTATCTCTGGCCCTCCAGAGATCATCGACCAACGCGACCAAGGCCGTCTCCGTGCTGTGTCCGGGCCGGAAGCCGGACTGGCGTGGGTCTAAATATTCGGATTCCTCAAGGTGTCGTGGAAACTGCTGTGCCACCACATTCTCTACAACCTTCGCTAAAAAGGGAAGGTTGGAGACTGGACGATAATTAGCTAGCTCCATCAGGTCAAGGGAAGGCCTCTTGAGTAAGGGCCTCACCACCGCCTCTTTCAAGGCCTCTTGAGTAAGGACCACTCGCTCAACGAGGCGTTCACCAAGCCCAGTTGCCAGCCTCGTGTCACTTCCCAGGATGCCAGTACCAACTAGGAGGGACACGGGTCCATTAAACATGTGGTCGGTCGCAGCCGTCCACGCAACCTATCCAAATCCTCGGGGGCAACAGAAGCAAACTCCTCCCAGAGTGGTCTCACAAGACTCACTGTTGGAGGCTCCTCTGGTCCACTGAAGGGGGCCCATCCGCTCCGGATCTGAGCGATTTTGTCCTGCAGATATACCCCAAACTCCTCTGCTCTGCCCTGTAAAGGGGCTTCCCACGTCCCCTGTGATAAGAGAGAGCGGGTCACCCAAAACAGGGCGGCAGGGCGGTTATCGGCGGATGCAATAAGAGTGGCACAATGTCTGTGTTTGGCCACTCTTAATGCCACAAGGTAAGTCCGTAAATAGTCTCTTACTTGTGTTCGGTCAGATTCGGAGCGTGAGGACCTCCACCTGCCCTCTAGGCATCTCCTATGGCGCTTCATCATCCTCAGGTCCTCGGTAAACCAAGGAGCCCGGGTGGGTCGTCGCCGCAGGAGAGGCCGCAAAGGCTCAACTCGGTCCAGGGCTCCAGCGGCCGCCCTATTCCAGGCGGCCACTAGGTTCTCGGAGCGAGAGCGGGTCAGGGCTACAGGGAATGGCCCAAGCTCCGTCTGGAACCTATCCGGTTCCATCAGGCGCCTGGGGCGGTACCAACTTGGACAGTTTGGTTCCGCCTCCTCGCGGTGGGGGGTAGCACCAGGGAAGTCCAGCCGGAGACATGAGTGATCTGACCATGACAGGGGAGTAATGGTTACATCCCCTCTTCCCAGATCACTCGCCCACTGTTCAGATACAAAAACAAGGTCCAGAGTGTGGCCACCTTCGTGTGTGGGGCCCTGAATTAATTGGGTCAGGTCCATGGCTGTCATGGAAGCCATGAACTCCCGAGCTACCTCGGATGCTTCCCCCGTCGACGGCAAGTTGAAATCCCCCATAACCACAAGCTTGGGGGTCTCAACTGCCGTCTCTGAGATCAGCTCGAGGAGCTCGGGCAGGGCTGCTGACGTATAGCGAGGAGCCAAGTATACAATCAGCAAGCCCCACTGCCTCCCTGGGCCCCATTTCACACCAAGGGACTCACATCTGGGTATCTGAGGTACAGTGAACTCCCTCGTCTCTAGACATTCCCGTATAACTACCGCCACCCCACCACCCTTACCCAGGGCCCGAGGCTGATGGAATGCACGGAAACCCGGTGGGCACATTTCCACGAGGGGTAAACCACCCTCATGGCCCAACCAGGTCTCTGTTATCCCTGCAAGCTCCAGCTCCCCCTCTGAGATCAACTCATTAATGAAGGGGGCCTTGTTGGTCACGGACCTTGCATTGCAGAGCATCAGCCTCAGGCCCTGGCTCTGTAGTTCCTGACCACCTAGATTGCGGGGGTTGGTACAAACGACCGGGTGTAACCAGCAACCACGGTCTCCCAACCGACGTTGTGGTCTTCCCCTGTCCTCGCATCCCCTCCTCCCCGCGACCGATGTAATAAGACAACCCTCTATTGGAACGTTCTTTCCCCTCCCCCCCTCCACCACACTCACTTCCCTCCTAGACTCACCTGTTCGCCTGGAACTGGCTCCCCTCCTGGACAGATTTCCCTCCCCCCCTACCCTAAAACCCTACCTGGAACCCCCTAAAAAAGATAAAAAACATTTCATTAAAAACCCCCTCAGCCTCCGTTTCTTCCACCTCTCGGGGTCTATGAACCCGTCATCAAGGCGGGCCCTTACCAACGTCAAGGGCCATGCCTGCGAGAGGGGGGTCTCCTGCAGGCGGAGCAGGTCTAGCCTCGTATAAATAATCGTCAGAATCTTAAAAACACGATGGGGTCAAGGTGTTATAGATGATAAATGGTCAGTCATAAAAAAAGGGGGGGAAGAGTTCTTAGATGTCCAAATGGTGGTCTGGGTGGAGGGGAGATGGTCCAAAGGGTAGTAGCCGCCCAGATGATCCTAGGTGGTCCTAGGTGGGTGGGAGTTCATGGAGAGAGTTTATAGATGGTAATCTGGAGTTCTTAAGGAATGGAGCAGAGCCTCAGGTAATGGAGCAGAGCCTCAGGTATAATCCCCAGTTCCCTTTGGAACCCCATCAGTCACTAAGAGTGGACTGGTCAAATAGATCCGGCCTCCCTGCAGAGGGGGGCAGCATAAAAGAATCTCAAAGTCATCAGGCCATGATCTGGCCAGGACAAAGAACACAAGGACAGCTCCCCCTCAGGTCAGGTTGGAAGTGGTCTGTTTTGAGTTGAGCCAAGAATGATAGTGGCCATGGTGAGATGCCTCTAAGGCCAGCCCCAGGGATGCCAAATGGACATCTCTAAAGACCATAAATCTGGGGAACCCCTCAGTCAACTGTGAAATGCCCTCCAGAGACTCAGACACGGAGGTTGCTGTGCAGCAGGAAGGGTGGTGCAGGAAGGGAGTCCTCCACATGAACGCGTGCAATGCAAGCACACACGTGCACATCGTGCGCATGTGTTTTACTCTCCAGCAACGCCTCCACGAGCCTCCGTGATGCTCCAGCTACTTGGTGGAGTGTCGCGCAGGTGCTGTATGGGCCGTACGCGGAAACGCCACAGAGTTTAAAGACAGGTAAGGACAATGGGTGGCCAGGTGGACCCTCCGGAGCACCATACCGGAACAGTACCCGGTGCTCCGGGCAGGCACCGGTATGCCCGTACCAAGATGTACCACCTGCAACCCACCACTGCAACAATCCCAACTGGTCCTGTGAATGCATCTTCAAGGAAAGAATTTCACACCTTGCAATTTGGGGAGCAGCATCCCAAAAGACCAAAAGAGACATCCAGCTGATAATTCCTACCCTTAAGCTACAGCAACAGAAATTTGAAAATCATGCCAAAATATTGCAGTTAATATCCTGAGATTCTTCCTCAAATTCCATTTCTGCCTTGTGCCTCTATTCCCAAGTAGTACTCAAATTATCTGACCAGACTACAGCAAAAGCCAAAATCCATCTTGTGTCCAGGGGTCACTTTCATGTAGGTCAACTACACGACTTCCCCAGGACTCCATCTGCTCTGTGAATTACAAGAAGAGACACAAACATGTTTTCCATTCTGCTGTATGAAGAGCAGCTGTTGCTAAGGGGATGGGACCATGGCTTTCCCCTGCAATTAACAGAAGAACAATAATGCTTCAAGTATCCCCTGTGGACACAAAGATCTTCCAGGATAAACCTTGCTTTTAAAAAATATCTCTGAGCTCATCAGCTTGGGGGACAGAACGTGTCACCTTAGCCTGTCTTGCAAAGAGCTCACTCCTGGGTTGGAAGAGAGTCTCATGCCTCTGTTTCCTCCATGGTCACGGCCCAAACACAGGTAAGAGGAAGCATTGTTGGTATAAATTTGTCCTGGTGCCATCCAGGTGGCACAGGTGGTGTCTGATCTGCTAAAGTTCCAGTGAGATTTCTGGGCAGGAGTCATACTGCTTCTGATGCTGATCCTCTTCTGGCTCCTGGCTCCAACTACAGCGAAGAGGCTGCAAACCATATGTGGGCTCAGGGATTATAATCCATTATGGGAAAGCTACTTTAGGCCTGGTGATCTCATTATTGGTGGGATTTTACCCTGGGGAATCATTGAAAAGTCTCCTCTCCAAGACTTTAATACACTGAATCATCTTTTATATCGTTTGTAAGTTTCAGCTGGAGGGGAAAGATGCAGATAATTGTTTTCTTTGCTTTAAATTCAGGGACTTTTTTCAGAAATCCTTCTTCTAGTGCATTGAACCGTCTTAGTGTAGTGCACATTTCGTGCTTTTCTCAACAAAATAGCAAGCTCTTAAAATAGGCTGGAACTCTCAATCTCTTTATCAGGAAGATGGTAACAACAAAAATGCAGAGGGAAACTGTGCTGGCCTAGTGAAGAAGTCAATTTATAGTCCTAACCTCACCAGAAACTAGTAGTGGTAGAAAATTCAAATAAAAGCTCAAAAATTTCAAGTGTTCAGGAGTTACAAAAATCCCTCTCAGTTTTGGAATAAGCATTGCTCAGGTATAATGGCCTGCAGTAAATCTATGAGGTGACCCTCACTGTAGTCCTGTGCTCAGCCATCTTTACCCCACCTGTAGAAGCTTCTCCAAGAGAGATCTTAAATAATTATTGTAAAAGGGGAGCATCTGAAAAGGATAAGAGCCACTGCAGCAAAGTAAATGTGGCAGGGATGAAGGAGAGTATAAAACAGCCCATGATATCTGTGGAAAGGCTTCTCTCCTTTCTCACAAAGTCATCCAAGTTTAGCCAAGGGAAATCCTTTAGAAAAAACCCAAACCCAATGAAATTTGGAAGTTTCTGCCCCCAAAAGTCCCCCAAACACTGAAGCAAATTCTACAGACATGCACAAGCTTTCCTGTAATGTTCGATAATTTTTTTCTCACGACAGATTTCTCATCAGTAACTACCAGCAGTTCCTTGCATTGATGTTTGCTGTCTCTGAGGTCAATAAGGATTTTCTGTTGCTCCCCAACATCACCCTTGGCTTCCACATCTATGGCCATTTCCAGAGGGAGATCGATATTTCCTTAGACAGCCTCTCCATGCTCTCCTCACGAGGCCAAGTGGTTCCAGGTTACAAATGTGACCAGCAGGACACTCTGCTGTCCGTCATTGGTGGTCTCAGTGCAAAAACCTCAAGGCTGATGGCCTCCATTTTCAGCATTTTTAAGGTCCCACAGGTAAGAGAGCTCTCTTGGATACAGTATGGGACAGACAAAGATCAAAAGTACATGCAATAGCCAAAGATGAAACTAAAAGTAGTTTTTTGTATGTGAGGGGGGATATAATGAGCTTGTGACTCTAAATTTATTAAAGGGTAGCCATCATTTTAGTGCCATTTAGTCTCTGTATCAGGTTGTTGGCTTCTTCTCTTCTCTTGTCTTCTGACCAATACAAGTGGCTAAGAAGGGAAGAAGATTAAGTTTGCCAGTCAAAGTGAGTCAGTCTCACTGCGAGGGCCATCAATCACACAATTGTAACTACTAAAGTCAGCACAAAACTTTTACTTTGTCTTCAAAAAAAGATTCTCATTTTCTCCAGCTCGGTGTTGGCTTTGAGTTCTCTCAAGGAGAGAGAAGAGTTTATCCTTCCTTCTTCCGGATGAATCCCAAGGAATCTCCTCAGTATGTGGGCTTAGTCCAGCTGCTCCTGTATTTCCAGTGGAACTGGGTTGGGCTTTTGGCCCCTGAAGATGACAGGGGAGAACGTTTCGTCTCAACTCTGACGCCAATGCTCCAGGAGAAGGAGATCTGCCTGGCCTTCATTCTAATGCTGAAACTGGATGATCTTCAAATCACTATGACCAAGTTTGTTCTCAATTTCCATACCTGGTCTAAAGCAGAAGTGTTCATTATGTTTGGAGACTTCACTATTAGGAGTGTAATAATGACGATACATTATTTTGGAAAACTCAGAAAAGTATCCTTAATTAAAGTTTATATCTTCACTTCGCATTGGAAAATTGGTGTGGAAGAATCTGAAGAAACATTGCAATTTATAAAGATTTTGAATGGGGTCTTGCATTTTAGGGACCACTCCCGGGATTTCTCAGAATTTAGCCACTTCCTCCTGTCTTTAGATCCCTTGAAACCCCAAGGAAATTTCTTTCTTCCTCTATGGTGGGAAGGGATCTTTGGCTGCAAGATTCATGAATCAGGAAAGACCCATCCAAAGGGGGAAAAACAGTGTACAGGAAAGGAGAATGTGCAGAATCTGCCCAATTACATTTTTGAAAAAAGAATGACAGGAGAAAGTTACAATATCTACAATGCCATTTATGCACTGGCATATGCTTTGCATGCAATGCATGGATCCAGAGCTCGACCAACCGTGATGAGGCTTAGAAAGAGGATCTCAGATGTCCAGTCATGGCAGGTAATTTCTGTGGCTTTTGACTTAGATCAGAAGCTCCCCCTATGAATTTCTTCTATTCCTGATTAAATGTCTGCAGACTCCCATACCAATTCATCTGAGGTCCTGTCCTATCTTTTAAGTTTACCATTTGTTGTGCTACTCAGCTTGCTGTGTGAAAACAGCTTCTGATTAATAAAGGATGGAAACTAATCAAGGAGAGAAGCAACCTAGAACTAAGGATACATTTCTTAATGAACGGTTTAACTTTAAATGTCATGGGTGCCTCATTGCTGGAGTCATTGAAGAAGAGACAGGATAGCCACTTGTCTAAAACTGTAGAGGGTCTGTTGCTTGAGCAGGGGGTTGGACTGGATTCTGTGGATACTGGATACTGTGATTCTGTTTCTATGACAACCACAGCACAGAGCAAGATTCAAAGTGGTCCTAATGGGTTCCTGGTCTGAAATTCATCAGAATTTTCTTCATCAAAGGCTGAAATGTTGGACCTCTCTGAATAGAGACCAGTCAGGTCAGATGCTTCCTTACACGTGGCCCAGTGGATCAAACCTGGTTCCTGCATTCTGCTGCCTTTGACAATGAACCAGAGAAAAGCAGTGGAATTTTCAATGGTTCTGATAGAAATCACTTATTCATTTCAAACATTCATTTATCAGTTAACAAGACCTTGGGCCAAAGTAATTGTTTGACAGTGCATGTAGCCAAGTATCACAAGAGGCAAATCCTAAAATTAAATTTAGATTGTGGAAGTAAAATTCTTTTTTTTAAAAAGTTTTTATTTTTAAACAAACATAGACAAACAAGACACGTAACATAAAAACATCTTCCATTACATACAGTGTGTAGACTGGTTGCAAGATTTTTCTGCATCCTTTCCATAGTCATCCCTTAAATTTTATATAAAGTCACATATTGTCAATCAAATATATTTATATACATTATTATTATAGTACTTCATTTGTTTGACTATCACTTTTATTTCTTCATTTTAAATGAGATATTCTAAATATGGATCATTTATACTATAATAATTCATTACATCATCTTCAACATGCCCAATAATAAAGTATTTTTAAATCTTATTTAAAATCATTCCATTATTTTGGATTGGTAACATTCTATAATAATTTCCAATTCCATGTTTTTTGTTTTTTGTTTTAATCTAACCACTGATAAAATAAATCCCATATCCTATAAAAGTGTTTATCTTCTTGTTCTCTAATTTCATATGTTAACTTACTCATTTCAGCACATTCCATTGCTCATATCATCAATCTAGCATATATGTACATAATTATTATGATTATTAAACATTCATTGAGTATAGCTATTATTACATCCTTTTTATGAGAAGCATACTAAATTTAAAGTGAATTTATAATTATGGCATTTCATTACATCATCCTGAACTCCTCCAATGGTGTTACATCTTTGTATTCTATTCTACATAGAATTGTTTATCTTTTATAAAAAGGCTTTTCTACATCATCTCCATAGTCCTCACTTACAGCTTATATAAAATTCTATATTATCAACCTATGATATATAAATGCCTTATTATCATTGTTAATCATTTATTTGACTATAACTATTATTACTTTATCTTATACATAATACTCAGTTTAACTAAGTTTAACTTAATTTTATGGTGACATTTCATTTCATCATACTGGCACCGAGAGAATTCACTGTGTCGCAGATATCTGGGTGTGAGTCTCTGGGCGTGAGATGGGGCCCAGGGAGACAGTTGGGCCTGTTGATAGTATACTTGGCTCCCCGCTATACATCAACGGCCCTGCCCGGACTCCTCGAGCGGATCGCTGAGATGGCGGTTGAGACCCCCAAGCTATTAGTGATGGGGGATTTCAACCTGCCGTCGATGGGAGAAGCATCCGAGGTAGCCCGGGAATTCATGGCTTCCATGACAGCCATGGATCTGACTCAAGTAATTCGGGACCCCACACACGAAAGAGGCCACACACTGGACCTTGTGTTTGTCTCCCACCAGTGGACGAGTGATCTGGGAATAGGGGATATAGCCATCACGCCCCTGTCATGGTCAGATCACTCACTTCTCCAGCTGGACTTCCCTGGTGCTACCCCCCGCCGCGGGGAGGCGGAACCAGATTGTCCTAGATGGTTCCGCCCCAGGCGTCTGATGGAACCGGATAGGTTCCAGGCGGAGCTTGGGCCACCTCCTGCAGACCTGTCCCGCTCCCGGGCAGAGGACCTGGTAGCTGCATGGAATAATGCGGCTGCCGGAGCCTTAGACCGGGTTGCGCCTTTGCGGCCTCTCCTGTGGCAACGATCGACCTGGGCTCCCTAGTTTAACGGGGAGCTAAGGGCGATGAAACGCTACAGGAGACGCCTAGAGAGCAAGTGGAGATCCTCCCGTTCCGAATCTGACCGAACACAGGTAAGAGCCTACTTAAGGATCTACCTTGTGGCAATAAGAGTGACCAAATGCCGATATTGTGCCACCCTTATTGCGTCCGCAGAGAACTGCCCTGCCACCCTGTTTCGGGTGACCCGCTCCCTCCCGTCACAGGGGCAGCGGGATCCCCCCTTGCAGGGCAGGGCAGAGGAATTCGGGGAATACCTGCAGGATAAAATCGATCAGATCCAGAGGGAATGGATCCCCTTCAGTGCTCCAGGGGGGGCGTCCAAGGCGAGTCTTGAGAGACCACACTGAGAAGTGTTTGACCCTGTTGTCACCGAAGATTTGGACAGGTTGCGCGGGCGACTGCGAGCCACCACATGTTTACTGGACCCGTGTCCCTCCTGGCTTGTACTGGCATCCTGGGAGGGCTCACGAGGCTGGCTACTGGGGCTGGTGAACGCTTCGTTGAGTGAGGGCCTTCTACCAGCCACCTTGAAAGAGGCGGTGGTGAGGCCCCTGCTCAAGAAGCCTTCTCTGGACCCAACGGAGCTAGCAAATTATCGTCCTCTCTCCAACCTTCCTTTCTTAGCGAAGGTTGTTGAAAGTGTGGTGGCTCAGCAGTTCCCGCGTCACCTGGAGGAATCTGATTATCTAGACCCGCGCCAGTCCGGCTTCCGACCCGGACACAGCACGGAGACGGCCTTGGTCGCGTTGGTGGATGATCTCTGGAGGGCAAAGGATAGGGGTTGCTCCTCTGTCCTTGTCCTATTAGACCTCTCGGCGGCTTTCGATACCATCGACCTTGGTATCCTATTGCGCCGACTGGAGGGGTTGGGGGTAGGAGGCACCGTGTTGCGGTGGTTCCGCTCCTACCTCTCTGGCCAGATGCAATGCGTGTTGGCAGGAGAGCAGAGGTCGACCCCGAGGCCCCTTATTTGTGGTGTCCCGCAGGGGTCGGTCCTCTCGCCTCTCCTGTTCAACACATATATGAAGCCACTGGGCGAGATCATCTGTGGTTTTGGGGTGGGATACCACCTGTACGCTGACAACACGCAGCTGTACATTTCCACCCCAAAGAGGCCGTCGAAGTGATGTCCCGGTGTCTGGAAGCCGTGCGGGTCTGGATGGGGGACAACAGGCTCAAGCTCAACCCCTTCAAGACAGAGTGGCTGTGGCTTCCGGCTTCCCAGTTCAACCAGTACATCCCATCTCTGGCCATCGGGGACGAGCAATTAGCCCCGGTGGAACGGGCGCGCAATTTGGGCGTCCTCCTAGATGCCCGGCTGGCCATGGATGACCATGTGGCAGCTGTGGCGAGGGGGGCGTTCCACCAGGTTCACCTGGTGCGCCAATTGCTACCCCTTTTGGACCGGGATGCCCTGCGCACAGTCACTCACGCGCTGGTGACGTCCCGCCTGGACTACTGCAATGCTCTCTACATGGGGCTCCCCTTGAGGTGCACCCGGAGATTGCAGTTGGTCCAGAATGCAGCCGCGTGGGCAATTATGGGGAGAACGAGGTTCTCCCATACAACACCTCTCCTGCGCGAGCTGCACTGGCTTCCTGTGGCCTACCGGGTGCGCTTCAAGGTGTTAGTCACCATTTTTAAAGCGCTCCATGGCACAGGGCCTAGTTACCTGCGGGATCGCGTTCTGCCACACACATCCCTGCGACCCATTCGCTCGCACAGAGAGGGACTTCTCCGGGTGCCGTCCTCTAGAGAGTGTCAGAGGGCGGCACCCAGGAGTAGGGCCTTCTCTGTGATGGGCCCTACCCTTTGGAATGATCTCCCCACAGACATTAGGACAACAACTGACCTCCGCTCCTTCCGTATAAAACTTAAGACCCACCTGTTCCAACTAGCCGGCCTCGCTTAATTTAGAGCTTCTCCACCTCTTGGGCATTTTTAATTGTTAATTTTAATTTTTAAATTTTAACTATCATTGGGGTTTTAATTGTTCTAAAGTATTGTATTTATTTATTTAATGTTCCACCTCCTCCATACTGTATTGTATTGTTGTGACCGTTGCTCGTGTACGTCGCCCCAAGTCCCCTGGGGGAGAGGGGGCGACTAAGAAGTCAAATTAAATAAATAAATAAATAAATCCTGTATCCTTCTAGTAGTAATGCCGTCCAATATCTCTTACCATTTGAAAAATTTGTATTCTAAATGTTTTCTTGATAAGTCTTATGTGGACTTCTCTTGGCAGCTTGTTGTTCATGCATATTTTGTAAAGACTCAAAACCCTCCATCTGTTTCTTCCATCAGCTTGTCTTAGGTTATCACTGGTGCTTCTGCCAAAATTATGCTCATTGTTTCTGCCAAATTTTCTCCCCTTTCTTCATCTATGTGTCAGGCCTGTAATTCTGTTCCTTTTAGGATCTTTGGCCTGCCACATAATTAAAACATACATATTATGCTGTTTCATTGGTATAGTAGTTGGGAGGGGGGAATAGAAAGGAGTAGGATTGTGGAATGTATTGTTATGGATTTCTTAGAAGCTCAAGGTCGTCTTTTGTCTCCGCACCTCGACACCTGGCCGGAAGAAGAGGGGTGTACATGCCAGAGTGGAAGATGAAGATTGGACCATGTGATGAATTATGGGGTGTGGGGATAGATGATGAACTTTTAACTTGGGGAATTCACCGGATGTACCTTAGAGTTGAAATTTCACCAGCTTAATGCCAACATGCCTGTCTTATTAAATTGGAGTTTTAAGGACTACTTTGCCTTGGACAATGATTTAATTCTGCATGATATTTGGAACGCTGACATTATTTCAACTCTCCCATAAATTTTTTTCTTTCATCGGGGTACTGAATCCCAGTTCTGACCCAACCCTGGGCAGGACGAAATTTCAGTGAAGATGGAGGAGGGAAAGAATGCAGCAGAGAAAGCTAAGGATGATGGATCGCTTATTTTTGTCGAGACTATCTATGCACCTTCTAAAGAAATAGTTCAACAGGCAGAGGCGAGGGAAAAGGAACCGAAACCAAGATTTTCCTCACAGACGGAGTTAGACCTGCGAGAGGAAGTTTCGGGATTTATTGCTTCTCAGGAATGCCTGCTGGAAGGAGGGGGGCCCCCCAAGGGAACTCTGACAGACGGCTGGAGCATGGGGAGAAGAGCAAATGAATGGAGATCTCAGTCACTCTCACGCAGCCAGTCTTTGATGGGCCTTCAGGACCAATTCCGACGCCTAAATGTGAGTGAACAAAAACCCCTGGGGCCCCCAGAACCACCCGGGTGGAGGCTAGCAAAGCCCACATTATCCTTCCCCAGCAGAGAAACTGCTGCGCAGTGGAGCGGAGACCTTGGGTCTTTCCACACAGCCATCAGCGAATCAGCACCCTCCCCTCTTGGAGTGAAAAAAAGTTGGGAAGTAAAACTTAACCAGCCGAAAGGGGCCTGGAACACTTTCACCTCCCCCCCTCTGCAAAGCGATGGCTCTGGACCCATCAATCCAGCCAATTCAGGTTGGGCTTTCTTCCCGGGTCATGGATGGGCTCAATGCCAGTGGACGCCTGCCCCTTCCCAACCAATGGCGCCACCCCAAATAGCTGCTCAGAGGCAGAGCCAAGGAATGGGACCACCACCGGGCCCAGCCCCCCCACCAATGCCTCAGCAGGCTTTTGCCCAACCGATGGGTGTGGCCCCACAAAGAAGCTTACCACCCCAAGCAGCAGGCCAACAGGTTGCTCAGGTTCAACCACAAGCACCCCCTCCTCCTCCCACACCCCCAAGGTTCCGTGCAACCTATGATGGCAGCCGAGACAAACTAGCTTACTTTATGAATCGAGTGTTGGCATACGTTGACCAAGTAGGCCCACAATACCTGACGGATCGAGAACTGATCCAAGAAATAGCAGAGGGGATGAATGAAGGAGAGGCAGCACAATGGATAGCGGAACTCCATGAAGAAGCAGCTCCTGAGTTAGATGACATAACGGGGTTCATCCAACTGATGCGGGCCCGATTTTACGATGTGGCCCAACAGGTAGATGCTGAAGACCAGATCCAGGAATTACGACAGGGGGGTCGGCCGGTCAAAGAATTAGTTTGGGAATTCCGGAGAATAGCTGGAAGACTACGTTACTGGCCAGAGAGACTATTGGTCTATACGTTCAAAAAGGCCTTAGATCCCAAACTGAAACAAGCTTGTGCCGTAAGGGGGACCCCAGATCGTATCCAAGAATGGTACACCACTGCAATCATACTGGACCACGAGATTAATACCTATCCAAAGCCTGGTACCAGAACCCCTGAAAAAAAACCGTTAGCCCACCGAACGCAGAGGCAGCAAACTGAAAAGCTCCCGCCAACCCCTCGTTCCTGGGCCCCCAAAATAAAGTGCTACCGTTGTGGTCAGCTTGGCCACCGGGCATCGACATGCTGGGCTCCAGCCCCAGTTCCACAACCACGCCAACCACCTGCCAGCACAGTCAAGAAAACCCCCAGAAAACCCCCAGAAAAAAGTCGTCTGGCACAACAGCCAGCAGGGGCAGAGAGCGGAGCCACTGAAAACGCCCTGGACACTTCAGAGGAGGAAGGGGAAGGAAACCCAGAAGACGACCCAATGGTGAGTGCACCTATCCGCCCCTTCCAAATAAAAGCCAAACTCCAAATACCGAAAACGGGGGTAGAAGGGGAAGTTGGGGTGATTATAGATACCGGCTGCACCCGATGCTTAATCAGCATGTCAATAGTGGAGCAACTAGGTATACGCACCAGACCCCTGAAACAACCCATTCCGTTTGAGCAAGTGGATGGAACCCTAATTGGGGGAGCTCCGGCTACAAAGATCACTGAGTTAGTAAAACTGGTGATAGGCCGCCACTATGAGTTCCTCAGATTCATCGTGGCCCCTGGAATGCAGGAGTCAGTTATCCTAGGGCTTGCATGGTTGGACAAGTGGGAACCTACCATAAAGTGGGAGGATGGCGTTAGAAAGGTGACTATTGGACTTGGGCCGTTACCACCAGTGGAACCAAAAGGCCACCCAGGAACATTGGAACCTAACAGCCCAACCCATCCAGAACCTGCAGCAACCGCAGCAGACACTAAACTTCCGGGAATCCAACGAGTCCCAAAGATCTATTGGGATCTGGCGGAGGTGTTCAGTGAGGAAGACGGAAACTACCTTCCACCTCACCGCGCCACAGATTGTGCCATAGAGTTCAAACCTGGGGTAACCTTACCAAAGCCCAAAATGTACTCTATGACGCCTAAAGAGATGATAGAATTGAGGAAGTACATCGACACCAATTTGAAAAGAGGGTTTATTGAACCAGCAAAATCAAAAGTAGCAGCCCCAGTGCTCTTCAGGGAAAAGAAAGATGGGGGGGTTCGCCTCTGTGTGGACTTACGAGCTTTGAATGCGGTATGCGAAAAGAATACCTATCCCCTCCCTCTCATGAAAGATATGTTGAACCACTTGGCTAAGGGAAAGATCTTCACCAAGCTGGATTTGAGAGAGGCGTATTACCGTATACGAATCCGGAAAGGGGATGAGTGGAAGACCGCTTTTAATACTCCCTTAGGCAGCTTCCAATATAAAGTCATGCCTTTCGGACTACAAGGAGCACCCGCAGTATTCATGCAGTACATAAATGAAGTGCTACACGACCACCTGTACCGCGGAGTACTCGTTTATTTAGATGACATCTTGATCTTCTCTGAGACCATGGAAGAACATGTGAAACTGGTACGGCAAGTCCTGAAAAAACTTCTAGCTGCCAAACTTTATGCAAAATTGTCAAAGTGTGAATTCCACAAGACCTCGCTAGATTATCTGGGATATCGTATCTCCAATGAAGGAGTAGAAATGGACCCAGAAAAAGTGAAAGCGGTGTTAGATTGGAAACCTCCAAGCACTCGCAAACAATTACAAAGCTTCCTTGGATTTGCAAACTTTTATAGGCAGTTTATTCCAACCTTTGCTGAAATTGCCCTACCATTGACTGACCTATTAAGAACGGGGCCTTCCCCTACTAAACCAAAAGCAAACCAACCATTAAAATGGACAATCGACTGTCAAAAGGCTTTTGAGAAATTAAAACGGCTCTTTGCCCAAGAACCCATATTGCAACACCCCGATCCAGAGCGACCTTTCATAATCCAAACGGATGCCAGTGATGTCGCGATAGCTGCGGTGCTACTACAAAAGAATAAAGAAGGCCACCTCTTACCATGCGCTTACATCTCCAAGAAACTCACCACTACGGAAAGAAGGTGGCCCATTTGGGAGAAGGAGGCATTCGCGATCAGATGGAGCATGCTCACCTGGAGGCATCTCCTGGAAGGGGGGGATATACCATTCGAGGTATGGACTGATCATAAAAACCTCGAAACTCTCCTTGCCCATCGAAAGTTATCCCCCAAACAGGTCCGTTGGGCCCAATATTTCCAAAGGTTCAAATTTGAAATTAAACACATCCCCGCAGGGAAGAACTTATTAGCAGATGCACTGTCGAGAAAACCCCAGTTTGACAGTAAGAAGGAAGAAATTTTCCACCCCATCATATCTCCTTCTCACCAAAAGGCAGCTCAAGTCACCAGTCGAAGCCAAGATAAACTGAGAACCGAACTGAAAGCAGCCCTCCAGACAGACCCATGGTTCAACAACAACAAAGACATCCTAACGATTAATGATGGCGTAGCCTGGAAGGGATCCAAACTGTACGTCCCTGCAGAAATGAGATTGCAAGTGCTACAGCGGAGTCATGATGCGAAACTAGGAGGTCATTTCGGATTCCTGAAAACTCTCCACCTCGCTAGACGTCAATTTTGGTGGCCAAAGATGAGGTCGGAGGTGGAAGATTATGTAAAAAGCTGTGCTACTTGTGCAACAATGAAAACCCGTCCGGGAAAGCCCCCTGGACTACTACAACAAGTGGCCAACCCTAGCCGACCATGGGAAGAGATAGCAATGGACTTCATTGTCGAACTTCCAGATAGCAGTGGTAATAAAGTAATCTGGACAGTTATTGATTTGTTTTCCAAGCAAGCACACTTTATCGCTTGTTCAAGCCTACCATCCGCAAAGAAATTAGCGAAAATGTTTGTGAAACACATTTATCGCCTACATGGAGTTCCGAAAAGGATCATTTCAGATCGCGGAGTTCAATTCACCGCCAAGTTCTGGAGAGAATTCCTAAAATCGATCGGGTCCACGCAGGGACTCAGCTCAGCATTTCATCCCAGCACAAATGGGGCAGCAGAGAGGGCCAATGCAATGGTGGAACAGTATATCCGGTGTTATGTGGACTATCAGCAAGACAATTGGTCGGACTTGCTACCTTTCGCTGAAGTAGCATATAATAATACGGTTCACAGCAGTACCGGATTAACTCCTTTCCAGATTACCAGTGGCATGGAATTCGTTCCCATGCCTGAACTACCTAAGGAACCTCCCTCATCCATGTCCCTGAATGAATGGCTGGAGGCACTAAAGAAGGGATGGGAGAATACCAAAAAGGCGCTAACAGATGCGGCAGAAGCCTACAAGAAGCAAGCTGATAAACATCGTTCCCTACAACCCCCCTTTCGAGTGGGGGACAAAGTTTTTTTGTCTACTAAATACATAAGATTAAAGATGCCTAGTAAGAAATTAGGTCCAAAATTTCTAGGTCCTTTCCCAATAGAAAAGATAATTAACCCAGTTACAGTTCGACTCAGCCTACCCAGACTCTTAGGGAAAATTTACCCGGTATTCCATTGTAGCTTATTGAAGCCGGTAAGGGAGTCTAGCACAAGACCATCCACCCAAACTCCACCTCCTCCCGTAGTGGTAGAAGGGGAAACACATTATGAAGTGAAAAAAATATTAGATTCCAGGCTGTATAGAGGTCGTTTACAATATTTAGTGCATTGGAAGGGATACCCTTTGTCAGAAGCTACGTGGGTGAAAAGTTGGGATCTGAAAGCAGATAAATTAGTGAAGCAATTCCATGAGAAATTCCCTGATAAGCCAAAGGGTCCCCCTGGGGGAGGAAGAGGTGGTTAAATTTTGATAGTTAACATTTATGTTATTCTCTTTTCAGGAAACGTTTTTCTCTTGAGGAGAGGCCGCCTGTCAGGCCTGTAATTCTGTTCCTTTTAGGATCTTTGGCCTGCCACATAATTAAAACATACATATTATGCTGTTTCATTGGTATAGTAGTTGGGAGGGGGGAATAGAAAGGAGTAGGATTGTGGAATGTATTGTTATGGATTTCTTAGAAGCTCAAGGTCGTCTTTTGTCTCCGCACCTCGACACCTGGCCGGAAGAAGAGGGGTGTACATGCCAGAGTGGAAGATGAAGATTGGACCATGTGATGAATTATGGGGTGTGGGGATAGATGATGAACTTTTAACTTGGGGAATTCACCGGATGTACCTTAGAGTTGAAATTTCACCAGCTTAATGCCAACATGCCTGTCTTATTAAATTGGAGTTTTAAGGACTACTTTGCCTTGGACAATGATTTAATTCTGCATGATATTTGGAACGCTGACACTATGTTTTGAAGCATGAGATAGAATTCCAGTTCATCTACCTCTCCTTTCAGTAATCCACACGTATAATTTCCCTCCTCTCTCAGTTTGCTGTCAATGTCAACAATTTTCTTATCACTTTGTTCATATTTTTCTGAAATTTTTTGAACTCTATCTTCAAATTTCATCATTGTTTCATCAATATTCTGAACTCTTCCCTCCATTCTTTCTGTTCTTTGTTCTATAATCTCAAGTCTCTTTTCAATTTTTTCTGTGCTTATTAGGACTTTTTGAATTTCTAGCATAATTCTTTGCAATGTAAATTCCTTTTCTTCTTCATGTTGCACCATTTTTCCAGGTTGTAAACACTACCACTAAGACATCCAAGACTTTTTGCTAGGTTTCAAATAAATTCAGTGTAATCTTCCAAGTCAAGGCTTTCTCTTTATTCCAAAAGAGCACCTGTATAAACAAGACATGCTTTCTCTTTGTCCCTTTCAGTAAACAAAGCCAATAGCCTTGAGATATCAGATGTAACCAAGCCTCCAGCCTCCAAATGGCAGTTTGACTTCTTTTATTTCTGCTTTTATCTCTCTCTTTAAGCTCCAAGTTTAAGAAGAGAAAGAAAAAAAACTTAAAATTTAGGTTAACTTAAAAGTTTTGATCCAGCCGAGCATTGAGAGGAAAGAGATGTTTAATCCACAAATACAGATAAAAAAGAAACGAAATTAAAGAAAAAAAGATAACACAATAGTTTTAATTCAGGCTAATTCACCGCTTACTCTCTTCTATCTTCAATTTCAATTTTACTCAAAGTCTTTTTGGATTTTCTCTTCTCTAATAGTAAAATTTATCTCACCAAATTCGAAACACTTTCTCTCCTGCTCTGCTTCCATTTGAGGAGGCAGTCCCAACCTTCTGCAGCTTCATTAGCTGCTTCTCTTGTAGCTGGGAAAAAAAGGCTTCTCCTGGATCAATCAGGGACTTTCCAATGTCCCCGAGATCAGCAGGATGTGCCCTTCTCTATCACCATCTCTATGGGATGGTTTAGGTCCAAAAAGGACCATCCAGCAGCAGAGATATCGACAGCAATCCTGGAGCCCCAAGATTGTATGTTGTGTCATAGTGACAGCCCCACCCCTCCTGGAAGTAAAATTCTTCTTTTTGGGTGAAATTGGAGATGGAAACCATGCCCAGTGATAAAGTGGAAACTTTTAGTTTTAGAGTTAAATAATTCCTCATATTGTCACCAAGAGATGGAACTAGATTCTCAAATAAAAACCCATCTTCTCAAGATGGTCATTATGTGATGATAGAAGCCATGATGTCTCATTTGTAGCTCTAGCCCAAATACTCCATTGTCTGAAGGTCTCCTTTCTTTCAGATTCTTCCCTATTTGAGGAATGTGCAGTTCAACAACAGTGCTGGAGAGGAAGTCTCCTTCTCAGAAGGTGGGCTGAGATCTGCTCGTTATGATCTTCTCAACTGGGTTCTCCTCCCCAATCTATCTTTAGTCTCCATGAAAGTTGGGCAAGTAAATCCCGAGGCTCCCCCAGGCCAGGATTTCACCATTAACTCTGATGGAATCGTCTGGGCCACAAAGGTGAGCTGAATGGAAATGTTGTAAGTTCAGGGAAAGATTCATTCTCTTCCTGAGATGTAGAACATCTTCCTCACTTGAAAAATAATCAGTTGACTCAGAAATTATGGGAATCATTTGGTGAAAAATCTGATTTGCCTGTAACACCTTTGAGGCAGCGGTGGGATTCAATTTTTTTAACAACCAGTTCTGTGAGCATGGCTTGGGGGCGTGGCTAGGTGGTCATGTGACTGGGTGGGCATCACTAGGTGGTGATATGGGTGGGTGAGGCATGTGAAAAGTGTGACATAGTTGCTAAGAATGCTGTGATGGTCATAAGTGTGAGGACCAGTCATAAGTGCGAGGATCAGTCATCATTCACTTTTTTCAGCCCTCTGAATAGTCTCTACATGTAGGGAAATAAAACTCAGGTAGTCCTTGACTCACGTCTACAACTGAACCCAAAATTCTAGTTGCTTAAATGAGACGTTTGTTCAAAGTGAGTTTTGCTCCTGTTTTACAAGTTATCTTGTCACCGTGGTAAAGTGAAACACTGCAGTTGTGAAATGAGTGACAAGGTTATTAAGTTTGCTGTGATGGTCATAAGTGTGAGGACCGGTCATAAGTCACTTTTTACGGCACTTTGTATAACCCTTATGTGTAGGGCAATGAATTAGGGTTGTGTCCAGCCAGATTTTCTGAAACACCCCAAAAGAAGAGCCAAAATTCATTTGGGAAGAGAAAAAATACCTGAATTTCAGCTATTTTAAAATAATCCAGGCAGCTTTTCTCCCCCGGACCAATTTCCACCTGTCAAGTGGACTCTGTCCGAAGGGGGAGGGGTCATGGGGTGGGAGAGGCCCAGCTGTCCTGACACCAGGTCATCCTGTATAGGCTCCGGTTTCCTCCCCTTTCCTTATTTTAAGAGATGAACAAAGGGGACCTTGTAGGTCATCTAGTCCAACCCCTGCCCTGCCCAAGCAGGAGACCCTACACCATTTCTGACCGATGGCAGTCCAGTCTCTTCTTGAAAGCCTCCAGTGAGGAAGCTCCCACAACTTCTGAAGGCAACCTCTGTTCCATGGGTGGACTGCTCTCCCTGTCAGAGCATAGGTGGGAAGGGGGGCCACACAGTCCCTGGACAGAGCAATTTACCCAAAATTAAGGGAGTGGCCGGTGAAGGCTGGCAAGCAAAGAAAGTGGGCGAGGAGGAGTGGAGATCAGTAATATTCAGTTACTTTCAACTATAGATAGTTAGTGTTTAAAAGATGTTACGGAAGAGAAACAAATTTCACCAGACAAGACAGAGACTGAGCTGAAAGTGGATTTGAAAGTGACAGTCTAAAAAAAAGATGTTACACTGCATATATATATATATATATATATATATATATATATATATATATATATATATATATATATTATATATATATATATATATATATATATATATATATATATATATATATAGTATATATATATATATATATATATATGATAGATAGATAGATAGATAGATAGATAGATAGATAGATAGATATATGCTGATATTTTCATAATTACAATTAATAAATTGAAAAAATGAACATTTAAAATGGAAATATAATTGACAAACCAAAGGGAGTTTATTATTTTGTGCCAGTATTGGCACTAAAATCTTTCCTAGCCAAGAAGAACTGTTTATTAACTCAGTAACACCAAACAAGAAGAAAATCTCGGGAACCCATCTGACAGCTATTTATACCATAGCTGTCAGATGGGTAACCAATCAGCTGCCTGAATTCATCCCGCCGGGAGGCAGGCCCGCCGCAGCTAATAGGAAGGACTCCCGCGGTTCTTGACAGGCACCAGTCGTAAGTCCGAGGGCTTAGCAACTTTACATTAGACCAGGCCAGGGGTCAGCAACCTTAAACACTCAAAGAGCCACAAAGGTCCTAACTGGAAGACCCCCCCCCCTCCCCGTTCAATTCCGGAGCCAACCAGAAGTCCGATTCCCCCACCATAGAGTCTCATCCTAGCATGGCATCCTTTTTCCTCTACCTGTCCTAACTGAAAATCCTATCAATTGTGGAGCCGACCGGCAAGAGGGAGCTGCAGCAGAGGGATGGAGGGGCCATATGCTGCTCCAGAGCCTTGGGTTACTGATCCCTCACCCAGGTCTTACCTCGACCAACAGTCCCTAATGGAAGGCTCTCTCTATAGCAGAGAGAGAGAGAGAGAGAGGGAGGGAGGGAGGGAGGGAGGGAGGGAGGGAGGGAGGGAGAGAGAGAGCGCCAGGGAAGCCATGTTTAGTTGCCTAAGATTTTTAGACTTTGCATCTTAAAAATGAATCCCACCCCTGCCTTTATCTATCTGAGTATCTTAATTTCTGAAAAGCTAAAACTGGAATGTTTGTTTAACTGGCCAGATTCCCAAGAGGCAGAGGAAGTAGTTCTGTATCAGCACACAAAAAGAAATGCTTGAATTTACTGTTTTAGTCTCATCAAACTGCCTGAAAAGAAATAAGCTGAAGTCAAAATAGCACCACATGGCTCACCAATGCGTTACAGTTTACTTCTTTGAATTAGAAATAGCCTTCCCTAATGGGTGTGGTTAATGCCAGATTGGCAACTGTTTGGGACTTTTATGCTGGATTTGAAATTAGACACCCAATATCAGAGGCTTTAGATGGCACCATCATTGCCTTTAAATCGGATTTATGGATGCCAGAGAAGCAAACAACTACTTTTAAAAGGGGGAACTTGCTGAAAAGCAAGGAGATGAGTACATGGTCGTTCACAGACCATTAGACATAAAAACATCTGGGAAAGATAAGATAAGCCAGAACAAAGGCTTCAATGTAAACTGATGAAATCATTTATTGTATTTAGATAATTGTGCTAAGAATAGCTCTTACAAAATGTTTGACTCATAACCATCCAAAGATAAAGTTTACAACTCAAGTCAAGTGTGTGCACACTGATCAAGCAGATAAAAGACTGGCCCAAAACAAGTTAAAAGAATATATAATGTACTGTTAGAAAGAGATTCAGAAAGTGAATTGGTTAAGGATTGTATGATTAAATGGGCTCAGAATTTTGGTGAAGTGGTTATGTTGGAAACGTGGGAAAAATATGGGTTCAGAATGTTAAATATACACAGACACAGAATTTAAGGGAGAACTTTTATAAAATGTTTTACAGATGGTATTTAGATCCTAAAAAATTATCATGCATGTACCCAAATATTCAACCAAAATGTTGGAGATGCGGGTGCCTAGATGCTACCTTTTTTCATGTATGGTGGACCTGCAACAAGGTTAAAGCTTTTTGGATAAAAATATGGTGGGTTATGCAAAATGTATTGAAGAAAAGAATACAATTTACTCCGCAAATGTTTTTATTGGGTATAACTAAGGATTTTACTAAAGGGGAAACAAAATTGGTTTTGTATATGGTCACAGCAGCTAGGTTGTTGATTGCGCAACATTGGAAGTAAGATTTTTTACCGACAATTGGTCAATGGACTCAGAAGGTGGCGGGGTTCACCAAAATGGCAAAAAATTCAGCTTTTTTAAAAGATCAGAAGCAGGAGAATTATACACAGGAATGGGTAAAATGGATTGATTATATACAGAATAAATACTAGACTAGGAGGTATTATGTAGCCTTTAGGTAAGAATGTTTAGACTGATAGATGATCAGAGTAAACAATATATGGGATGCTTGGAACTGTTAGAGTGGTGTATAGCGGAAGTCAGGGGGGGTTGAGTGGGAGGTGGGGGTGGGTTAGGGTGGAGGGCGGGGCAATATATATGTATAAATAAACTAGAAGATGGGATTAATGAAATATTGTTATTTTAAGAGAACTTTATATTATGAGTTATATATGTTAAATTAGCTTAGAAGATGGGATTAATGTGCTATTGTTACTTTAAGAGAAACATATTGTGATTGTTGGGAGGAGAGGTGGTACAATATGTGAATGAGTAATTTACTTTAAGACGGGGGGAGGGGAGGGGGTAAAGTATTTGGTATAATATTTGAATGAGAATTTTTTTGGGGGGCTGGGGGGAGGCGGCATAGTATCTATATGTGATTTATACTGTATGGGGGGGTTAAAAGGGGGAAAATTGTCTGTATAAAACTTTTTCAATAAAAAAAGTGTGTGCACACACACACACATATACACATATAAAGGGTATACACTTTATAGACGTATTATACAAACACATCTATCTATCTATCTATCTATCTATCTATCTATCTAATATATATATGTATATGTACATGTATGTGTGTGTGTGTGTGTATGTGTGTGTGTGTGTGTGTGTGTGTGTTGTATTTGTACTGATAAATAAATAAAGGGAGACTAGTATAGATCCATTTCGAGCTATTTAGCTCTCATCAGCTAGCCATACCCTTACTGGGATTCGAACCTGGGCTGTATTATACACTAGGCAAGAGTCTTAGCCACTATGCCACAGGCTTCTCCTCCTCTATCAGCTGAGCCAGGGAAATAAGTATGTGTTTGTGTTACAACCCCTGGTATGACTAAATATGGGAGGAAGGTCACTACTCCCTCTTTCTGTCCTTCGGCTTATCACAGAAGACCATGCAGGCAGAAAACCATATTTTTATTTTTAATGTTGCCTTTTTATATTTGTGTTGTATTTGTACTGATAAATAAATAAAGGGAGACTAGTATAGATCCATTTCGAGCTATTTAGCTCTCATCAGCTAGCCATACCCTTACTGGGATTCAAATCTGGGCTGTATTATACACTAGGCAAGAGTCTTAGCCACTATGCCACAGGCTTCTCCTCCTTTATCAGCTGAGCCAGGGAAATTAGTATGTGTTTGTACATATACATATACATATACATATATATATACATATATATATATATATATATATATATATATATATATATATATGTGTGTGTGTGTGTGTGTGTGTGTGTGTGTGTGTGTGTGTGTGTGTGTGTATATACCTACCAAACATCTGGAAACCAGCCCTAGCCAACAAACGAACACCACCTACCACCCAAGCCGTTACAATGCAAAACAACAATGCACACACAGCCAGCAACAATCAGCACCAATCTACCAATCATGATACAATCACACAACCAATCATTCCACTTACTGAAACAAAGCCAGCACCCCATCCCCTCCCACCAAGATTTACAGAAAGACGGCAGCTCCGTTCCCATTTTAAGCCCAAGTCTGAAGATGGCAGGTGAGATCTTGCCGAAACGTTGCAAAGACAATCTCAATCTTACACGGGAAAAGACCCAAATAACTTCTGCTTGAAATGCAGGATGCAAGTACAGCAAGCAACAGTCATTTCCACTCAGTTCTTTCTTTTAGAAATGCTGTGGTTCATTCCGAAGCCTTCCCCTGCAGGATAAAACCCCACTTCCAATCTCCAGCACCTATGGATGTGTCAGGAATGCCAGTGGCCTGAATCCCTCAGGAGGTCTTCCGTATTTTTGATAGACGGTGGCAATGTAACTCTTTAGAAGAGATTCTGAACATAGGAGTAGGAATGGGGAAAAGAATGAATGCAGCAGGTTTATTCCTTAAGTGATTTCAAATACTTATTTTTTAGACAATTCCCATTTCCAGGTGTGGAAGGAAGAGGTGCCATGCAGGAGAGAGGAGGAGAGTTCCAGAGGGAGAGCAGGTTTGCTGCTACCATTGTGACACGTGTCCAGAAGGGACCATTTCTAATCAGACAGGGTAGACCATAATTCAAATCTAAATGTTCAGGTATCAAGAAAGACATTCATTAAATCAATATATTATTCATATTATGTCATTTTTGATAAGATTGGCATGCACTCATACTTTTCAGGAGAACCGTTCAGTTTAAAGATCCAAACTGCCCTGGCCACAGAGGCCACTTTTCTTTATCCTCAGCAAGGATAGTTTGAGGGCAGATTTTATCAGTCCCCAACTTCCATTTCTGCATCTACTTTCACCTGCAGTTGGGAAACCAACTTTCAATCTTTTCCTGAGGAAGTGGGGCATGTGGTCCCAACTTTTATTTCTTCGTTTAAAGTGTGCTTCCTCTGGCATCTCTATCAACCTCTGAGGAAATAGACCTGCCAGAGAAAGAGGAGATCCACCTATCAATGTCTCTTTGATAGAGCAAGAGGGAGAAATGAACACATATGAAGTACAAAGCAGAGAGGTCAAGGCAGGGATAATGTACACAGAAAAAAAACCTTAGCATTCCTGGATGACAGATCTGTTTGTCTTCTGTGGATTCCATTATAAAATGGGAGAAAAATCAGGCTGTAATCTCAGATTGAAAGCCACATTTCTTATGGAAATGAACATTGAATAGATAGCTGGAACTCAATCCTTGTCTCTGGCTAATCTATCCCAGGATCATCATAAATGAAGGATGATTTGCTATTTTTGATGTCCCATAAATGGCACATGGGATTATTTCATTACTCCCTTTGTAGGTAGGGCAACAGCAGAAATTAAACCCTCAATTCATTTATACGGGAGTGATAATGTGTATGGTAGCTGCTGAAGAAATCCTTAGACAAAGACTTTTGATTTCAGATGCAGCTCACTGTGAATCCTGCCCAGAAGACCAATATCCCAACAAGGACAAGGACCAATGCATTGCTAAGAAGCTCCACTTCCTTGCCTATCAAGACACCCTGGGATACATCTTAGTTTTTTTTTCTCTGTTCCTCTCAATGATCACATCTGCAGTCCTGGTGATTTTCTATAAATATCATGACACACCGATTGTCAGGGCTAACAATCGAGATCTCACTTACATCCTCCTGGGCTCCCTCTTGCTCTGCTTTCTCTGCTCCTTCCTCTTCATTGGTCAACCAGGGAAGATCACCTGTCTCTTACAACAATCTGCCTTTGCCATTCTCTTTTCCTTGACAGTTTCCTCTGTGTTGGCAAAAACTATCATGGTGGTTCTGGCCTTTATGGCCACAAAGCCAGGGAACAGGACAAGGAAACTCTTAGGAAAACCATTGACCAACTCCATTGTCATAGCATGTCCCCTGATCCAAGCAGTCCTTTGTGCCATCTGGCTGGGAACCTCTCCCCCATTTCTTAACCTGGACTTCCACTCCTTGTTTGGAGAGACCGTCTTGGAATGTAAGCAAGGCTCAGCTGTAATGTTTTACGGTGTCCTCTCCTACCTTGGTCTTTTGGCCCTCATCAGTTTCACAGTGGCATTTCTAGCTAGGAAATTGCCTGATAGTTTTAATGAAGCCAAGTTCATTACTTTTAGCATGTTGGTCTTTTGCAGTGTTTGGATCACTTTCCTCCCCACCTACCTGAGCACCAAAGGGAAGTCCATGGTGGCTGTGGAGATCTTCTCCATTTTGGCATCTGGAGCTGCTCTCTTGGCTTGTATCTTTTTCCCCAAATGCTACATTATTCTGATGAGGCCAGATCGGAATTGCAGAGAAAATATAGTAAGAAACAAAAATTTCTAACAAATGCAAGGAGTTGCCTCATATATATTTGTCTTTGTGGCATGTTTAGAATGATGATGTGAAGGAGGAATTTGTCCATCAAAGAATTCCTTATCATGTTGGATGAAGCTCCAGAATTAGAGGCTACTTGAATTAGAGGGCCATGAATTAAGGTTTGGATGGCACCATTATTTTTGGTATGATAAATTAAAGTGAATGTTAATCACTTTGCTAGAATATCCATACTAAGAGTATGGAATAATTATAAAAGAAAGTTATATGCGTAGTTTCCTTTTTGGGTATCCCCCTAAGAAGCTTTTTAAAGAAAAGAAATGGTGGTGAAACCAGACTGGTGGACGTATGGTTACATATTATCTTCAAACTCTACGTTAAATCTGAGGTAAGAACTTGAATTAGAGGATTCTATTTATCATTGGCTTACATATCAAGAACTCAAAGAATGGTTTAAATCAAATAAAAGGAGTTGTGAGTTTTTGCTAAATTCATTTTGCTAAAAATGAGTTGGAAATATTACTGCCTGGTAGTGATGAGCATATTATTGCTAAGATTTATAAAATGTTATTGAGATTCTATTTGGAAAGTGAACATGTAAAACATTGTATGATTCAGTGGACAAGGAATTTTGGATATAATGTGATGCTTGAACAATGGAAAATATATGAATGAAAAGTTTAAAATTTACGCTAGACTATAATTTAAAAGAAAAATTGTATAAGATGATGTATCACTGGCAGTTAACATTGGATAAGTTGTCCAGAATGTATAAAGGTATTTCAAATGAATGTTGGAAGTGTACAAGAAAGAAGGAACTTTTGACCATTTATGGTGGACATGTGACAAAGCGAAGACATTTTGGAGCAAGATTCATATTATAATACAGAATATTCTTGAAATGAAAATCAAAATGAAACCAGAAACTTTTCCTTTGGGTTTAATGGGAAAAGGAGAAAAAAACGTATGTTATATATGTTGACACTAGCAAGACTATTATACAAACAAAAATGGAAGGACAGTTAGATTCCCACTATGGATGAATGGCTACAGAAACTGGTGGAGTTGGCAGAAGTGGCAAAATCGATCACTTTGGTGAAAGGAAACAATATAAATACCTTTGTTTCCACATGAAGACCACTTCTGAACTTTGTGCTTGGGGTGGAAAAATATGAAACTTTGATTTTGGGTTTTACAGATTAGATTGATGTTTTTATTGAAATGGCTAGCTAACTTTATTAGAGAAAAATAAAAGAAGTTGTAGTTTGATGTGTTTTTTTTTACTTCAACAGAGGAAGTCAGAAGACAATGTTTCTTCTTTTCTTTTCCCCAATTTCTCCTCACTTTTCCCTCCTCCTCCCCCCTCCACTGTGTCTTCCTATTTACTTTTGTATTTTGTATTTTATCTTATAACCTAATAAAAATGTTAAACTGGAAAATAGATGTGTTTATTATTTCAAGGAGGAAATTTTCTTATTTTGTTCCTTACTTTATTTAGTTTATTTTTAAGGTAGTGCATTAAAGGATTGGGTTCAATATCAGTGTTTTTAAACATATGTGGCTGTTTCCTTAGGTGTTTGAGGCTTTATAGAACTTCCTTACCACTATTCAATTGTTTTTGAAATAGCAGAGTTTAAATCCTCCTCACATCCAGATCTGCAGTAATGTCTCATCAAGTTTGGGCAGAATTTCCCTGAAAGGAATGAGCAAAGAATGTCATCATTGTATGCAGTATGTTAATCATCTCTTGTGGCATTTCATCTCATAGACTTCCATAGTAAACTACAATAGTCTATGAGATCTGTGTGCACAGAAGGTCTCCAAAGGAATCATTCTACCCATGCCCAACATCACAATTTTTTTTTTTTAATGAGGACAAGTTCCCAGCAATGTCATTCAAGGTATGACAGTCATCAAAGTCAGGAGGCAGCTACAAATCACACAGTCCTGTGACACCTGGTCATATAATCCTGGATTGTGCACAATTGGTATGTTGATGATAACATCTCCATTTCCATGGCCTCTCGCGTGAGAAATAGAAACGTAGGAGGAATGTGTGCAAATTGTCCCATAAAATAGCAAAATCAAATTCTCTGGTTTTCAATAAGCTTTATCAAAATTTATACGGCAATGTAACTGACATACTTTTTTATTAAGAGAATATTTCTCTGTTGAAGATAGTAGCAATAGAAGAGTGGCAACATAATTGATAGTTTGTTAATTGTGAACAGGTATGATTACATCATCTTTTCCTTATGCACATATCATTTTCTCCTCCCTTCTCAAATGTATGAATATGGGTGCATCCTTTGATCATCAAGCATCCCACCCACTATTCTCTGGGAACTGAATGCAAAGGGCCACCACACAGCCACCAAACTTTAGAGCTGTTACCAAAAAAAACACCTAATTTTAACCTCATTGGACAGAAAGAAGATGACATATGGGGGAGCGCCTGGGAGAAGGGAAAGTTACATGGTTCATGTGGGAATCTTCAGATCTGGTTTTGCTTATGCTGTAACCATTTGACTTTTAGGAAAAGTATATCCAGCTCTACAAATAGATTCAAGGATTTTTCTTTCCTAAATGTCTAAGCTGGGACAGGCCTGACATTCTGTCCACCAGCAAAGCCAGCAAAGGTATCGTGCAACCTTTGGTCCCAACTGGAGACCCATAGAGGATGCTTCCTAAATTAGAAACTCTGTCACTCCAGAAGATAATGAAAACTCCCCTCCCCCAGATAGTTGTATGGAGAGCACAGTCCTGCCCTGTATTGACAAGGTTACAGCTTGCGGGCCCATCTTTGCAAACTGGACACCCCAGGCCATGGGATTGATCACCAAACTGAAGTGCTGGATTGGCTACAGGGAGTCAAAGGGAAAGTATGATCACTCCTGCCATGGCCTGGGGTGTCCACTTTGCAAAGAGGAAAGTGTGAACCATAGCAGCTAGGGAGGGGTGAATGCCATGGGTCAGCTGGGGTGAGGGGGCTGGGATGAAGTGGCTGTAGCCAATTGTCCTAGACTACACATTGACAATGTTCGCAGGTCTATAAAGCATAAAAACGGATGTTGTTCCATAAGTGATGAGACAATTTGCTTAGCAAGCACTTCAAGCGTGATTTTGGTAGCAGCCACCAGTGGCCTCATTCAGTTGTGGTCACATGGAATATGGTGTAATTGCACCATGTGGCCGTGTAAAAAAAGGGATTCACTCTGCTTCCCTCTTGCTGTTTGTTCAGCATTATAGAAAACTCTGGAGCTCCAACAAATGTGAAATTTCAGGTGGGGGTCAACAACAGTGAGCTCATTTAACAAAGATGATGAGGGAACTGGAGGATAAAACATATGAAGAATAGTTAAAGGAACTGGATATATCTAATTTGATGAAAAGAAGGATTAGGGGAGACATGATAGCAGTCTTCCAATATCTCTGACACAAGGAAGAGGGAGTCAAGCTATTCCCCAAAGTATCTGGAGGCAGGACAAGAAGCAATGGGGGAAAACTAATCAAGGAGAGAAGCAACTTAGAACTAAGGAGAAATTTTGTGATAGTGATAACAACTAATCACTGAACAACTTGCCTCCAGAAGTTGTTAAAGCTCCAACACCGGATGTTTTTAAGAAGAGATTGGATAACCATTTGTCTGAAGTGGTGTAGGGTCTCCTGCCTAAGCAGGGGATTGGACTAGAAGACCTCCAAGGTCCCTCCGAACTCTGTTATACTATTCTATTTATTTTATTTTTATTTCTTTTATTATCTTACATTAAAGGAGAAAATATGCTATTTCAAATTAGTAATTATTCTCTCTCTCAGCAAATTAATCCCCCATTCTAGGTTGGGTCTCTCTTTGATAAGTTTCCAGCCATTACTTATTGTCATTCCTTAAAGCACTGTGGAGAATAGGCTGTTCCCTTCTTCTCTGTGACAATCCCTCCAATATTGGAAGACTAAAATCTATGCACCTTTGGGGTCTAGCCATAATGGCCACATCACCATGGAAATTGTTTTCAGACAACATTGGTTCCCTTGGCCAAGAAACAGGGATGAACACCATGCCCAAGAACTGGACAGTGAGTGGTAGTTTCATGTCCTCTACCGTTAATACCATGGAAGTAGGTGCTGAGTCCTATACCTGCAAAGGCAGCAGGCAGCGACTTAACGCATCCACATGCCCTACCTGTTTCCATGGCCAATATTACAATTGGTACAAGTACCCCGCTAGGAATTCAGACCATCGGAGCATGCGAGGTGACTGTATGGGTGGTGTCAGCTGATCCCCCGCAAGAATTCCTAAAAGGGGCTTGTGATCTGTAATTAGGAGAAAGTGGCGGCCCCTAGAGGTAGTCATGAAACCTCTTTACATCTGCGATGGCCGCTAACGCCTCCTTATCAACCTCACTACAATTACATTCAGTGGTTGATAAGGTTCTCGAAAAATTCACTATAGGGGCTTCTTGATCTGAAGGTAACAAGTGAGCCAGCACAGCCCCTATACCGTATGGAGAGGCATCACAGTTGAAGCACTCGTCATATTGAACGAGAACCTCTGAGGACATCAATAAACATTTGAGAGCAGCGAAGGCGTGTGCCTCCCATGGCCCCCACTGCCAGACAGCCTCAGCATCCAGAAGTCTGTGCAGTGGCTCTGCTATAGTGGCTTTATGCAGTAAGAAAACTGCATAAAAATTTAGCAGACCTAGGAAAGCCTGTAACTCACCTTTAGATGTAGGAGTGGGCGCCTGGTGAATGGCCTCAACGTTAGCCAGGGTGGGGTGAATCCCTCATCCATCAATTAGAAACCCAAGGAATTCCACCAAGGGAGCCCCAAACTGACACTTGCTCCTCTTAAGTCTCAACCCCACCTTTCTGAAATGAAGGACGGCCTGTATTTTGATGATAAGATTGGATTTGCAAGTAGCAGTGATCAATATGTTGTCAAAATACGGGACCACCCCATCAAGTCCCTGGAGCAGCCATTCTATAAGACTTTGAAATAGACCAAGGGCAACACAAACCCCAAATTGCAATCTTTTGCAACGTAAAGCACCTTTGTGCATGACAATAGTTTGAGCACTGGCAGAGGCATCATGAACAGGTAACTGTTGATACGCCTGTGCCGTGTTCAACTTGGCAAAAAAAAATTGCCATGTCCCAACGAATGCAGAAGATGTTTGTACCATTGGTACAGGGTACGGGTTGGCTTGTAACATCTTATTAATGGTTGAGCGGTAGTCATTGCAAATCCTGAGCGAGCTGTCGGCCTTCACAGGGGTGACAATCGGAGTCTCCCACTGTGCATGGTCAACAGGCGCTAAAATACCTTGTGCAATTAACTTGTTTAATTCCGCCTCTACCTTTAAAGCAAATGGGACCCTTCTAGCCTTTAGTCGCATGGGAGCTACCCCCGGATCCAAATTAAGGGAGATGGGGTTTCCCTGATAATTACCCAAAGAGCTAGAAAACACACCAGAGAACTCAGAAATGAGATCATCAAAGTCATCAGTCATGGTGGAATGGATGCCATCAATGGTGAACCAGTCAATGCCCAGCAAGGTGGCAAGTGGTTTGGCAACCACGATTAGAGGCAGATGACCCTTGAAGGCATTGTGTTCAACCAGGACTGAAGCCATTCCAATGACCAGAATCAGGTTACCCTGATAGTCCCTCAGACGATAGGTGCATCTAGATAGGGAGGCTTTCTTTAAAGAGGGTGCAAGCTTCTGTAGTGCTGGCCACGAAGTGATAGATTTGGTAGACCCCGAGTCAATCTCCATCTGGCATGGAGAGCCCTCGATGGTAACGGTGAGGAAAAAATTTGAAATCTTCGCTGCTCGTGGTTTGGACATCCTACGTGCCTCGGAAACTGTCACTGTCCAGCGATGAGCACTGAGAACGCAAGGCAGGCATTGATCTGGTAGACCTTTTTGTAGACAATTGCTCAGATTGATGATCAAGTTCAGGAAATATAGCCCAGCAGACGCTCGCCGAATGCCCCTTCCGACCACAACGACGACAGATTGCAGTTTTAAAACAACAATTTGAGCGTAAATGTTTGCCGCCACAACCTAGGCAACCCTCATGAGGGAATTTGGTGGCCCCAGGAGCTTTAGGTTTCGATTGAAGGTGGGCAATTTCCTCACAGTCCTCAGACCAAATGTCATTGGACTCAGCTTGTTGGTGAATTAAAGCGGAGAATTGTTGGCTAGCGCCATTCAAGCAGTTTTGAATTTGCGTTGTAGATTTTTCGGCCATCTCAGCAGCCCTGGCCTCATCCACAGCAGCTTGCAGTGTTAGTTCAGGTTTGGCTAAAAGCCTGCGCTGCAGTCTGATGTCCCTAATGCCACAGAGTAACTGCTCTAAGAGTGCTTCATCCAATTCACGGAAATCACAATGGATTGCCTCACGCCAGAGGGAAACCATATATTGGCATACGGCTTCCCCATCCTTCTGCGTACACTGTCTAAATGTGTGTCCACGCACTATCTTTGAGTGGGCTGGTGAATAATGATTCTTTAATTTGTTTAGCAGTACGTCCCAAGGCAGCGAAAGTAATAGGCGTAGGGGCAGTAAGTGCCCGGGCCATACTAAACATTTTGGGGTCACAAGCACTTAAAAAAGAAGCCCTTCTTTCTATCATTAGGTACCTCAGCGAGATCATGAGCAATAAGAAAACATTCAAAGCATTCTAAGAATGCCTCCCACAATTCTTTCTCAGCACTGAAGGGAGCCAAATTCAGAATGGTAGACATTGTTGTGTTGGGAAAGATTTCAAAAAAACTGCAGCTCAGTTTGGGTTCATCTCTGCTCCTCGTCACCAGTATTAAGTTCTCTGTGGTAGTGATAAATGACTGAGGAGATTCTGCATTCAACTGTCTTTATTAACTCAGAACATTGAAAACCCTCATCCAGCTTGAGTGACACTGGCCGGTCGTAACTCAAGTACGCAATAGTTGGTGCAGTGGCAATGATCCCAACTGATCCTATGAATGAATCTTCAAGAAAAGAGTTTCAGGCCTGACAATTTGGAGAGCAGCACCCCGAAAGACCAAAAGAGACCCCAGATTACAATTCCTACCCTTAGCTACAGCAACAGAAATTTAAAAGTCTTGCTAAAAATGCAATTATATCCTGAGATTCTTACTCAAATTCCACTTCTGCCTTGTGCCACTATTCCCAAGTAGCACTCCTCTTATCTGAGCAAATGAGGGCATAAGCCAAAATCCATCTTGTGTCCAGGGGTCACTTTTAGGTCAATTACACAACTTCCCCATGACTCCATCTGCTCTGTGAATTACAAGAGACCCAAACATGTTTTCCAATTCTGTATGAAGAGAAGCTGTTGCTAAGGGGATGGGAATATGGCTTTTCCCTGCAATTATCAGAAGAACAGGCATTGTTCATGTATCCCCTGTGGATTTCTAGGCACAGAGATCTTCCAGGATAAAACCTGCTTTAAAAAATATCTCTGAGTTCACCAGCTGGGGGGCAGAACGAGTCACCTTAGCCTGTCTTGCAAAGACCTCACTCCTGGGTTGGAAGAGACTCAAGCGCCTTTGTTTCCTCTATGGTCATGGCCCAAACAAAGGTAAGAAGAAGCATGGTTGATATAAATTTGTCCTGGTGCCATCCAGGTGGCACAGGTGGTGTCTGACCTGTTAAGGTTCCAGTGCGATTTCAGGAACCTTCAAATCAACTTCTGCATAAACCTTCATTTCTCTTCTAGGAGGGAAGAAGACAAGAATGACTGGGCTGGAGTCATGCTGTGGTTGATGCTGCTGCTATTCTGGCTCCTGGTGCCAACTACAGTGAAGAGGCTGCAAAGCGTATGTGTGTACAGGGATTATATGAGTTCACAGAAAAGCAACTATAAGCCTGGTGATTTCATTATTGGTGGGAATTTGCCCTTGGGAACCATTGTAAACTCTACTGCCTCAGACTTTAGTGCATTGAATTCTTTTCTCAATAGTACGTAAGTTTCAACTGGAGGGGAAACATGCAGATAATTATTCTCTTTGCTTTACATTCAGGAACCCCTTTTATAAATACTTCTTCTCTGTGTATTCAAATGTCCTGGTGTTGTTCATTTTTTGTGTTTTTCTCAATAAATTAGCAGCCTCTTAAAATAAACTGGGATTCTCAATCTCTTCCTCAGGAAGACGATAACCAACAGAAATGAAGAGGGAAATAGTACTGGACTAGCGATGAAGTCAAATTATATTAATCTGTAGTAGAAAAAACAAATAAAAGCACTTCAGAATGTACTTTTCCAGTTCAGGAGTTACAAAAATCCCTCTCAGTTTTGGAATCAGCATTGCTGATGAATAAAGGCCTTCAATAAATCTCTGAAGTGACTCCCACTGTAGTCCTGTGCTCAGCAATCTTTACCCCACCTGAAGAAGCTGCTCCAAGAGAGACCTTAAATAATTACGGTGAAAGGGGAGCAGTTGGAAAGGATTGCAGCCATTGCAGAAAAGTGAATATGGCAGGGATGACAGAGAGAATAAAACAGTCAATGAGATCTATGGAAAGGCTTCTCTTCTTTTTCACAAAGTCATCCAAATTTAGCCAAGGAAAATCCTTTAAAAAATCCCCAAACAAATGAAAGTCCCCCAATCAGTTAGGAAAATTCTACAGCCATGCACAAGCTTTCCTGTAATGTTCTCCAATGTTTTTCTCACTACAGATACATCAATATTTACTACCAGCAGTTCCTTGCTTTGATGTTTGCTGTCTCTGAGGTCAATAAGGATTTTCTTCTGCTCCCCAACATCACCCTTGGCTTCCACATCTATGGCCATTTCAAGTGGGAGATGCTTATTTCCTTTAACATCCACTCTTTGCTCTCCTCACGAGGCCAAGTGGTTCCAGGTTACAAATGTTATCTGAAGGACACTCTGCTGTCCGTCATTGGTGGTCTCAGTGGCAAGTCCTCAAGGCAGATGGCCTCCATCTTCAGCATCTTTAAGGTCCCACAGGTAAGAGAGCTCTATCAAATACAGTATGGAATAGACAGAGATCAAAGACACACAAAGAAGCCAAAGATGAAACTAAAGGTAGTTTTTTGCTGGTGGATATAATGAGCTTGTAACTGTTAGATAATTCTTTATTAAAGGGTAGCTGTCCTTTTAGTGCCATTTATTCTCTATATCAGATTGTTGGTTTCTTCTATTGTCTTCTGATATACCACAATCAATAAAAATGTTTAAGAAGGAAAGAAGATTTAAGTTTGCCAGTCAAAGAGAGTCAGTCTGACTGCGAGGGCCATCAACCACACAATGGTCACTAATAAAGTCAACATAAAAGTTTTATTTTGTCTTTGAAAAAAAGAATATCTTTTTCTCCAGCTCGGTGTTGGCTTTGGATTCTCTCAGGGAGAAAGAAAAGTTTATCCTTCCTTCTTCCGGATTAATTTCAAGGAATCTCCTCAGTATGTGGGATTAGCCCAGCTTCTCCTGTATTTCCAGTGGAACTGGGTTGGGCTTTATGCGCCTGAAGATGAGAGGGGAGAACATTTCATCTCAACTCTGACGCCAGTGCTCCAGGAGAAGGAGATCTGCCTGTCCTTCACTCTAATGCTGAAATTTGAAAACACTGAAACTACAATAAGAAAGATGCTTCATAATTTCCTTGCCTGGTCTAAAACAGAGTTGTTTATTCTGTTTGGAGAGTACACTCTTGTTAGCACTGTAGGAGGGGCAGTTCAGTTTTTTTGAAGAATGCATAAAAGTATCATTTAGAAGAGTTTATATCTTTACTTCCCATTGGAAACTTGGCATGAAAGAATCTGAAGAAGCTTTGCTATATAGAGAGCCTTTTCATGGGGCCTTGCATTTTAAGGAACACTCCAGGGATGTCTCAGAATTCAGCCACTTCCTCCTGTCTTTAGACCCCTTGGACCCCCAAGGAGACGTCTTTCTCCCTCGATGGTGGGAAAGAGTTTTTTGGGTGCAAGATCTATAAATCAGGAAAGACCCATCCAAAAGGGGGGAAAGAATGTACAGGAAAGGAGAATGTGCAGAATCTGCCCAATTACACTATTGAAACAAGCATGACAGGAGAAAGTTACAATATCTACAATGCTGTTTATGCTCTGGCACATGCTTTACATGCAATGTATGGATCCAGAATTGGGCCAACTATGATGAGGCTTGGAAAGAAGATCTCAAATGTCCAGTCATGGCAGGTAATTTTTGAGCTTTTGACTCAGCCCAGATGCTTCGATCGGAAGCTTCCCCTATGAATTTCTTCAGTTCCTGGTTAAATGTTTGCGTACTCCCATACCAATTCATCTGAGACCTTGCACTTTTCTTTAGTTTACAATTGTGTGAAAACAGCTTCTGATTAATAATGGATGGAAACTAACCAAGGAGAAAAGCAACCTAGAACTAAGGAGAAATTTCTGAAGGAACAGTTTACCTTTAGAAGTCATGGGTTCCAGGAGTCATTTTAGAAGAGACAGGATAGCCACTTGCTTAAAACTGTAGAGGGTCTGTTACTTGAGCAGAGGGTTGGACTAGAAGACCTCCAATGTCCCTTCCAATACTGTGGTTCTGTTTCTATGACAACCACAGCACAGAGCAAGATTCAAAGTAGTCCTAATAGGTCCCTGGTCTGAAATTCATCAGAATTTCCTGCATCAAAGGCTAAAATGTTGGACCTCTCTGAATAGTGAAGTGACCAATGAGGTCAGATGCTTCCTTCCAGATCACTCAGTAGATCAAACTAGGTTCCTGCATTCTGCTGCCTTTGACAATGAGCTAGAGAAAATCAGTGGAATTTTCAATGGTTCTGATAGAAATCGTTTATTCATTTCAAACATTCATTTATCAGTTAGCAAGACCTTGGGCCAAAGGAACTATTTGAAAGTGCATATAGCCAGGTATCACAGGAGGAAAATCCTAAAATTAAATTTAGATTGCAGAACTAACATTCTTGTGTTTTGATGAAATTGGAGTTGGAAACCATCCCCAATGATAAAGAGAAAGCTTT